>JADWQK010000820.1:1800000-2206709 GCA_017933935.1 Sesamia nonagrioides | reverse complement strand
TCTTCCAACAACCTCACGGAAGAACTGGGATACCAGTTTTTCTCAAAAATCGCTCCGGCTTATGTTCCAAGTCTCGAGGAAACCAATGTTGACATCTATGATGCAGACAACATTGAGGACCCAATGAACATGCCATTTAGCTTGGACGAGTTGAAAGCTGTGCTATCCCACGTCAAGGACTCCGCTCCGGGAGTGGATGGATTCCCGTACTCCTTTATTTCTAAAGCTGGACCAAAAACTCACAAATATTACCTGGACCTGGCTAATTTCTGTTTTACTTCTGGCTTCATTCCCACAGAGTGGAAGGTTCAGGTTGTCATCCCGATTCTAAAACCAGGCAAAGATCCGAATGATCATTGCTCATACAGACCCATTGCCCTATCGTCCATACTTATCAAACTTTTGGAACATTTAATTAAAAACCGATTAGTGTGGTTGGTGGAAAACAGGAGACTGCTTCCGACGACTCAATTTGGCTTTAGGAAAGGCCTGGGCACAGCTGATAGTGTGGGTACCCTCACGTCAGAGGTCCGGCTGGCCCTTAGCAGAAATGAGTCTGTGGTTGCTGTCTTTCTGGATATATCAGCTGCCTATGATTCCGTCCTCCTCCCTAACCTCAGGCAAAAGTTGCACGAGCTGAGAATCCCGGCTAGGATTTGTCGCATCATTGGTAGCATTTTTACCAGTCGCACCATTCAACTAAGAATACCAGGGGGTGACTCTAAACAAAGATCGGTCTGGAGAGGACTACCTCAAGGATCAGTTCTTAGTCCCCCATTATACAATATCTACACAGCTGACTTGCCCTCTTCCCTTAATTTCGACTGTAAGATCCTTCAGTATGCTGACGATATCGCACTAATGGTGTGCGGCAGTTCCATTCAGGATGCCGCCCTTTCAATGAATGTCTCTCTGGCCTCATTAAACCAATGGCTACTTGACAATGGTTTGTCCTTAAGTGCGCCAAAGAGTAAAGCTGTCATTTTTACACGCAAGCGTTCTGTTCCTCCCATTGACCTAACCGTCAATGGTCAAAGCATTCCAGTCGAAGATAAGGCTAGGTTTCTGGGAGTAACCTTGGACTCAAAGTTGTCTGGGGTTGATCACATCAGCAACACGGTCAAAAAATGTGAACGTTCCGTGTCGGTCCTTAAGGCTTTGGCTGGGGTGTGGTGGGGAGCTCACCCCTACACCCTTAAACTGGTCTATAATGCTCTGACCAGAAGCGCTATGGATTACTGCAGCTACTTACTTGAGCCTTGTAATAAAGAAGCGCTAAAGAAACTAGATAGCATCCAGTCCAAATGCCTCAGAATAGTGATTGGGGCTATGAAATCATCCCCCATAAATGCACTTCAAGTGGAATGTGCTGACCCTCCCTTACATCTTAGGAGACAATACTTGGCAGATCGATTCCTAACTAAAGTATTTTTCCTTTCATCCCATCCCTTGCTCCCAATTTTAGAACAAATTGACCTCTCCTTTAATAATTCTTCCTATTGGAACCATAAAACAGTTCCCCTATTGATAGATAGGTATAGAGAGCTTAAACAACTTTCCGTGCCTATCTGCCAATACCCATCTCTTCCGGTCTTCTCCGCTGAATACGAGTCGAGTTATTGTGAACCAAAAGTCGTTTTGAGTTTAGGTATATCAAGGAATTCTCAAAACGCTAGAGAGGACTTCGAGTCAGCTGTCAAGCGTTATTGGGAAGGATGGAATTTCTTTTACACTGACGCTTCAAAATTTTCTGAAACTGAATGTACGGGGGTGGCAGTTTATTTCCAAAATTCAAAAATAGCCTTACTATACCAATGTCCACCAGAAGCATCAGTCTTTACAGGAGAGTGTGTTGGCATTTTAGAAGCCTTACACTATATTAAATCCCATCAAATAACAAGGTCAGTAATTTTTTCAGATTCCCATAGTAGTATTCAGGCCCTTAAGCAAAATCAATTTCATAGTAAAATTAATAGTAAAATCATTATGGATATAAAGAACTTGTTATTTGAATGCTACCAAAACGGCTTGGACGTTGAGATAACCTGGATCCCCGGTCACTCGGGTATTGCTGGCAATGAGTGCGCTGATTCGTTAGCAAAGTATGCCACATCGAATCCGGTTGATCAAAAGCACTACGTAGCGCATAACTACGATTTGCGGAATGGTGCCAGACCCAAGTTATTTAACTCGTGGGCTGAAACATGGAAGACGTCTTCTAAAACCAAGGGCATCTACTACGCTGCCATACAGCCTGAGGTTCAGCGTAGGCCTTGGTTTTCTAAATGTCCTAAATTGTCGAAGAGAACTGTTTCCTCACTGTGTAGACTTAGACTCGGACATTGTTGTAGCCCAGTGTTCCTGAAGAAGATCCACGTCAGGGATAATTCCCGGTGCGAGTGCGGTCTTGAAGATGGTACTTTAGACCATATTTTCTTTTCTTGTCCCCGTAATACTAAATCTTTTGACCTCTATTCAAAAATTCCCCAAGTCAACATCCCTCTCCCAACTAATTTTCATACCCTACTTTCCCACTTCTCCCCTAAATTAATAAATCTTTTGGCCAGATTCCTAGTTGAGAATGAGTTAAAATTTTAATTGGTGCGTAGTTTGTGTGTAAATAGTCTGTATATAGTATAAGCCAGTTTAATTGTTAGCTAATGTATACTTGTAAATTAGATTTTTTGTCTTACTAACCCATGTGTTTGTCCACGCAGCTATACTAACACCTACCACGAATGGAAAAGTTCGACGGCCTGCCTCTGTTTGCTGTCGTCACCACGTGACACTGGCAGAATAGTCGAAACCGGCTCAGTTGCCAAAAACGAAAAAAAAAAAAAAAAAAAAAGCAACTTTCACAGCTAGTGAATGTTGCCAAATATTTAAATAAAATTCTTTAATTTTGTTGTAATGGCAAAAAACGTTGCATAATGCACTCAACGCAAAAGGGTTGTTGGTGTCATGATGTTCAAATCTCTCTAAACGCATATGGTGCGTTGGTGGCAGCGAATGGGTTAGGTACATTAATTTATGAGCTCTAAATTAAAAGGTTTTTTTTTGTTTTTTACGCATTTCAATTTCCTCAGTGCGCTATAGCATAATTTTAAAGGTAATTCACATTATCTGTACGTAGTTTAATGTACTGACCATTGTTCATTAACAAGCATTTTATTAGATGAGTCATAATCAGATATCATAGGCAGGCTGTCCAAAGTAACATATTTATGCTTGTGACTACTGTTGTTATGTATTTTCTAATACATATATACACATACCTAACACATTATTTGCTTTCAGCAAAATACAAACTTCCAAAATCTTTGCCTATATTGATTTCATTTATTCTTGTATTCATTTTTTATAACAAAATCATTCCCTTCAATTTCAATTTTATCATACATCCATTTCCTGTTCACTCTGAAACAAAAAAGTAAATGTTAGAGCAATATGGTTTTTTTAATGGATGGTTTTCAGTTACATCAGCAGAAATAACTTTGTTTGTACTACTTCATTGAGTTACTACAAAAAACATGTAATTAGTACATACAAAAAACATGGATAATATTAGAATAACAACATGATGTCTGTCTCTAGGTCATTTGATTATTGTTAATGCCATTAATTTGTTTACCCGAAGGCATAAGCACAACACTGTACTTAACTCTTCAATTCCCAAGACAAGACCAATAGAAAAAACGTGTTGTTTCTATATTATATATTGTATTTAGAGGCTTTGAAGGAAGATAATAGTAATTAAAAAAAATAATCCTGAAGGGTTTTTTTTTAAACTGGGTGTCACCCACAGGTGACACTGGGCATTATATGTATATACATGTAGTTTATATACGATAGATTTGGGAGTTAAAAATTGCAATAAAGAGTTATGTTATATTTATCAAAATTTTATTATACTTAATTATAGTAACAGTACACTTATTTATTATGGAATTTGTACCAACATTACAAATGTAGACCTATATTACATTTTCCATGTTCCATTTTCCTTGTGCGTTCGTGGCAGAGTCCACAACGTCTCTGAGAATATTTTTTTTCAAAATGATCTCCTGCAGGACCTCCAAACCTTATTTCATTGGAAAATTATTGAAATATTTACATACTGAAATATTTACGAACTTTTGCAAACTTATCGTTTTGTGGTAAATTTGTGTTATCACATAAATGTAAGTACCTACTGCTGTATTTCAAAAATCTGTTACGTCCTATGCTAGAAGAGACTAATTCTTTATATTGAACTATTTCGTGGTCATAAAATAATTCAAAACAATCTGTGGCACTCATTTCATCTACACAGTTGCTAAAATCTTCTTCGTCACATTCATCTTTTCCACACGATGCAAACTGAGAAGTATTACTGTAACGTCATTCTTCTTCTTTTTCTTTGCCCTGGGTCCAGTCCGTTCTGTATCTTCAGATGAAGAATCCGTTTGATTCTCGTCTATTGACGTCGATTGTCTCTGGGTTGCAATTCCACTGCTGATCATAGCATTCTCCCGGGTAATTGAACAAAACTGGCAGTATTCTCATCCCCACTATCCTCATCAGTCATCTGACCATCAACGGGAGGAACAGTATAAAGTCGCCCGGATCATCTCCATGTTCCAACTTTTCAACAATGTCAGCCAAAGTCAACCTAAAAGACAATAACAAACTATAAGCAATTTCCACCAAATGAGTTTTAGTTCAAATATTGCCCAGTGTCACCTACAAGTGACACTCGAACTTTGGACACATAATTTTGCTATTATTATTATTATTTTATTCATGCAACACACTGATTACATTAGTTTGTTTACTGAAAAACTACATGCAATAAGAAAAAATATAAAACTCACCCTTTTGACATTTTATATCAAAGTTTTTTCAGAACAAGTCACTCCCACGCCGATAAATTGAAAACCCGTTACAAACAATTGAATTGATTTGACAGTTAGCACAACGTCTGTGTTGCCACAAAAAAACCATAAATACTACAATTTACTAAGATCCTAAAAATATTTTTTTTATTAATTTATTATATTATTTAATGAAGAAAAAAATTTATAAACATCCGTCACCTACAGGTGACACTGGGAACTGACGAGTTAAAGTACAACCACAGGGGTAAAGCTAGGGTATAAGGTTACTAACAATAATTAGTTATAACATTATACAACAATAATTAATATAATTGTTAATTAATTAATATTTAATCAGAATTTATATGCAATTGTTTGTTTTTTATGTTAGGTACCCAGTGACGGATTAAGACTACTTGATGCCCTAAGTAATCCACGCCTGTGGGCCCCCTATCCGTATGTCAACTAGAATCGGTCACAATCACAACTTGAATTCCGGTACATTCGAATTGCCGAATGCACTAGCGGACAGCGAATGGGCAAGCGGGAGCGGAGTTATGACTCTAGGTCGGACTCTATGTCAACTCAAAACACGCGAATTTTCAAATTAGTCTTAGAAACTTTTTTTGGTGTGGTTTTTGGTGACCTGAGAGTGAGACGTGATTCGTGATGCCCTAAGGCCGAACATTTTTTGTGCTTCTTCTGGTGCCCCCCAGACGTGATGCCCTAGGCAATTGCTTAATTTGATTAAGGGTTAATCTGTCACTGTAGGTACCTATTGTTCAACTTCCCGCCTATTGTTATTTTACTTTTTTTTGTGCATGTGGAGTTTACTTGTAATTAATTGTTGCACTTGTAAGTGTTACTCTAGTCATCAAATCACAATAATGCACAGTGTAAACAATTGTTGGTTAACCTAAATAAATAAAATAAATGTGAATTAAATCATTGATATAATATTAAACAGATATGATATATGCTAAGAAACTAACCGAAAAAAATGTGTCCGAACGCAGCAGAGGCACACATGCATATTTTTTATACTGCGTACATTTAACTACATTGGTACAGTGTGAATGAGACGGGGCGCAACTAAAGCATAAAAAAGAAAAAGATGGCTAGTGATTGTCGTTTGCGCTTAAATGGAAAAACGTTTGCCAACCAATCACTGACACTTTGCACACACTGACACTGACGGATTGCCAAAGAAAAACAAGAATGCAGATAGGAAATATAACAGAGTAGTAGGTAATTTGGTAGGTGGTAGAAGGTGCTCAATTTGGTGAATATATATTTTTTTAACATTTTTACACTTCAATCAAGTATTACAAAACTTTAATGTTTGTCATTGAAGTTTTGTAATACTTGATTAAAGTGTACCTATTTAATATTTTGTGACTGTGATTAAAGGAAACCTAATGCAATAAAATAAACAATTACAAACCATAGTAATTAGTGAAATTAATTCGTTTTAATCTATATTTACTATATTTCAAATCCTATTTTAATTTTTCAAATGTAAATCATTATGCAAACATTCTGTATATATTTTTATATACTAGGCTAATTGTTGTGAGCGTAGGTAATATTTATTTATATTATTGTATACTTCATGTTCATTTAATATAGACTCACACTGTCCCATTTAATAATTTCATGTCATTTGACTCTATTACTTTGCAACGCAAAACAAACTCGTAATTTTATCAATGTTTTACTTAACTGTTGCAATAAAATGTTAATAAATTGTAACTAAGGACACAGGCGCGAAAATAAAGTGAAACAGAAATATAATTGTAGGTATAAAAGTCACCATAAACATTATCGCTTCTGTGCAACTAATCTATGTCATATGTGTTCCCGTCTTTGTCACACTCGCAAGAAATCCAAATAGCTCTCTCTTTCTTTACTTACAATGGCCGCCTAAGCATTAGCAGTAAGAATGTTTGACAAAATAATTGAAACTATATTATTTATCTAAATATTTTGGAATACTTATTTATGATATGTGATTCCATGACTTTTGTTGGCTTTTCTACCATAATTCGTGCATTTACGCAGTACACAAAACGCCATTTTGAATGCGAAAAAGATTTTCTTAGCCACCAAGGACACACGCGCGTACGGAACGAGAGTATCAGGAGTGACTAAAGCGACTTGCAGTATTTACGTTCTTTTGTACGCTTCATTTTCAGTGCGCTAGTGAGGTATCTATTTAATATTTTATCAATGAATTAAATAGAACAAGTTAAGAAACAAGGTACAATATTTTTACCTGCATTCATGTCCACACTTGGCAGAACTACACTTAGTGCATGGAAAGTGACATCCTGAGCAGGTTTCATCTAAACAGTCACACAAATCTTTTCCATTTGCTGCTATTTGGCCACGTTCATTGTATATATTTTTGGTTTTACGACTGAAAAGGGAAGTAAATCCTCCAATTAACTAAACTCCAATATAATGAATGGCTAATTCTAAGGTTGTACAGTGAAATACTTACTTCATAAAATAGCTTTTGCGATTAAGCTTACGCCTTTCCCGAGCCGACGTTTCCGGGTCAAAGTTATCCAAGAAATTCATTTTGTCGCCGCTTTACACAAAAAAAAAAAAATTTATCACTCGTAAAGCGGAAAAGGTAAAAAAGTTTTATTTAAATATTACACTATACTTGTGAAGATATTCAATAACCTACATCACCTTGATGATATCACGCGTGTGTTATGACACACCAACAGATGGACATGGATTAGTGAATGTTTTGCGAGTATATAAACTAAATATAAAACCTAAACAAATAAAAAGAAAAATATTTTTCTAACCTATCTTTTGACAGGACATGCGAATTGCGAATGAAAATGACAGTGACAGCCAGATGGGTAAAAAAAACCGCTGACATAACTAATGGACATGCCATACGCGTATAATCTGCATTTAGCGATCAGAAGTAGTGTTAAAAGCAACAAATCAGGAGGTAGACGTTCCAATGTTCGTGTTTTATATCCTTTATAGATTTTTTTTATAGATTATTGTGAAATAATCTTTTAAAGAATTTCTATAATTCGTTACACGTGTTATTGGCAAAATTGTGGTATCTAACCACAGAGGCCTACATAGAGGAATATGTAAAAAGAATAGCAATCAGCTCTTAATTAATATGGAAAATATAGGTCTCACTGAGTTTGCACGATGATACTGTTCCAAGTGACGCTTCTAGAAAGAGAGCGACCACACGGTCGCTCTCTTTCTAGAAGCGTTTAGTTTTGTTTTTTAAAATGGCATCTCGTAGCTGACCTTGAGAGGTTGAGGACTATTTTGTGGCTAAAAAAAATTTAAAGCCTTCAGACAAGGCAACTAAAAACTAAGTGATTACACACAAAGGGCACCCCCTGTGGGGCACGAACTTTGGCTTAGGGTGTCGCTGGAGAGAACAGCAAGGGACGGCCGTCCCTTGCTGTTCTATCGAAATTTAATCTTAATTATGGTTTGATGACCACGGCGTTTCCTAGTACTAGCTCTGAGAAGAAACGCTGAAACAAACTCAGAGGTCTTAATTGGGACATTATATTTACTGGCTCAGCTGCGGCGCGGGCTGGCCTTCATCGGGCAAGGGACGGGGAAAGAAATTAAGCTGTGGGGCGCATCGCGGAGGACCTCGACGGTGAGGTCAGTATTTCGATTTCTTGTATAGGATGCTGGTGGCCCTATTGGCCTCTTGGAGGAGGGTTATGGGGTCATCGGGGTTTGTGACGGCAAGGAGAGCGAGCGTGGGTAGACCGCGCGTTTTATAGTAAGCTTGAGGTGGGGTACCGGTCTTCGCTAACATTGCAGTAACTTTTTGGTTTGAAAAGAATGAGAGAGATGGCCAATACTTTCGGTCCACCACTATCTCTTTCTTCATAGATGATTGATGATTTTGAGAGAGATAAAGATAGACCGAAACTTCGTTTCCTCTCTTTCCTTCAGAACGCCACACTTGTCATACTTAAGGCATGTCCATTAGTATATGTCGATGATGGGAGTCCTCGTGTAACGTTGACTCGGAGTCGGAATCTTTGACATTTGGCAATTTTGAGTTTTGTTTGCGGCATTGTACGGCATGTCCATTAGTATAAGTCTATGTTTTTTTTTTAGTTTTGGCGGGAAAGTCAAGCTGAGTGTCACGCTCATTTTTCATTGGACTTTTAAAATTATTTATAGTGTTGTTTACTAAATAAAAGCGCGTGATTTATGTAGTAAAAAGTGCATTCAGTGAACAATTTATAAGGAACAGTGAAATATTGTAACTTAGTGGCCACATCATGACCTTACCCCAAACTCCTCCTTGTCTGCCTCACGCGGGAAACGAAAGGAGATAGGTTACGTTGCCATGACCCCGCCACCCAGGCGATGTGGATGTGCCGCTGTGGTTTTAGTGGGTATTCCCGGCTTCGACTGGGCGATTCCCACACTCGCCCTTTGGGGTATGGTGCGTAAATGTATTTACACAACGCCAAAAAAAAAAAAGGATAAGTTAAGATGCTTGAGGGTGGCGCTGCACAAAACGGAGGCCGTGTGTTTCCACGGTCCCCGGCAGCGGCCTCCGCCCGACACACACATTTTTGTGGAGGGCGTCAGGATTGGGATCGAGGCCCAGATGAATTATCTGGGCCTCATTTTGGACAGCAGGTGGCGCTTCGGCCCGCATTTCAGCGGGCTGTCGACGCGCCTACTGAAGGCTGCGGACGCCCTCTCTTGGCTCATGCCAAATTTGGGAGAGCCAGGCATGCGGTGCGCCCTATAATATATACGCCGGCATACTGAAGAGCCCTTTATGGGGCCCTCATTTGGGCGGACTCCCTCCATAGGAGAGGGAACGTCACCGCTCTTCGGGCCCCCCAAAGGGCCATCGCCCAGCGGGCGGCGCGGCCTACCGTACGGTGGGCTTCGCAGCAGCGTCCACTCTGGCGGGCACCCCGCCTTGGGAGCTTGAGGCGTGGGTGCTCGCCAGAGTGTATGAGTGGACGGCGGGGCGCAGGGCGTTGGGCGAGCGTCCTGCCCCAGAGGTGAGGAAGGCCGTCCGGCTGGAGGCGAGGGACGCCATCGTCCAACATTGGACACAGGACCTCGCCTCCTCCGTCTTCGGCCGACGTGCCCTCGACGCCATCGGGCCGGTAATGAAGACTGGCTCGACAGGCGTCACGGGTTCCTCTCCTTCCGTTTGGTACAGGTACTCTCCGGTCACGGCTGCATCGGCAGGTACCTGCATCGTATAGGACGAGAGCAGACACCGTCGTGCCGTGGTTGTGGCGCGGCGGAGGACACAGCGGAACATAGTCTCGCGGTGTGCCCGCGGTGGGCCCGCCTTTTAGGCGGGAATCGCCGGCGGGGGATTGGTAGTGCAGGCATTGCTATTTCCCTTGATCCCGCCACTCAGGCGATGTCGTTGTGCCGCTGTGGTTTAAGTGGATAAATTAGGATAGAAACTTACTCAAGAACACACTGAAAACTTACTGAAGTCTAGGCTATATGGCGTATTATGCCTTTGCCTTTTCCGTTCAGAAGAACGGAAAGAAATGGAACTAAAAAAAAAAGTCTATGGTTTGCGGGGTTTTGGTGGGAATGTCAAGATGAGTATCACGCTCATTTTTCATTGGTCTTTTAAAATTATTTATACTGTCGTTTACTAAATAAAAACGCGTGATTTATGTAGTAAAAAGTGCATTCAGTGAATAATTCAAAAAGAACAGTGAAATATTGTAGCATAGTGGCCGCATCATGTCTTTACGCTAAACCGCTCCTTATCGTCCAAACGCGGGAAACGAAAGGAGTTAGGTTAGGTTAAGTTAAGCTAGGATAAATTAGGATCCGTGTGCAGTTTCTGGCCTGCCATCGGACGCGTCCCCAGGTGGCGGATAGGGGAACGGCCCCCAGATATGGGGGTTACCGGTTTACCGGCGCGGACCAAAACCAGATGCGGGGACCGCTTCGGCGGTCACACGTGCGGCGGGTCGGCCACCACCCGAGGTGGCTGACGTGACCCGAACTCCGGGTCACCGTCGGGCAACCCGGTCTCCTCATTGAGAGGAGCTGGGGGCCCCGTTTGCCTCCGGGCAAACGAGTGGGGCTAAGAGGAAGGACACCTCGCTAAAAAACCCTTGGCTGCTGCGTCTTCTCGCACAAAAAGACGTACCCAGCCCGGCCCCTCCCTGTGGAGTGGAGGGACCACTGTGGGCCCGCCCTAGGCGGGAATCGCCGGCGGGGGATTGGTAGTTAGGCTGTGCCATTTTCCCATGACCCCGCCACTCAGGCGGTGCCGTTGTGCCGCTGTGGGTTTAGTGGGTATTCCCGGCTTCGGCTGGGCGAGTCCCACACACGCCCTTCGGGGTATGGTGCGTAAATGCATTACCACAGCGTCAAAAAAAGGATAAGTTAGGATAAAAAAAAAAAAAAAAAAAAAAAAACTGAAGACTAGGCTGTAAAAAAAAAAAAAAAAAAAAAAAAAAAAAAATGTCTGATTAAATTAATGTCAATTATGGTCAGGGAGGTTTGGCGGGAATGTCAAGATGAGTGTCACGCTCATTTTCATTGGACTTTTAAAATTATTTATAGTGTCGTTTACTAAATAAAAACGCGTGATTTATGTAGTAAAAAGTGCATTCAGTGAATAATTCAAAAAGAACACTGAAATATTGTAGCATAGTGGCCTCATCATGTCTTTACGCTAAACCGCTCCTTATCGTCCAAACGCGTAAAACGAAAGGAGTTAGTTTAGGTTAAGTTATGCTAGGATAAGTTAGGATAAATTTCCGTGTGCAGTTTCTGGCCTGCCATCGGACGCGTCCCCAGGTGGCGGATAGGGGAACGGCCCCCAGATATGGGGGTTACCGGTTTACCGGCGCGGACCAAAGCCAGACGCGGGACTGCTTCGGCGGTCATGCGTGCGACGGGTCGGCCACCACTCCAGGTGGCTGACATGACCCGAACTCCGGGTCGCCGTCGGACAACCCGGACTCCTCATGGAGAGGAGCTGGGGGCCCTGCTCGCGTGCGTGCATGCGAGTGGGGCCAAGAGGAAGGACACCTCTCTAAAAACCCCTTAGCTGCTGCGTCTTCTTGTTTAAGAAGACGTACCCAGCCTAGGGGCGACGGGTCCCGGTCCGGGACACGGTCTGACACAGACCACCGTTCGGCCCAAACGTTGCGCTGGAGCAGGCGCTCCAGTGCAACGAATATCCGTTTACGGATGGTGACGGGTACCGCTACGCCTAGTTGGATAGCGGCACGGAGGCATGTCTAATACCGACGTCATCTGGGGGCTTGGCTTAACCGCCCGGCCCCCTACAAGCCTAATCCCAAGGTGGGAGCGTGCCGAGGGGATGAGTGGCCGGTGGGAGACCGGTCGCTAACGCTCACCTGCTGGGTACCTGCCGACCCCCAGCAGTAATCAGGCTTATCCGGAGTACGACGCTCTGCCCGGATGGACGTTTTTGCGCTAAGACTCGTGGGAACAGTATGAAGAAATGTAAAACAAAAAACAAAACTATTCTGAAGAAGAACGGAGGAGTAAGGAGAGAGGAGGGAGCAGTCTCCGACCCGGAGAAAGCTCCCGAGTCCGTTGTGTCGGACGCCGACAGTACCGGCTCGTTGGAGTATGCCCGGTCGCAACCGGACGTGACACCATACCGGAAAAGGACTAACTCGCAGCCGGTGGAAGTGTTGGAGACACTGGCTGGTACGAGGGATGAGACGGCGCTGTACATCAGCCGATCTAGCACCCCGACCGCCAAGCGTGGTAGGGGACGACCGCCTACGACAGGCCAATATGTCGGCCTGGCCAAGGCCCGGAAGGAATTGGAGGCCGCCCAAAAGGCGGCCGAAAAAGAGGAGCGCTGCGCGGTGGAAGAGCGTAGAGTGGCCGAGCTGGCCCGGAAGGTGGACACCAGACGGGTCGTTCGGCTTTCTGAAGCTTCTTCCGCCGCGTCGTCGGTCGAAGACCTTCAGGCCACGGAGCTGGGCGAAAGGCTCCGGAACGCCGTGGACACGGTGAAGGAGGTGTCCAGGGTGTCCAGAGGCCTGAAGGGGACTTGCCAGAAGGCCCTAAAGGTGGCAGCAGCCACCATGCTGGAGGTCGCCGAGGAGCTACTACAGCGCTCCTCTAATGACGAGACACGGCGTCTCACGGCGGCCAACGCCCGCCTAGCTGCCCAGGTTGCGGAGCTCCATAAGGAACAGGAGGAGCTCCGTGCGGAGCTTCGCAACCTGAACAAGGAAAGGAGGAGAGAGGACACCTCTGGGCCGGCGGAGTCGCAGCCCGTTGCCCGGCCTTCAGCGGAGGAGTCAGAGCTTGTCCGGCTCTTCAAGACCGAGATGGCGGCGCTGTCTGCCCGCTTCTCGGTCATCGAGGGCAAAGTGCTGCGGCCTCCGCTGGCCCACGACAAGACACCGCCGGCGCAGACGTATGCGGCGAAAGCTGCTGCGCCGAGCCCGCCCAAACCGGCAAAGACTAAGCCCGTTGCCGCTGCTCCGGCTGCTCTAGCAGCCCCAGCTGCTCCGGCGGCCCCAGCGACGACTGCGGGTGCACCAACGGCCACCTCGCAAGAGTGGGTCACCGTTGGTGACAAAAAGAAGAAAAAAAAAAAGAAGAAGAAGACAAAAGCGGCGAAGGAGAAACAGAAGCTCCGCGCTCCGAAGTCCACGGCGGTGGCTATTAAGCTACCGCCGGAGGCCATAGAAAGGGGCGTGTCGTACGCATCGGTCCTGGCGAAAGCCAAGGCCGACATTAATCTGAAGGACCTGGGCATAACGGGCATCGTGTGGAAGGAGGCGGCAACCGGTGCCCGTTTGCTCGAGGTACCCGGTGCCACAAGCAGCGACAAGGCGGACGCGCTTGCAGAGAGGCTGAAGGCCTCTCTTAAGGAGCAATTCCCGGAGGCGAAAGTCACCAGGCCCATAAAAACGCTGAACTTGCGTGTCTCGGGCCTGGATGACACGGTCACGACGAAGGAGCTCGGGGCCGCCGTCGCGGAGGCGGGCGGGTGCCCCCTGGAGCAGGTCCGGCCCGGCGAGATCGGGCCCGGCCTCAGGGGACTCTGGTCCGCAGTAGTGACCTGCCCTGTTGCGGCGGCCCGCCGCATAGAAGCGAGCGGTCGCAACCTGCTTGTTGGGTGGGTGTTGGCGCGGGTTAAGATCCTCTCGCCCCGACCGCAGAGGTGTTTCCGGTGTCTGGAGGTGGGACACCTGGGGGTGCATTGCTCGTCGACCATTCAAGTCGGCGGGCTCTGCTTCCGGTGCGGCCGGCCTGGTCACAGGGCTGCCGCATGTGACGCCCCGCCGAATTGTCCTAAGTGTGCGGCGGCGGACAGGCCGGCCGATCACCGGATCGGCAGCAAAACCTGCGCCGACACCCACACCAAGCAGAAAGGGAAGGGGACCAAGGGGATTGGGCCTGCTGCTCAGGGCGCTGCGGCGTCTATAGCGCAGCGGACCCCAACCTCTAAGGCAGCCGACTCGCTGCCGGAGGGGGAGCGGACCATGGACACTCAATAATGTCTGTGTCCGCTTCCGTTCGGTTCCTTCAGGGCAACATCAACCACTGCGCCCGTGCTCAGGATCTTCTACTCCAAAGCATGGCGCAGTGGTCGATCGACGTTGCGGTGGTCGCCGAGCCGTGGTTCGTACCCCCCAGGGATGACTGGGTGAGCGACGCCCACGACTCGGTGGCCATGATCTTGAGAAGATCGGCCGGGACTCCGTCCTTTGAAGCCGTCGCCAAAGGACGGAACTTCGTCTCGGTACTGCTCGGAGAGATAGTGATTGTCGGGGTCTACTTCTCTCCGAGCAGGTCGCTCGCCGAATTTGAGGCATGGTTGGAGGAATTGGGCACTGTCGTCAGACGCAACCACCCTCGCCCCGTGGTCGTACTCGGGGACTTCAACGCCAAGTCAGGCGCCTGGGGTTCCCCGACTACCGATGCTCGCGGCGAGGAGTTGGAAGAGTGGGCGGTCGAGTACGGTCTCGCCGTCCTTAACCAGGGCTCGGTGAACACGTGCGTGCGCCAGCGGGGCGGTTCCATAGTGGACATTACGTTCGCTAGCCCTGCCCTCGCACGCCGTGTCCAAGGCTGGCGTGTTATGGAGGGGGTGGAGACGTTGTCGGATCATAGATATATTCGCTTTGACGTCTCCGCCCTGCCTACTGCGCCTGCGCCTGCGCCGGCCCTGCCGACCCCTGGTTCGATCGGTCCGCGTTGGGCGTTAAAGCAGTTGGATCGGGAGCTGCTCCTCGAAGCCGCGATCGTCCAGGCCTGGGTGACTACACCGGACAGGCCTGTCAACATCGACGAGGAGGCCGAGCAGCTCCGGCTGGCCATGACCAGCGTCTGCGATGCGGCGATGCCTAGACGGCGTCAACAGCCATCTAGGCGCCGGGTGCACTGGTGGTCGGTGGACATCGAACGGCTCCGTGCCGCCTGTGTGGCCGCTAGACGCCAGTATGCCCGGCATAGGAGAAGGCGGCGCCGCCCGCCAGACGCTGAGGCCAGAGAGGCGGAACTATACGAGGCTTACCGCGAAGCGAGGAAGGCTTTGAAGGGGGCTATCGCCAAAGCGAAGGCAGAGGCCCGCGAGCGGCAGCTAGCTGCCCTGGACCGCGACCCGTGGGGGCGTCCTTATCGCGCAGTACGGGACAAGCTGCGCCCTTGGGCGCCTCCGCTCACCCAGGGTATGCGGCCCGAGCTGCTGCGAGAGGTGGTGAGTGCCCTCTTCCCAGTCAGGGCGGAGCACATCTCGCCGCCCATGGTTCCGCCTCGATCCGCTGACGCCAACGCCAACGCGGAAGACGACGACGACGACGTGCCCGACGTGACCCGGGGAGAGCTGAGAGCGGCGGTGTCCCGGCTTCAAGCCAAAAACACCGCCCCAGGGCCCGACGGCATTCCTGGCCGAGCCTGGGTCCTGGCCGCGGAGGCTCTCGGGCCTCGACTGATGGGCCTTTTCAGTGCGTGCCTAGAGCGGGGCCAGTTTCCCCGTCCATGGAAGACGGGCCAACTGGTCCTGCTGAAAAAGGCGGGGCGCCCGGCGGATTCGCCGTCTGCGTACCGGCCCATAGTGTTGCTGGACGAGGTGGGCAAGCTCTTTGAAAGAGTAGTTGCAGACCGCCTCGTCCGCCACCTAAACACGACAGGGCCGGACCTAGCGGATGGCCAGTTCGGCTTCCGCCAAGGGCGCTCCACAATTGACGCGATAATGCGCGTAAAGGCCGCGGCGGAGAGTGCCGTCTCTCGGGGCGAGGTGGTGTTGGCGGTGTCTTTGGACATCGCCAACGCGTTCAACACCCTGCCCTGGAGCTGCATTAGGGAGGCGCTCCGATTCCACAGGGTGCCGCCCTACCTCCGCCAAACAGTCGGGGCCTACCTTGCAGAGAGGCAGGTTATTTACCCGGGTCACGGTGGTGGCTGGTATCGGCGAGAGACAACGTGCGGTGTTCCACAGGGGTCGGTTCTAGGCCCCTCCTGTGGAACATCGGTTACGATTGGGTGCTGCGTGGCGCGCTCCTCCACGGCGTCGTCGTCACGTGCTACGCTGACGACACGCTCGTCACTGCGCGAGGGAGGACGTATCGCGACGCAGCCATCCTAGCGACGGCAGGGGTTGCGCAAGTGGTCCACAGGATCCGGCGTCTGGGCCTGGAGGTGGCCCTCAACAAATCCGAGGCCCTGTGCTTCCACGGGGCTCGGCGGGGTCCACCTGCGGGCTCACACATCGAGGTAGGAGGCGTTCGCATTGCCGTCGGGGCGACGATGAGATATCTCGGTCTCGTCCTCGACGGCAGGTGGAATTTCGGGCCGCACTTCCGGCAACTGGCCCCAAAACTGAGGACGGCCGCAGCCGCGCTATCGCGGCTGCTGCCGAACTTGGGGGGGCCCGACTCATCGTGCCGGAGGTTGTACCTAGGAGTCGTGCGGTCAATGGCCCTTTACGGGGCCCCAGTGTGGGCGGATCACCTGACGCCTCGCAACTTTGCGGTCATTCACGGGCCGCAGCGAGCGACGGCTGTCAGGGTGATAAGAGGATACCGCACGATCTCCTACGAGGCGGCCTGCCTCCTAGCCGGATCGGCGCCCTGGGATCTCGAGGCCAGAGCCCTCGCGTCGCTTTACAAGTGGCGCGGGGAGGCCCGAGAGCGGGGCGAAAGATCGTTTCTGCCGAGAGTTATCGAGGCGAAGCGATCTGAGCTCCGCCAAGTCCTGGTGGCGGAGTGGTGTGCGAGACTTGCGCAACCCAGTGCGGGGCACGCCGTCATAGCGGCGGTAAGACCCTGCATGGAGAAGTGGATCGACCCGAAGAGGCATGGGACGCTCATCTTCCGTGCGACGCAGGTGCTGACCGGACACGGGTGTTTCGGCAGTTACCTGTGTCGTATCGGTCGGGAGCCGACACCGGCGTGCCATCACTGCCGTGGCGGGGCAGAGGACACGGCGCTGCACACCCTCGAGGAGTGTCCCGCATGGGACGAGCAGCGCCGTGCGCTCACCGCAGCGATCGGCGGGCGCGACCTCTCGCTGCCGGCCGTGGTCAGAGCCATGGTCGACAGCGGGGAGTCATGGGACGCGGTCGTCTCCTTCTGCGAGGAGGTAATCTCCGCGAAGGAGACGGCCGAACGGGAGAGGGAAGCTCTGAGCACTCTCCCGTCCCGCCGACGGCGCGCTGGCCGGAGGAGGAGGGAAGCCGAGGTCGATCCGCTTCCTCCATAAGGAGAGGCCGACGGGCCGAGGACCGGGGGAGTCCGACGTCCGTCACTAGGGCCGGAGTAGGCGTGTAGTGGCTGTTCCTACACGCCTACCTGATGGAAGGAGAGGAGGAAGAGGGACCCGCCGAACTCGCGCGCGGCGGGTCAAGGCCTGCCGGGGACGCGGTGAATGCAAACTAGGCCCCGTACCCCCGGCAATAGGCAAGAAGAGGAACGCTCCAGTGGGTTTAGCCGGTGAGAGCCCGGCACACCCTCCGTCGACCCTCAGACGGAGGACGGTCTGGAAGAGATTCCCACTGGGTGAACAAAAAAAAAAAAAGGATAAGTTAGGATAGATATTTAATGAAGAAAAAAAATTACTGAAGACTTGGCTGTATGGCGTACTATGCCTTTGCCTTTTCCATTCGCCCGAACGGAAAAAATGAACCAAAAAAAAAATGGTGAAATGTCCAATGATAATTTAGGATTAGACCAGGGTTCCCAACTTAGGGGTTTTCCCCCCAGATTTAGGGGGTAAATAAGTGAGATGGGATTTTTTAGGGGTCTTAAAAGTTTAGGGGTATTTTCAGGGATTTTTTGACTCTTTGTTATTTTTGAAATTTACTATATTAATATTTATTTCTTGCCTAGTGACTGCTGGTCCGATTTAAATTAAATCGAAATAATGGATCTTGTGTAACATTTAATCCATCCAGTAAAATGTTAAAATTAAATGTCAATATGTATGATTCAAAAAAATCTGAATATTCAGATGAAGACGAAATATGTAATGTATTAAGTAACCTGCAATAAAAAATTATGAAACATTACAGTCATCACCATCTCAGCGTTAATCCCAGTCGCATCCGAAGCTTTTTCAGCTTTGGAGTCTGGGGTTCGCTTTACCAGTCTAACTGCTGTTTTGGCTAAACTTCGATATTTTCCTTGAAGCGACTGCCGTCTGAACTCCACAAACCGAAGGCGATATCTAAACAGTGCAGTTAAACCAATTGTTAGACTTTTGAGGGCTCCAACAACCCGTAACGTTTACCACTAGATGTTCGTATGGCAACGGCTTAACGTGCTTTCAGAGACACGACCAGACCACTGAAAATATTCATATTCACGCATACAAATATTTGCACTGTGCGGGGATTGAAACCACGCCTCCCTGCGCAACGGCCGCGTTCGCTACCGCTACGCCACGGAGGCTGTCATGAAATTAAATGTATTTATAATAATAATGTAATGTAAAATAATACGTACGTGGACGTCCACCATATAATCATGCTGGGAATTATAGAACCGCACATGGAAACCTATTACAGTACCTATATTATTTATAAATCAATATGAATTTATATGTATTTTTTAGGGGGAAAACAAATGAATTAAGGCGATTTTAGGGGTTTTTAACACCAACTTTAGGGATAAATATTTTTGAGAGTTGGTAACACTGAATTAAACGTTCATTGTTAATTGTTGTATTTGTTGTCCACACGCAAAGAGTGAAATAATCAAATAATGCTAGCGACACGCTCAAGGTTGTTTTAGTTTGTTGGTTATCTCAGATTCTCAGTATATCACGAACATCGTATTTAAAATTATTAACTTATTTTAACATCGTTTCATTTGGTGAGATTTCTGAAATGGCTGATACCAGCAATAAAGAATCGTCAGTGACTAAAGTTCCCATGATCTACGTTTGTGGAGGTAAGGTAGTTTGTTATTATAGATTTGCGTTGGTTCTGACTGACCACTGTTTTTGACTTTAAATTATTTAGTTCGTTTTACAGTAGTATCGAATTTAGCATAATCCAGTTGAAGTATTATGTACACATCACATTTGTTTTACACAGAAATCTTAAGAATCGCCATATTTTCTAGAGAATAGTACGGACGATAGCAGGTCAACCTACCAGAAATTTAAAAAATCCCAATCAAATCAAAAAAATCCTTGAGCCTTAATGCTTTATGTATATAGTTTAAAATTTAATAAGGAAATTGACACATTGTAGCAGCTTGATGTGCTGTTGTCTGTACCAAAACAAACCCCTCTTCCAACAACTATGTAAATACTAGTGTATGCGAAATACTATTGTAGTCTCTGAAAGCCAATGTCTGTTCACCACCAAAACATAAACATGTCTGTTCACCACCAAAACATAAACATGTCTGTTCACCACCAAAACATAAACATGTCTGTTCACCACCAAAAGGTGCCTGTTCACTTTGGCTCTTGCATTTGGGAATGTATCCTTGAAGTGCAGTGGGTGGTCACTACAGCTTTTAGGAATTGAGATTTCCTCAAACCAAATTTTGGGTGGTTCATTAAGTCCAAAGCCAAAGGTCTGGAAGTAATTCACACTGGGACAGCCTGTAATGTTATAGAAAGTGCAGGTCTGTTTGTGTGTAGAGTACTGCAACCACGTTTATTGCATTGGGGTAACCTGTAATGGTAGATGTTAGAAGATAAATAAATATACTTATTTATTGAAATTTGAAAATGTTTTCCTGTAAAATAACTAATTCTGAGATTGTACTTATGAAAATGGTGAATCAGGATGATACTTTAAAAGCCATTTCATCCATTTTAAAGTTTCATTTCAATTCACTGATGCATGGGTGAATTACTTAATTATTCATTATCAATTTAAATTTTAACCATACATGTTTTATCGAGTCACTAGCTTTCCGCGCTTCGCGCTGAAATTGCGCGGCTTCGCCCGCATGGAGTTCGGTTATATCACGCTTTTTAGATTTCCCTCGGGAACATCAATTTTTTCCAGGATAAAAGGTAACCTATGTTCTTTCTCAGGGTCTAAAGATTGTCTGTGCCAAATTTCATCAAAATCGGTTGAGAGGTTTAAGCGGGAAAGCGTAACAGACAGACAGACAGAGTTACTTTCGCATTTATAATATTAGTATGAATTATACATTCTATTTAAAAAGATGTTTGAAATATCAATACAACGCAATGATACTTTGTTTTCAGAGTGCCATCGGGAGAATGAAATCAAACCAAGAGATCCAATAAGATGCAGAGAATGTGGTTACAGGATTATGTACAAGAAAAGAACAAAAAGATGTATCCTTTTAAAAAAGATATTATTATGCTTTTGCTTACTTTTTGTGCATGAAAGGGTTTGTGTTAAATTTCTTCCTTAATCATTCGCATTATGTTCCCCATGGTTTTGGTTAACACATTTTTTGTTACATTTCATGTGCATATTAACAATATTGTAATTTAAACCTTATGCCAATGTTCTTGACAAATATTAGTAATTTTCAAAAACTATATTAATGTATTTTCTAAAATTTCCTATTTCATAATATTTTATACGCTTAGCTTGGTGTGTGTATGGTTGACTGCTTCATTATTTGCATCAAGCTATTGAGTGCATTTCATAGTGATTGTTATTTTTTGTGCTTCATTTGTTATTTGGTAAGTAACTTTTTCTTATACTAACTATTCATACTGCTTGCATCTCCTAACTCCCAATATCCCAAACTGCTGTTTTAGAAAGATTGTGTGTGATAATAAGTTCGTAACAGTTTAATTTTTTTTTTTTTAATAATCTTAATTGCTATTTTTGGAAAAAAGCATATACTTCCAACTAATTGAGTATTGATCATCTAACATCTTATTAACAGTTTTGATAAGCTAAAGCCAGTCTCTATAACACTATTGTAGGCGACGCGATTGTCACTGGCATAGAAACTTTTTACTGTTTTTATATTTTTTCAATGCCTGTCATATTATTAAAACAGTAAAAAGTTTCTATGCCAGTGACAATCGCGTCGCCTACAACTACAGTCAGCTAAATCAGTGCTTAACTTAGAAACTTTTCAACATAGTTAATTAAAAAACATCTGGTAGAATTAAGGCAGAAGCATCTTCTGCCTAAATTCTACCAGATGTTTTTGAAGATAAGGAGGGTAGGGCAGTATAACATATTAATATCTTTATACAGCCTGGAAGCGTAAAAACCATTGACACTAAACCCATAGGTAGTTTGCTTAATTATAAAAATGTTTATCTGAATTTAAAAATAAATAAACGTCTTATCTTTCAAAAATTTTAAAAAAGTTTCTGTCCGAGACCGGCCGTAAACTCAGATACAATGCGCCCGAGGTACGTATCAGTGCTAAGGGCGCTGACCTCTTGCACTGGCCGTCCGTAACTACCTACGTAAGTTTTAACTAACTAAATACCAATAAAAACACAATACACATAACCTGTGATGTAACTTTCCCTTCAAACTTTTCCTGGCTTAGGTATTTAATAGTTAAAAACATTTTTATCTACAGTTTCATTAAAAACTGCTTGTTAAATTTACATCGATTGAATAATATACACTTACATTTTCCTCAAAAGACGATGAAAAACGATGGCGGTAACTGTTTTGCCGTATTCGACGTTCGTAATGTTCATTATGAACATAGTAAATACGTAAATTCTTCGGGCCTCGTTCAGGTTATCGCCAGCCACGGCGTAAAGCCGAACCATTTCGGTCCACTGTAGTTTTGTGTACGGTAAATTATTACACTACACAACACACATAAGACACAGATGCACAACAAATGAGCGGTGGCGGGCGGACTTCACGTCGCGAGCGTTGCGCTGCGAGCAAGCGCACGTCCTTTCCATACCGTGGCTGCGCCGAACTGAGGGGAGAGGGACGCGCGCGCAGCTTGCGTGCCAGTCATTTACCCCAGCGTTCACGAAACATGATTCGCTAGCGGCTAGAGTGAATATAAGGTCGTGGAAAAATGGAGCTTTTAGTAAAAAAAAAAGTTTTCTTTTTTCATTGAATTTACGTTCCGAAAGTGAAACCAAACCACCCGTTTCATGACTACAGGTGTTTACACTAACAGCCTGTATAGAACAAATAGTAAAATGTTGTATCAGGATTTAGTTGAACACCAGTGACACAGAGGTTAGTCTTCTAAACTAGACAGGAAGCATGTGTCTTAGAAGCCAATGTCACCCGAATTTGCATAAAATTTAACTACGAAAATACGCGCAGCTTTCCAACTAAGATTATTATTTCAATTTATGTAGAACTAACTTTTCATATCATTTTTTCTTGTGACACAACAGCATGTGTTTTTTAATTCAATCCTTGGCTGCTCCCAAACACCCTGCTTATAAATCATAAATAGGCCTTATATTTTGCATGCAATTATTATGCATTGTGTGCACGTATAAATAACAAAAAAAAAAAAAAACGCGTACATTGATCAAATCTCCTACCACTAAATACTAGTAACTATAATCAAAAATCCATGAATTGGTATCACAGTCTTGACAGTAAAAAATATTATTATTATCCTTAACTACCTACCATTTTCAGTGGTCGTCTTTGATGCTCGTTGATGAAGAATGAAGAACTAATTCACCATAATTATATAAGCACTATTGTTATAAACTACAACATAAATCCCCTTCATAAACGTTGATTTAAGTTAACTAGTGATTAGCGACTGTTTAACCATACATTTTTGACGTTTGCACATTACTTAAGTTTAATCATCGTTTATGAATAAACCTCAAAATAAAGAACTGTAATTATAAACATGGCCGTTTCCTTGGTTCCTAAGACCTAAGAAGTTATAAATAAACCTGAAGTGTTTTCGTGGAAGAAAGAAGTTCTTGGTCTTTTTTTTTTCTTTTATCTATTACTAGCGGCCGCCAGCGACTTCGTTCGCGTGAAGTTAATTATGCTCCGCTCCAATTGGTCGCAGCGTGGTGTTATTGATATAAAATAAGCGCCTGTTAAAATAATGGAAGCAATACGTACGTCTGCGTTAGCTCCCGTTTTCGCAACATTTTTTGTTACTGCTCTGCTCCTATTGGTCATAGCGGGATGTTATATAGCCTAAAGCCTTCCTGGATTAATGGGCTATCCAACGCAAAAAGAATTTTTCAAATCGGACCAGGGCCTGTAGCCAATGTAACATCGCTTCGTAGCGAAGCGAAATCGAATATCAAACCACTAATGGCGGGAACGATTGACCACGTGATTTATCGCGTCGCGTGATAAATCTTTCCCGCCATTGGTTGGTTTGGTATTCGATTTCGCTTCGCTACGAAGCGATCTTACATTGGCTACAGGCCCAGTAGTTCCCGAGATTAGCGCGCAAACAAACAAACAGACTCTTCAGCTTTATATATTAGTATAGATTATTTTGTTTAAGTTTATATATCTCATTTTTTAATTGTGAAAAGCAGTCGTTCTATTTCAAATACTGCTACTCAGCTGCACCCGTTGACTGGTAGCCGACCCCAACATACATACAAGACTTAGCATTTGATGAGTTGTGAAAAGCAAACGAAACAATTCCGTTTTAACCCTTAATTCTGGTTTAAAAACCCGCGCCGATATTGATAATATTTCTATGAGACCGATCTGAATCCTTTCATATAAAAAATAATACAGATTTTGACGGCATGGTTGGCGCAGTGAAAAGCAAACGAAACAATTCTGTTTTAACCCTTAATTCTGGTTTAAAAACTCGCACCGATATTGATAAGATTTATATGAGAGCAATCTGAAAGTATTATATCCTTTCTTATAAAAAATAATACTTGCAGATTTTGACGGCATGATTGACTGGTGCGCTGCACTGCATGTCGCGTGTTCGATTCCCGCACGGAACAAATACTTGTATAACCTACAATTGGTTGTTCCGGGTCTAGCTG
Source organism: Sesamia nonagrioides (assembly GCA_017933935.1). Classification (NCBI taxonomy): domain Eukaryota; kingdom Metazoa; phylum Arthropoda; class Insecta; order Lepidoptera; family Noctuidae; genus Sesamia; species Sesamia nonagrioides. Next base: position 2,182,440 of record JADWQK010000820.1, on the reverse strand, counting down.
TTTGTGAACTGTTTATTGCACGATGACGACCCACGATGCAGAAAAATCTAGAGTGGAGTAAAGTTTAAAAAAAAATCGGATATAAATAACGAAGTTAAGAACAAACATTAAAAAAAATACTGTCGAATTGGGAACCTCATTTTTTTATGTCTGTAAATAAGCCTTGCTGCTATTCTATGTGTCATGCCAATCCTAGTATTCCTAGTGTCCTTTATTTCCTGAACTGAATGATTTAAACTGCTACTGTAAATCAACTAATCTGGTAAAATTAACAATTGTGTGGAAGGTGCCCTACACTCTGATGTTGGCCGGTGGCGACACCTTCGAAGATAGCATAGAAATTTTGGCGTTGATCTCATAAAACTTAGACTTTTTGATTTCACAATCTCCCGTGAATCAGAGTCGTTAGCGTTAATCGAGACGGAAACGTGCATTAACTTCAGAACCTTGCGCCCAACCTGCTAGCGACTTGGCAAGTATCACATGCTTTAGTGACGGAAATTTGACGCATATTTTAATATTCGCTATAATTTGTGACGGCCTTGGTCTTTTCGATATTGCTTGTTGAAGCAATGGCTGTTTACACCTTGCGCCCACCAGTTTTCTTATGATTATTAAGTAATTACTTAGTTTCTGTTTCTCGTTTCATGTTACGATAGTTAAACGCATTCGTCACTAATATAAAATTCAGGTTTCAACCCTGTAAGAACTCAAGTTGTCGAAATATGAGGAGGGCGCAAGGTTCATAATTATGAACGTTACGCCCACCGTGTATCTCGACAATGGCTGGACCAAAGAGTTTGAAACATCGATTATTCTGTAGTGACGGATATGTGACATTAGTGCCACGAGCATTTAGACTTCGTTACTGTCATTTAGAAAAGTTATGGTTAAAATAATGTTTTCTATAGAAAAGGGTGACCATCAATTTTGGTGAGAACTCGGACTTTTATTTTTGTTTTAGAAGTACACTGTTTATATACACTACACTACTTCAATAGGTAGTATGAAAAATAATCAAAAAACACATTTATTCGTTAACTATTTATTATAAATCACCATCACAGATTGTTGACATAACCAAAGGAACGTTTGAACATACTTATACTTACTAAATAATATCTTACGTACCTGTTATATTCTTTGCACAGTAGTTGAGTGTTTATATTATTTTAAAATTGTAATCAAACTTGTCCAACAATTAAGTCATAAAAAGAAAATAACAATAAAAATAACACAAAGAAATGCAATAATAGATTGATCAAATATTAAATGATAGGTATAGATACCTACCTATTTTATTAATATTAATACTCGTAGGTCCAATAGAAGAAACAGCTAAGTACCTATAATACCACAACATGAACGCAATAAAGTTTTGAATCTTTGTATCCGGTAAACGTCGTTTTTTCGTAAGTGGCGCGGTCATAGATTTTTTCTTGTACCTACTTACGTATAAACCTTGTATTTCACACAAAAAATACAATGGGTATCCCTCTTAAAATATTATGCCCTTCTAAATCTGTCATTTACACAATATGTAAAGAAAACCCTGTCCGACCCATAAGGATAATAAAGGTTAGGTAAACATTTGACCAAATATAATATAAAGTTTTACATAATTATGATAGTAACAATGCTAATGAATTTTGAAATAATCTTTTTATCCCGGGAATTAATTCCAATTTCCCTGAAATTTTGTAATTTTTAAGAAAGTGACAACACCAATATTATTATGAGCGAATAGCGACGCCACCACGTGCCGCCTGTCCTGCCCCCCGCCGCCCGCGGAAGGTTTGCTTACCGCACATGTATTAAGTTACCTCTTTTTGCGACATAATGTTTATTTTTTTAGGGTTTTTTTTTTTAGTTTAGCCCGGTTTTGTATCCATTAGTAGAATCAGTTATCGATACCTAACAATACCTTCACGGATCGGACAGGGTTTTCTTTACATATTGTATATTATGTAACAAGATACTCACATAATTCTGTTAAGAATAAATAAAATATTGTAGGTAGAGCGAGCGTCACATATGCCGCAGGACCGACAACCGTTGGGGTAAACGAGTCCTCGAGTGAGACTGCGTCTCGGCAAACGTAGCGTTGGGCGCCCTTGGGCGAGATGGAGCGACGACATCAAAAAGGTGGCTGGTAGTGGCTGGCGGAGAACTGCTCAGGATCGAGCTTGTTGGCGTGCCATGAAGGAGGCCTATGTCCAGCAGTGGACGAGTAGGGGCTGATGATGATGAGTTAGAGCGAGCGAGATCGTTACGCGAGAGCGCCTGAATCAATTAATTTATAGATTTTATTTTAAAAAAAAATTACTACGTTGTCCTCATTTATGTTTTGCAAATTTTGTTAAGTCTATGTTTCTACAAAAATTGTTGTTATCCTTTTCAATGTATAGTAAACTTTCATTAAACCATAACTTTTCTAAAAGACAGTAACGTCTAACCCACAGTGACGTGGCACTAATGTCACATATTCGTCACTGCAGAACAATCAAAGTTTTGAACTCTTTGGTCCAGCCATTGTCGAGATACACAGTGGGCGTAACGTTCATAATTATGAACCTTGCGCCCTCCTTATATTTCGACAACTTGAGATCTTACAGGGTTGAAACACGAATTTTATATTAGTGACGAATGCGTTTAGCTATCGTAACAAGAAACGGGAAACAGAAACTAAGTAATTACTTATTAATCATAAGAAAACTGGTGGGCGCATGATGTAAACAGCCATTGCTTCAACAAGCAATATCGACCAGACCAAGGCCGTCAAAAAATAAAGCGAATATTAAAATGTGCTTCACATTTTCGTCACTAACGGATGTGATACTTGCCAAGTCGCTAGCAGGGACGCAAGATTCTGAAGTTAATAAACGTGCAAGTCCAAGTGAATCATTAAATTAGGAATCTCGGCCAAACCCGAAGAAGGCAGGTCAGTAGCAGCTTAGTTAGCTTGGTAGAGCATTTCGAACGCATTGTTCCTGGTTGGGGCAGCGGCGAGTAGTTTGTACAGTCTGTTGTCCAATCTCGGTGAACCTTCCTCCTTCCTTTCCAAGGAAGTTCACCGCCCCTACGTGGGTGTCATGATATCGGTGATCTTTTCGGAGCGCCTGTTTGGTCAAAGCGACTGTTTGCTGTCCAACTCTGCAAGACTAAAATCAATATTATAAGCGGAAAATGGCTATCGTACGTGAATACTGATCCTGAATCCTTTGAGCCGGCAACTCACCTGCCCAGATTTTCGATACTGGACGACGGCCGTATTGTGGGTACCTACGCACAATACGTCCAGCGTTGCCTCGCATAGGTACCTACCTACGCGAGCGCCAATATCCGAATCTATTGAATCCAGTTGGCAATAGTGTGCCAGGAATTTCTGTTGCAGCAGGTATAGCAACACGCGTTCGAGCGGCGGTGCGAGTGGATGCAACGGCCGCAATATTCGCATAGGCCCGTTGACCGATGGCCGAAGCATTCCTGCCCCACACTTTAAGCCAGATTGAAAAAGGGAAACATGGTTGCTTTGGTGCGTACCTTAACAAAAAACTTTTTTACAAAAAAAAAAAAAAAAAATAACCGACTTCCACAAAAAAAGCTACAAAGTGAAAAATAACTAATATGAATGTTCAATGGTAAAAATGAAAAAAAAAATGGTCATGGTGCCTTTGGTTTTGTGTATTCATTTTGCCACCGACTTTCGAAATTAGTTATTTTGCACTTTGTAGTGTTTTTTTTTTTTTTTCCAAAAAAAAGGTTTTATTTAACAATTTTTAGTTGCATCCGGTCAGACTGGACGCTGCCGCCAACATATTTGGGAATGGGCAAGCAAGTGACGCCTTATTTATATTAGAATTTTTACCCGTACTTAATTTTGGTTTAAATACCAAACTACTAAACCGATATTTATAAAATTTCTCTGGGACCAGACTGAATGTATGAGCATTGCTAGAGATGACACAATTATGCGATTTAATTTCGACTCGTCCGTAGAACAGAGTCCGATGTGATCATAGATCAAAAATGCGTTTAATAGCTAGACGAGATAAGGAATACGAACTCTACAGACCCACGTTTCTAGAATTTTCGAATCTTACTTAATTTAGGAAATATAGAATCGAATAACGATCAATCTAACTTTACCTCCGCATAAAAACGCACGGAGTGATCAACCGACGCCGCGCGGTGAGTGCGCTGCGCGGGCGTCCCGTCCGTTCTTCAGACCGGCCGCTGTTTGTTGGAGGGAGGACGTTTTTATGTCATGTGCTTAGCTTTTTTGCGCTTTGATGAAATATATATTTTTAAGTTTATTGCATGAATAATCATATTTTTAGGTATGTTGCGTTCACGGAATATGTTGGATATGCAAAGAAGATGTATGAGATGGCCTGAGCTTATTTCAGCATATTCAAATATTCCTGCTGATACCGTTAATATGAAGGAAATTGTAAAAACTGGTAATTTAACCATTTTAGTTGTATTACTTCATGATATACTAGATTAGATAATAAATAATAGGTCTAAATTGGTTTTTTGCCTCAGTAAACAGTTTTGGGGGATCTATTTATTTATAGGACGTTTTTTGACGGAGAGGTAGAAAAATGAAATTTTAACGCGAAAATACTATTTGCGTCGTGTTTAGTCATAAGGTAATCATACATCCTGAAATAATAAACAGCAAAAAGAGATATCTTATGAAATATTAGAACGATATTATACGAACATTATTGAATTTCTAAGCGTTTCATGGGAATATAGGACGTTTTTCTCAGACGACTTGTTTGTTCGATATTGAGATCGGACGTTTTTACTGGGATAATGAAATCAGTTACGACATTGTTCATTTAAAAATACCAGGAAATACATTGTTTTTTAAATAATATTGTTATGTATACCTATAACTACACAATACATAGTATACCTACAGTTTTTTCAGTTGCGTACATTGATGACAATGACATGAAACAACAAACGTCACCTTTGCCTCCTGATGCAGAACAAATCAGTCAGCAGCTAGCTGATATATGGTAAGAAGTTATGTATGAAGATGATGGGACCAAAGAAATTACCTGTAACAGCTCAATACCAAATGTCATGTTTGATCCGTCTGCCGTGGATATTTACAGCGAACAACCTAGTACACCGTCTTTGGAAGAGCCATCTAGTTTTGAAAATTTACTCAATATAATTTAAAAAAATTCAATTCAGTTTATTACAACTTGAAGAGCTGTTGGCAGTTTCTAACCATAGATCTACCCCGATTAACATGGAACTGTCTGTGCCAACTCATATGCCATCTCCTACTAACAACCATTTAATCCGCGACAGCACATTCTGCCCTAATCATGTAGCCTTAATCATATTGCATGCAAAGGCCAGTACAAATGCTCTGATAAAATATCTCACCAACAGCGTTGTACTGCTGTACAAAATTTTGGCATCAGGGAGATCGAGCATGCAGTAGATTTTCATCATCAAATATTCCGATAAAATGAATGTCACATTTTCCGATTGAAAATAAAACCCAACAGACCAAAAAATAGAAACTTTTCAACAGAGCTAGACTAACAAGAAGGATGCAAGGGATTTAAAAAGCCAAGATAAAAAATACGCTGAGGAATCAAGTGGTAAGATGGTTACTGCTGGGTTGATTTTGATAAAAGTATTACAGTGTCCTCATGTCAACATAAATATGTATATGTAATATAAATCGTAACCGCTTTGTATTTTCATAGTACAGACAACAGCACATCAAGCTACTACAATCTGTCAGGTTTCTTTATTACATTTCCAACTTTATATAAAGCTGTAAGGCTCAAGGTTGATTGGGAATTTTTTACAGTTTTGGGGTAGTTTGACCTGCAATCAATCGTACACTACGCTGAAAAAAGTTCAACATACCTATGCATAACACTCCGGTTTTTACAGAAGGCGCATAACTAAAATGAGGGGACAGTGTCCATTCGGTTATCAAGAGAGCTTCTCAAACCAAAACTAACTATACCCCTCAAGTGTGACGTTTGTTAGTAAGATGGGCCAAGAATGAAGGAAAACCCTATATTGTCCGTAACATAACCTAAAGTGACATGTTTTAATTTAAATGCCTGGTAAATAATATGATTTGGATGAAAGATATTGATAGAAGATTTACTAGAGTAACATTCGCGAAGTTCATGGAGACAGTAGTGATCCTAAAAAAATGTGTTTCAAATATGACCTGGCTCAACGTGTTTATAATATTTTAGTGAATCGTGGTAACACGAGTAACTTAGTACCTACAAATTGAACTGAAACATGTATATCCTGAGCCTATTTTGGTCCCTGCTGCTAAATATATATCCTTAATGGACATATGCCGCTAAGATGTAATTCCCTTAGAGTATCACCCATACTTAAACTCTTTGCTACATCACACCACTGTTGCTGCTTCTGATGAACCGAACAATGACCTATTGGAATAAGAAACTAGGTAAACTAAGTAATTTAATTTTATGCTATGTACAATTTCATTACTATTATGTATTTACCCAAGTCTAGGTCACCATGTAAGGCTGATTTATAATATTAATGCAGGTTGGTTGATAAAAGATTTAGTTCCAATTGTCTGCTGATATGATTAATATTTACGTACTTACGTTAAGACTGCTAGTTTAAGTTCATACCGTAGTCGTGGCTATCTAGTTACCATAGTGTGATACGATCTGCCATTTCATTACTATTTTAAGTTTCAACTATTACCAACAAAGTAGTTTTTGGTATACGTTCAGTTTAATTGTTGTTAAGTAGGTATAGAACTTCGCCTAGGCCTCATTAACTAAAAAAAATATAAAGACCGACCGAATTTTAATTCGCAAAAATTTTTTGTGTTTTTATAATTAATGCGGTTGTTATTCATTCACACGTCGGTTCGTCCTAAAACGAAAAGAAATACTTATCTAAGTTTTAGACTGTACTAATTTAAGTCCGTACCTAATTGAGATGTGATTGATGTCCAGTATGATAGCACAAAATGGCGTTATTTTTTTAACTATTTTGAGATTTTTTAAAGCAATAAATCATTTAAAAAGTTATGTCCTCTTTTATTTATTTATATGGGATGGTAGTCATAATATGGCTAACATAATGTTTGCATGTTTTAATGTGGTTATTCACAAAGGACTCTTAATGGATCGGCAATTACAACAAAAAATGACCTATGGCAATATAGCACGTCACTAAATTCAAATGTCTCCGTAAAACAACGTATAATGTTCACTACCGACCCCCGCTCTTTCGCAATAAAATGATCTATGTTGATATGGGACTCACTATCTCGTGAAATAAAAGGATAACAAATATATACTACATGGCATTTAACTAGGCTGGGACGTTACTGCAACATATCAAAAAATCTAAATGTCAAGTCTCACCGTTTAAAAGTTACACTAATCAACAACTTCTCTGGCCTCTACTGAAAACTATCAATTCTGCAGATGGAACTTTGTTCTACGGATGAGTCGATTTTAGTCTCTTGATTTTTTTGATTGTCGCATCAGCATGGGAAGTAGCAGTGGCTAGTGTTTATCCTAGGTTAAACTTCAATGCTGTAAATTGTTGAGGACTTCCCTCGACTGTCTATCTCTTGTATGAATGTCTTTATTATCAGACCTACTGCAGACTTTCGTTATAACCCAAATGGTTGCAAACTTCTCATCAATATAAATTAATTGATTCCAAACACAAGGTAGGTAATTACTGTAAACTGTTGAGGAGTTCCCTGAACTGACCTTTGTCTTCATCATCACCCCCATAATGACAGTCACAACCTATCTAGACGTAAGGTTCTTATCAATACAAATTAATCAAGCACGAACATAACGTAGCTGCCGTGAATCGTTGAGGAGTTCCCTCGACTGTCTCTCGGCTCCATCATCAGATCTACTGCAGACTTTCATTATAACTCATATGGATGCAAAGCTCTCATTAATATAAATGAATCGAGTCCAAACACAAGGTTACTACTGTGAATCGTTGAGGAGTTCCCTGAACTGACCTTTGTCGTCATCATCAGCTCCCTAATGGCAGTCACCACCCATCTAGGTGAAAGTACACTAAATTATTGAAGCACAAACACAAGGTTGCTGCTGTGAATCGTTGAGGAGTTCCCTCACCTGTCTCCCGGTTCCATCATCAGATCTGCTCCAGACCCTTATTAAATTGTAGTGCTTTAAAATACGTAACGAAAAAACTTACAAATGCACTAACCGCCCCTACAATTTTTGAAATTTCTCCTTGATTTCTCTGGTCTTTCACCATCAAACCCTGATGTCCTTATCATGGGTTGGGAATGTGTTCTTTCCAACAAAAAAAGAGTGATCAAAATCGGTTCATAAACGGCAAAGTTATGCGCGAGCAAACATAAAAAAAAAAACATAAACGGTCGAATTGAGTAACCTCCTCCTTTTTGAAGTCGGTTAAAAATTGAACGCTCACGTGAAATAGATATATTTTCGTGGCGGCTTGGATTCTGCTCAGCCTATGCTCGAATTATGCCATGGGCTTCAGAACGATGGATCCTGTCCCTGCCAGCAGTAGTTGGGTCTATGCTGGAAGAGTCTGAAAATGACCGCCTTCTATGAGATTGTTATGGTCTAGAAGGGACTGCCGAGTAGGATCATGAGAAGGCTGATCCTTCCCAGAAATGAAGTCGTCGGATAGTCGACCGCCAGGGAGCCGTACTCACTGAAATTTCACTTGCACCACTTAAAGCAGTCGATAATTTGAGATTTTGGGGAGATCAGAGTAGGGACACTATCCGCCCACCTAGTGACCTCAGCGAATATGGCTCACAGCACTCACGTGCTGTCTTGCAATCTTGCACAATACGTAAGGTTTCTGGAAGACCCCTTTAAAATCTCCCCGGGCATGTGCCCTAAAAGGCGTTGCACAGAGGGGTATCTGATCGGTCTTATAAGAGGTCCGAAGCTCTCTTTTCTATGTGCCGTTGGTGACCAGTGTTGTGAAGCGAAGTTAAAATCACCACCTCATAGCTAAAACCATTTAAGATTTATTTAAATTTTCATAAACGCCTTCCTCTCTTCTCTTAAAAATTAATAACAACCAACTACCTATCATAATATATTATGATAGGTAGTTGGTTGGCACATTATGGCTAATATCTCCAAGTGCCAAATGCATTTAAGCCAAATCTCTTATCGGTAAGTTTTACAATTCGGTTGCTAAAAACTTTTTACTTAGATAGGGATCTTTAACGTATCAGTATGGGGGAATCATAAAATCTGATAGTATTGCCGAACTGTCCATGTTTGTCATGCCTAGCCTTTTCGCAATATGTTGGGGTCAGCTTCCAGTCTAACTTGAAGCCTATCTCACCTTTACAACCCAGTGACTGAGAATTGTCAGAACCAGTTTTACCAAGAAATATGCTTGGTAAAACTGTCAGAGATCCGCAAATGGAAGGCGGGGCCACCGGTTTAATGGAAATAACCGCGGTAAGCGCAGCTTAACCTGATCGATCGACTAGTTCAGCTGGTATTACATAGCCATAAGTTCACAGTAATATTATCATCATCATATCAGCGTTTATCCCGGTTGCAGCCACGGTTTTCGCGTTGAAGCCCGGGGTCCGCTTTCCTGCACATTCTCTTCCATTTCGCGCGATCTTTAGCATCCTGTCGTGAGAGATTGTTGGCACGCATGTCATCTCTTACAACGTCAAGCCAGCACTTCTTTGGTCTACCCCCGCTTGTTCCGACCCAGCGTAATTGTGTTCACAGTAATATTACACTCTCTTGTGATTAACCTTAGTTAAGCTGTGTGGAATCATCATCATCATCAGCCCCTACTCGTCCACTGCTGGACATAGGCCTCCTTCATTGCACGCCAACAAGCTCGATCCTGAGCAGTTCTCCGCCAGCCCACGCTACGTTTGCCGAGACGCGGTCTCCACTCGAGGACTCGTTTACCCCAACGGTTGTCAGTCCTGCGGCATATGTAACCAGCCCATTGCCACTTCAGCTTGCTAATCCTCTCAGCTATGTCGGTGACTCTGGTTCTCTGTCGGATCACCTCATTTCTGGTGCGGTCCTTCAGAGAGACGCCCAACATAGCCCGCTCCATAGCTCGCTGAGCGACTTTAAACTTATGGACTAGTCTGACCGTTAGTGTCCACGTCTCGGCTCCGTAAGTAATGACGGGTAGGACGCACTGGTTGAAGATTTTTGTCTTCAAACATTGGGGTATGGGCGACGAAAATACCCGACGAAGTTTACCAAATGTTGCCCAACCCAGCTGGATCCTTATAATTGCCTCCTTCTCGAAATTGTTTTTCCCTAATTGCAACGTTTGCCCGAGGTATACATATTCTGAAACAACTTCGAGCCGCATTCCGTTTACAACAACCGCTCCCGGAGTGACCCGTTCATTGAACATAATTTTGGTCTTGTCTAAATTCATCCGGAGACCCGATGCGTTGGGAGGAGTCAGCTAAGTTGGCCAGCATTTGTTCCAGCTCTTGCTGCGTTTCCGCCATGATGACGATATCGTCCGCAAATCGCAAGTGTGAGATGTACTCGCCATTGATGATAATGCCCCGACTCTGCCAATCCAGCGTCTTAAACATATCCTCGAGGGCATTGGAGAACAATTTGGGGGAAATAACGTCCCCTTGTCTCACTCCTCGCTTAAGAGGGATATGTCTAGTCTGCTGGTTCTGGACTTGGATGGACATTGTGGCGGCATCGTAGAGACACCTCATCACTTGGATATATCGCCAATCGACTTGGCATCGCTGCAAAGATTCAAGAACAGACCAGGTCTCGATGGAGTCAAAGGCCTTCTCATAGTCCACAAATGCTAGACACAGGGGCTGATTATACTCTTCGGTCTTCTGTATAATCTGCCTCACTGTGTGTATGTGGTCTATGGTACTAAATCCTCCTCGAAACCCGGCCAGCTCAGGCGGCTGGAATTCGTCGAGTCTACGCGCTAGTCGGTTCGTGATCACTCTCGAAAACAGCTTGTAGACATGGCTCAAAAGCGAAATGGGTCTATAGTTCTTCAGTAAGGTTTTATCACCTTTCTTGAAAAACAGAACCACTACGCTTTTGTGCCATGCCTTAGGAGTTCTCCCGGAAAAGAAAGCAGAATTAAATATACGCTGAAGTTCTTTTAGCACAGGGGTACCTGCAGCTTTCAAGAGCTCCGAGGTAATCCCGTCTTCTCCCGGGGCCTTCCCATTTTTAAGCTGTCCAAGAGCTACCACTATCTCTGCTAGGCTGATCTCAGGGAGGTCTTCGGTGTAGTGCCGTGTGAGAGTGGCTCTGGAATCTTCAGTGTGGGGAACTGGTTTAGGCGCTTGCGAGGTATACAGCTGACTATAGAAGGTTTCAACCTCCGCAAGTACCTCCGGCCTCAAAGTGACGACTCCCCCATCCGATGTCGTCAGCTTCGTCAGATGGCTCCTCCTGAGCTTTTGTACTAAGACTTTCGACCCCCGGTTTAGCTCTATCGCTTCCTCTATGGAGCGTGTATTGAAGCTCCGGAAGTCTCTCCTTACCGCTTTTGAGATGTTCTTATTGAGGGCGCTGAGTTCTGACGAGGTTGATGGTGGAATGTGTGGATGGTGAAAGCTGTGTGGAATGGGGATCAGTAATAAAATTTTCAAACTAAATAACTCAAATGTATTATAATTATGTAACTCCTTTATTACAAATTTCTTGCAACAATTTAGTAAAATTAATCCCCTTTCGATATAATATACATCAAAAAAATTATATTTATAAATCTAGCATAATCACGAGTACACCATTTCCTCCAAACACATCGTTCCAATAATGTTAAATAGCTATATTAGAGTATATTATGGCACAATACCAACGAACTCACTCGGTACCTACGAATACGTAAATTCTCCATTGTCAATTGTATTTTTTAAATTAATTTTCAATTTCACCATACACAACAAATTACTTCACTTTTGTACTTAACATCAATTTCTAATGCATACCAGACATAATAATAGTGTCGTACCTTAAATAGATCAGTCATATTCATACATAATTATGTACAACAAAACGCATAATGTATAAAAATAATCATAATTTTGTGAGTTACGGTAGCATTGTGCCAATCTGGCAACACTTACTGGGAAAATTACAAATTCTAAAATGGCCCTTACGTTTTAAATTGGAAAGAAGAAACTTATGTAGTTCATCATTATACTTAAATAGGCCATTCACATTGGACTATTAGTTATGTATTTAAAATTTATACAGTAAAAAGTTTAAACATTTTTTTTTCTTCTATTTAATAGGGTTCATGATATGATTATCTATATGGATAAGTAATACTTATTATTATTTACATAAATAAGCATTTCATTTCTGTTCGAATTTCCGCTTCATTGTCAATTATGTATAGACATGACGTTCTTTTTTATTTTCGTTAACTTTGATATGCCTAGCATGCCTCAGTTCGTCCATGCGAACGTAAAGCCTTAAATGTTCATAATATTCGCATTTTCTTTTGCTTTTGCATGCTGCATTATCAACTATTTATATATGATTATGTGACTATTGTATAAAGATCTTTAGTAAAAGTAAAGACAAATACAAATGTTTTTAAACACCCATCGTACTATATAAATAACAGTTCTATAAATTTTTATAACCTTATATTCTATGTATATAATAATAACGCGACGAGCCATATTTATACCCTAAATAACTGTTAAACATTGTGGCTTCATACAAGAAATCGGTTAGAGGTTTAGAATTTTTTTTTTTATTTATGGGACCTCTTATGATAGACAAAACTGCTTCAGGGATTAAACCAAATTAGTAACACTTGACATAGATTTTACGATCTGTGTGCTAAACTACCTATATTTGTTGGATCTAAGGGCAGTTTACCGTTGACAGATTTAAAGTTAACGAAATAAAAATATGGTATAAAACAATTTTTTACCGCGGAATTTTGCCTGTTGATTGTAGTAGTTCCATCATAAATGAATGTTCTATAGCCAAATATCTAGATCAAGTACTATTTTTGATATGGAAGACTTTAACGATTTTTGTATATCTAAATTTAGTTTATGGAATTTGATATGCCAATTATTTTTAGATAAACGATTTGGAAGTAGATGTTACACAGTGTAAATACATCATAAGTATATATTTTTTTAAAATACATACAAAAGTAATAATGGTACTTATCAAGATAAAAGTTGCTACATTTAAGAATTTCCAATATGTGTCATTGATATTGAAACATACTTTACCTAAAATATGGACCAAAATATTTATGTATGTAAGAATGTTTTGGATACGTTAGAATTGGAAGTTTTGTATTCACCCACTTCTAATTTTCATCTGAATTACAATTAACTTTTTTTTACTAATCCTATTTAAGAGTTACTTAACAAATACAATATGTTTGTAAGCCCTAACATGGAAGCAAATTTAACAACAATAAAAATTATTTAAATTTGAGATATTTACAAGATAGATAATTACATAGTTACATCAAAATAAGATACAGCAATGTATAATAATATAATTAAAGCGCATCGTTTTGTTTTCACACGTGTCTGGGTCAAACCCCAGTATGAATAGTTACACCTTAAATTAATAACAAAACAAAATTGCACATTAAAATATCCTACTTAAAATAATTTTGGCACTAAATATCTGTGGCACTATAATTAACTCTTATGTCTTTATCTTGACCTTCATTACTTTCAATTGTCTTTCCTTCAATATCTTTTTCACTTTCACTCATGTTTTCACAAGCAGCGGAATCTTCGTCATCGGATGAGTCCCGACCAGCGGTCGAACCTGTAAGTGTCGCACCATTAGGTTCCCGGTACTCGAGCTTTGTTGGATCCTTCTCATGGAGCTTTCTTGCAAGCGTTTGTAAACTGGCAAGAGAACTTGCACAATCTGTCGTATCAATGTCTGTTAAACTTACACCCGCCCTTTCTATTTCCGTAAATGTTCCAAAAGGCAATTTAAATAAACATTCAAGCCGCATGACATGCATTTTACTTCTTAGATGTTTGGCTAGATGTCCATGTATTCTGAACGCTATGTTACAATCAGAACACCGAAATGGTCTAGGGTTAAATGACGTAGCAGCCCCAAAAGTTGAGGTCATAGACACTTTGTTATGATGGGAACCAGAGCGTTCATGTTTTTGAAGATGTCCTCTTGTTCTGAAACTTACTGCACACACGCTGCATCTAAAAGGCCTTTCCATGTAATGTATATTCAGATGCAACCTCAACTGTGAAGGTTTCGTGAATGTTTTGTTACAAAAATCACACACTCTGCGACCATCCTCCATTAACCTGCCTGGTGAATAAGAACTATTTTCAAAATCCTTTCCTTTTGTAACTTTAAAAGCTACGCCTCCTACACCTATAACGACTTTTCTCGCTACAGGTTCATGGTCCAATGACGGTAGTTTCCCTGACTCCGATTCTGAATATTGCTCTTCTGTTTTCGTGTTATCTTCACGTATAACCAAAATATTATCGTCGTTAGAATCATCATTTTGATTTTGTACAGTGTCGTCGTGCGTTTGAATATGATTTATTCTTGCATGTTTCAAATATTCAGAGACTACATGTTTTGCATTTTCTGCATTGCTTTGAGCTTGTATGTGACTCCCTTTAGTTTCTGTGACTGAACTAGTAGAAACTGGTGATTCTCTAATTACCGAGCCTTCATCTCTTACTACAGTTGGAGTTTGTGGCACCTTATCACATTCACTATCTGACATTTTGGCTTCGCTGTAAATGACTCGAGCAGAAGACGCTGTCGTCATAAACGAAGTTTTAGTGGACGTTACGATTTTATTATTGCTGTCCATAGAACAGTAACTATCGGTAAATGTGGACTTCTCAACATCAACTTTCCTTACTTTGCTTAAACTACTAGTTAGTTGACTTTGCTTAATCTTAGAATCTTGCAACGCTCTTTCGGTCAAATACGTATGCAGCATTGGTTCTCCATTTGTCCATTGACTCTGGTGATTAGGAAGTTTAGCAGTATTTGAAGCTAAGGATGCTAAAACACTGGATTCTCTGGCGGTTTGTATTTCAGGAATGTTATGTTGAGATGTTTTTATATCAGTTTTGCTGAGATCCATTGGTTCATTATCAGTACTCGGTCTTGAGTCGATTGGAGAACTTTGTTCGGTACTTGACCTTTCCGGATTACTTTCTGTACTAACGTTTTCCAATCCCGTTGGTGTATACGGATATGTTGAAGGTCTCGCACTAGTTATTAAACCGGGAGTCGCAGAAGTGGTCGGTCTAGATCCTCCTAGTGACAATAAACAGTGCGCGGCTTCATGTTCCGGTAACCGAGACTTGTAAGCTTCTGTATCTGAAAGGTCATAAGGAAAATATTAATTTTCAGAATTCAGTACTTTAGCATCATCGCCAAAAACAAAGACCAACTGAAGACCAAAACTAAAGATTGAGACTTGTAAAAAAAAAATGTAATGGCTTGCCATTTGTCACGTCTGTATTTCCCGAACGATTAGGCAGTACATGTACCGATAGTACAAGTATTCTTTGAAGTTTAATATTAATTATTATTCAACGAAAAGCACAAAATCGAAAATCACGATTTGCTGTGAACTAAACTCAAACTAAGTAATATATTATAAAGATTATTCTTACCGCTTGATTCTGTTTCACCTTCGTTTCCTTCATCACCGTCCGATTCTGTGTCATCGTCAGTTTCACCTGAGCATTGCGTCATCTCTCCACCCTCAGCATCGTTATCTTCATTTGGATTTATTCCTAACTCGCAGCACTTCTTATAGTGTGCTTTACTTTTCATATGCTTAGTCAAGTTGCCCTTAGTCTTAAAACTGAAACACAATAAAGAATTATGTATATCATTAAGAATTATCTATTATAATGAAAAATTTATAGTTTCGTGTCAATGTCTTCAATAAGGCGGTTATACGTATTTAATGAAACCAAGTATTTACCTAAATGCGCAATGCACGCATGTATAAGGACGTACGTCAGTGTGAGTGCGGATATGTTTCTTTAGCATCGATGGCTTCTTGCAACGAATTCCACATTCTGAGCAAACGTAGCGTCCTCTTCCGCGGCCGCGAACATACGTATATTCTTCATTACTTTCGAACCCACCAGTCACCTCCTTTTTAGGGGTTGTCAAATTATCACACACTGAAAATTTGTTTTCATCTGTTTTTTTCATATCTACCAAATGAATTGCCTGGAAAAACAAAAAAAATATATTTATAATATAGGTACTTAATTACTTAATATTCATTTAGTGAAAAAGAACTCGAGCATTTTCAAATCGATACCTTTAAGAGAAAGAAACATAAACATACCTGTTTGCTGTCTTTTACAATTCTCTTCCACTGCGATGAATGAGTCAGTACAAGATCCTGTTTAATCACAGCGACAGCTACAGCTTGCGGTCGATGACGTGAGTCATAAAGAGACATAGCAGACGATGCTGACAATCCCAGCGGGTCTGGCGTCAACTCGGATAATAACTGTAAACATTCGTGTATTTACCATACAATCAACAACATCTTAAGTGCTCGTAAAACGCCAAATAGATAACACTTAAAAATTGTTACAATTACCTGCCAGTTACTGTACATTGATAGAAAATGCTGATTAGGAACATATGTTGGTTGAGGCCGATTGATTGTGCAGTAGAAAACTTTTGTCGAACATTTTAATCCTAGATATGTATAGGCATTTCCGTTTAAGTATAGTTGGCCATAGGCTTTAGCGGGGCGAGGGGTCTCTGGGGATACAAGAGGCATTGTATTCGCATTTGGCGTAATCCCGTGATGCCTTTTAGGCGTGAATGTGCCGGGTTTTAAAGGTAAAGTAGATGGCCGCAAAAACTTTGGTTTTCTTTCTTCTGCAGAAGTTTTCGTTATGATATTTTTCTGGAAATAAGCAGTTTCAGACCTTTCATTGTAAACTGAAACTACTGGCGTTTCTTGAGCGTTAGTATTCTTTTGAACCTCTGATGAACTTAGAATTTGATTGTTGTAAATTTCAGCTTTGGTAATTAGATTTTCAAAATTAAAATTGCGCAACTCTTTTTCTGATTTACTTTCAATGTTCTTGAACAGATAATTGCTACTAAATTTATCTCTATTCTTTTGTTTGTGTGGTGGAAAATTAATATTTTCTTTTAAAATTGGCGTTCTAGGAAGACCATCGGAACTCCTCTTGACGGCTCCATCTTGTCTGAGAATAGATTTGACTAAATTCGATGAAAGCGATTTAGAATTCAAGTTTGGCTCATCTACGTTCTTTATATTTATTATAGGAACTGTTGGCATGTAATGTTGCACATCAATTTGATAGTGATCTTGAGTTTGTTCTTCGGGCTCTACTTTTGATTGTCTTGAATTTGGACTTTTACTGTTTCGTAAATTCTGTGTGTCGTACTTTATCATTGTTCCTTTTGATGATTGAATATTTACTATGGAATTTCCATGATAGTCCTCTCGAGTGCATTGCACAGGAGTTTTGATGGAATCACTGGTTATTAAATTTTTTGAGTGAGAATTTGGATTTCCAACGAATACTCCAGGTGTATTTGGTCCAGGTATACCCGGCACGTGAGGTATTAATTTACCACCATGAAAAATTGTTGTTGCACCATTTGGAGATGAAGGACTGAGTGGTGGCAAAGTTAATGGATTAAACGCTGTAATAGCACTCAGAGGTGGAAATTGAAAGTGTGTAATATCATGTATGTTTGGCAGATTAGAACTCGAAATCGATTGCGCAGTTGATATTGAAATCCTAGGTGTCTGTGGTTGTGGAGTGCCTATGACTTCTTTAGGTGTTGGAGGATTATGCATTATCGTTCCACCGGAATGCAACCCGGACCTCACCACAACACTGCTGGCTTCCACATCATTAACAAGTTGTGATGGCGAAAGGTTTTGTTGTATTAATATTGGCGAGAGCTGATTTTTGCTGGGTTCGATTCTTAGCGTTGTTGTACTACCAGAGTGATCTAAAATTTTTACTTCACCTCCAAACATTTGAAGAGAGGTCGAATTATGTCTCATATGTTGTGACATTTCATCCACTGTTCGCAACGTTGTAGTATTGGCATCAATACACCTTAGCTTTGGTTGTGGATACATATCATTTGATCTCGGTGAAATATTTTCTATTAACCTTGGACTATAAGCGTCAGATCGACTGTCAATTCTTCTTTTTGGGCTCGGCAAAGGCTTCACTTTAAGACTTTCGTTTTTCCTCGCATAATCTGATGGTATTCTAGTATCTACAAGTCTTGTATTTCCAAGTAGTGGGCCTGGTGATGGTAAGGGAGCCACCACATCACTGGATTCTGGTTTTAAGATAATAAGATTATCAGGTTTCATTCTTGATGGTGACGATTTCAACGAATTCGTAGATCTTGAATAATTAGATGGTGATTCTGGTAATCTAACGTTTATTGAATTGCTCCTAACAAATACATTTTCGGGTCTTATAGATTTCATATCTTTCTGAGAGATAGCATTAGTGTTAACACTACCTTTGCAATAATACACTCGGTGTGTTTCTAAATTATCAGCACTTCGATATATTATCTGACATAAAGGACAAATAAATAAGGGTCCATCAATTAATTCACCCGTCACCGACGTTAACCCATTCATTTTTGTTTTAAGAAGAAGATCCTTTATGATGGAACCCTCTGGATTTAATGGATGTTTTTGATGATCACTCTGTGAGAAACTTTCAGAATGAGATCTTTTTCTATATGAGTTTTCCGTTTCATGATTGGATTTTGTCAAGTTCAGTGGTGATGGTTCTGACTTAATATCAGCTAATTCAGTCATAAATTGTTTGCTTTCCGCTATTTGTTTAATTTTTCCATACTTCTTTTGTAATGGTGATTCTATGACGTCAACAATAGCTTCATTATCTGATATAATCTTCGAGATATGTTCCGTAAGGAAATCGGCATTCGGAGAAATCGATTTTTTAACTTTATCTTTTTCATCATTTTCTTTATATAGGGCTGCTCTAAATTTTGGTTTATATATCGTTTTTGTTCTGTTATCAATTAACGAAAAACTCGTGCTTGTTGAGGGCATGCTTGTATCGATAATTAATTCGGAAGAATCGTTTGACTCCAGATTCTCGGCACGTATTATAGAAGCATCAGAACCAGTTTCTGACACAGATGTGGGCGGTATAGACGTATCACTTTCCGAACCTCCGGATAAATCGTCATCGTTTAAAGTTACTGATACGTCAGCTCCTTGCATTCTTAAGGCATGTGTTCTTGATCTTTGATGTTTGTATAAATTGGATTTCGTTTTAAAAGCAAATCCACAAGGTACACAAGGGTATGGTCTCTCATTCGTATGAGCTCTGATATGTTTTTGAAGAACTGAAGGCTTGGCACAAGATAATTTACAGTAGGGACATATATAACGTCCACCCACTCCACCATTATAGGCTTCTTTGATTAAATCATTTTCAAGATTCTCAGTCTTATTAGAAAATTCATCAGTAACACTGGTCTGACCAGCTACTTGAACAAAATTATTTACATTACTTAATCTACTATTTTCATCGTTATAATTAATTTGTACATTTTTCTCCACATCCTGAACTTCTAAATGCTGTTTATCTGATTTTGTTTTTATTTTCTCTATTTCTGGATGGGCTGCTGCGATACTACCATTTGATATTGTAAGACTGCACGCAGTCGATGATACAATCGTTTCCTTATGTCTGGTTTCCCCCGTTTTTGGTATATTTCCGGGAAACACAGACATCGTAGATGCCATTTTTTTGAATTTTTTATGAAGATAGCTGTGATCATTGTTATTGGAGAAATTACTATCTAAATGTTTTTCTTGTGTAAGCGGCATCGTACCCGCGACGCTTGTACCTGAAAAAGAAAAAAATGTCATGAGTTTTCATTGCCAAGACATATTTTAATATACAATATGTAAAGAAAACCCTGTCCGATCCGTGAAGGTATTGTTAGGTATCGTTAACTGATTCCAATAATGCCTATAAAGCCGGGCTAAACTTAAAAAAAAATCCCCCAAAAAAAATAAATATTATTTCGAAAAAGCGAGGTAACTTAATGCATGTGCGATAGGCAACCCGATAGCCCCGCCCCCCTTCACCCGCGCATACATGCGCGGGTGAAAGGGGGCGGGGCATGCGGCACATGGTCGCATCGCTATTCGCTCCGCCACAAATGGTGTTGTCAGTTTTTTAAAAATTACTAAATTTCGGGGAAATTGGAATTAATACCCGGGAAAAAAAGATTATTTCAAAATTCATTATTATTGTTACTGTGATGATTATGTAAAATTTTATATTATATTTGGTCAAGTGTTTACCTAACCTTTATTATCCTTATGGGTCGGACAGGGTTTTCTTTACATATTGTATACATACTTGACTTTGGTTTATTTCGGTAGTATTTTGTCATTTACCCAGTATTATATGCCAAACTATCTGACTTGGTGAGTAGTAAACAACCATCAGATAGTTTGGCACCTTCAAGTGGTGAAACGTTTCAAACTTGGGATTATGTAATTTAGCAATGTTATGCTTGATGGCACAGTTTTTCTGTGACAGTTGTTCTATTAGACTCTCAACAGTACCTATCTTAAATCTTTTTGTTCCTAATCTCTAGTCCGGAATTCAGTATAATGTCTTGATTTTTATTATGAAATTAACATGGTTTATTTTTATTGATAAAAGCCATTACTAGTCATATTATGTTATTACGTAATTGTAAGGTATCAATAATCAAGAAATTGTTGGTAAGTATTTCTGTATTAAAGATTTTATCTTACCTAAGCCACCACAAATCACTAAATGTGTTTACCGCTAAAACATCATATTCAAATGCCTAACAAAAA
Organism: Sesamia nonagrioides; assembly: GCA_017933935.1. Taxonomy (NCBI): domain Eukaryota; kingdom Metazoa; phylum Arthropoda; class Insecta; order Lepidoptera; family Noctuidae; genus Sesamia; species Sesamia nonagrioides. Next base: position 2,161,497 of record JADWQK010000820.1, on the reverse strand, counting down.
TATATCTCATGTATATTTTAGTACTATACATAGATAATTAGTGTAGAGTCCTTTTTAGCCTAAGTCTAAAACAAAATTTGTATTTACAGGATGGTTTCACTCACGTAAATTTTATCGGGGTTGCCCGAACCTAGAGTCCCGTTCGTGACCTCGCCGCGTGATCAGTTCCTGATTACTTATATCTCAAATTGCGTACGAAACTTTTAACGCAAATACGATAAACGTTAGAAGCTGAACAGACTTCAAAAATATATTACTTCCATATCATTCTCGAAAGTCATTGTAACTGTTGACTAATTCCATCAGAATCCTTGGAAGCGAATGAAAGTTCTCATGAATATGAACAACTTTTAATACGAGTTACAGTTCTAACATTAAGAAAAACAGGCAGGTGTTTCCTACTGTTTACTTTGTAGATATTTTTGCGTAAAACAGTAAAATATTTTACGATATTTCAGACTTCTGATTGTAAAAGATGTTTCATGATTGACTTCCTCCAAGTATTTGACTATATTAGACCTTCAGTCTAAAACTTTAGCCAGGATAAAGTATCTAGCATTAATTGTGCAAAGAGAAATCTAGTTAGAGTAGTTCTCTATTTGATTAATGATGATGGTTTGCAAGATCTAGAAGTCTGTCGATTTTACCAAACAACGAGGGCTTTTACTTGGGTTTTAAGCTACTAAGCTAATACTTCGAATCTTCGATTACTATAAATCGTTATCTACATTTGACGATTAGTAGCTTAGATAGATGTTAAATATTATGATATTTACACCTGATTCACTGTGAAGTAAAATTTTATGAAGTAATAAAAGGGAATTTAATGTTAACCAATATTTTTATTTCAGCTAAAAACCGTTTTGGAAGTTGATCTTTTTCTTTAACAATAAATATTCATCATCAAATATTGTATATCTAATTTATTTTACTGACTGTATAACCGGTTGAATTCGATAGTTCACTATCCAATTAAAAATCCAATTCAGAAACACTCAAGACTTAATGTGATAGACATCTCAGCTCAAAAAACCTGGATATACATATAAAATCCTCCTAAAAATGCAATACAGTTTGGATCGTGGAACAAACTAATGCCTGCTATACGAACTTAAAAATAAATTATCAAGATGCTATGCAACACGACGTTACCCATTAGATGGATTTGCTTTTGTTTATACTTCCGTAATTGATTTACACACTACTTTTTATTAGTGATATTTTGCGAGTGTACAATGTTTGTTTTACTTACTTTGGTACTTATTTGTGGAAGATAATCGAACACTGATAATACAAAACAGTGGGAGACTTATACGTAATTGATGTTTATGTAATCCATTCAAGATCATTTTTCCTATGTCAAATCATTGAAAAGCACTCGACACAAAACAGCGAACAGCGATGCGGTGAACGTGTTGACGCAACTCAACGCGCATGTGCCGCGCTATTTCTATTGGTGTGTAGTGTGAGTGTGACATCACCGTGACGTCACGCTAATAGACGAGGATATCCCCAGTCGGCGTTGCTTTCTGTCGTATTTTTTACAACTGACGAAATGGATTTCATTATTGAGATACTTATTTTAGTGCATGTTTGGTTAACAGTGTCCGTTCCTAAAATTAATTGTGATCGCATGCTCATTTATTTTTAAGTTAAAAATGTTATTCCATATAAAAGCTAGGTTTAAGAAACTCATTTACTTTAGTGTTATGTACACCTACACATACATAATGTAAAGGTACACCTGCGTGATTAATTAAAATATTTTAGCTCATTAAGACCTACTAATATCAGAAGGTAAATACATTATATTTAGTCATACATAAGCAATAAGAAATAGCTGAAGACTTAGTCGTATCACAAAACAAGATGTGAGACATACAGTTTTGTCAGTGTGAGTGTTATCTACACAATCCGAATACGTGTAGTAGTACGATGGCGGACGACCTCGCTTGCGCTCACTTGAGTCGTTTGTGGACGGCTGCGGGCTGCGTCGTTGGTACGTTCCGAGAAGGCGTTACAATTTCTGAGAACTGGAGACAACCAAGCCGCTCCGTTCGTTTAAGAACAGGCAAGCAAATAAGCTCAGTACGCACTTGCCGCTCACGCACACAACACAATCCTCGTCTTTATGTATTGGCGTTCAAATAGGTATGTGTGCGCGCGCTACCTATTTAAATAACGACTGGCAAACGTGTGATTGATATACGAAGGGATATCTATAGATCAGATATAAAACTTGAGTTCAGAAACGAAGACCCCTTTAGAGAAAGCTAGATTTGTTTGTCAGCTATGAGTTTATTTTTTAATTCCACTCTTAAAACTTCCTATACTAGTAAGGTACCTATTCAGCTGAATAAAAGACCCATCTGTGTCAACATATAAGTATTCAACATATAAAATAAAATCAGGAAAGTAATCCTGAAGGCAAGTGGGAACTAACTGCTAGTGTTGTAATGAGACAAAGGAATCCCGGCGGCCGGCCGCCGCCCGCCGGCCTGGCGCCGCGCCAGGCGGCCCTGGCGACGACGCCGCCGTCGGCCGCCTGCACGCCGCCAACTTCGAAGAGACCTATCACTTCACATAACACAACTATTAAATATTGGCGAACATTTATCTCCTATGTATGGCGGAGTCATTTATGACGTATAATGCAAATTTTAGTCAAAATAATACTTTAATTACGTAGGATATTGGTATGTTGACATTAAGATACTGGATCAAAATAAAACTCTTATGATGGCAAACTAAAATGTGGATACATTATATGCATATTGGACTAATATCTATGCTATAACTATTGGTAATGTTTAAACCACTTCATAAGTAGACACCTGTATTTATAAATTGGTTTACACATTATCGATATTTTAGCTAGTTGTTATCTAGCTAATTATTTACAAATTCGAAACAATCAATGAATCACTCCAGATGATTGAGCTTCTAGTTTGGTAGAAATTTTTGGGTGTAGGAGTCATTTTTCTTCTTTGTTTACTTCGCTGTATTTAGGCTAATTCGTATCAGCAGTCTTCAACTTCATAAACTACTTCAAATATAGGTGCATATTTGAAGTGGTCTAAGAAGTTTGTGATATAAAATAAAATACTTATGTAATAATGGTAAATTATTGTAATATATTACATTTTTTTTTTTTTTTTAAGAAATCTTGATAAGAATCCTTGACCTGACGAGTGATTGGGTGAGCACCTACGCTTCGATAGTAAAATTAAAGGTAGGTATTTCATAATATTTTAATGTGGTAGATTAAACATGGATATTATTCGACTTTGAATGAGCATAAAATGTAAGAATGAACACATCCTATTGCATATCAAGAACTCTTACCGCGGTAAAATTGATCAGTCCACCATTATATCATTGCTGTCTTGATATCATTTGTTGACGCCTCCAGAACAAATGTCAACAAGTCCGATAGGCTGCATTTCACCCGCGCACAAGTGAATCATCGTTAATAATTGCGCGACGATCCACGCCACACGGCACACACGCGCACACAGATACAACACCTGTGTTATCGTCACACAAGTCTCACTAGCACTTTTGTATCACGACGCCACTTTCTTTTTAGCAAACGATAACAATTATTACCATACGAGTATCAATTTGTTTTGTCTGTATTCTGGAAAATATGTCTCGTTTATCGTACGCTCGAAAAAGGAACAGCGTATGTTCCCGCAGCGCGGATGACTGTTCAACTGTTTGTAATGTCGTTGGTTTGTTCGTTTCGTTCCGTTCGGCTCCCCGCACCACCCGCGTCCCTACCCGCGCGCCGCACTCTGCGCTCGCTGTAAGTAGTGATTCATGTCGCGTTTTATCTATCTCCCTCCTTCACCGCAACCGGATCGGTTGTTCTTCGTAATCTATTTATATGTATCTACATAATATGCACGGACTTTAACCTGCGCTTTAACTACAATTCAAATCTTAGTTAGGAAAGTAAGTACATACCTACTTAATTATTGTGATAGATCATCACAATAATAAAGTGTGTACTACAGAAACTCAAAAGGGTCACTCATTTCATTATCAGTGTCAACTTTATCAAAATTAGCAGTGCATCAAATTCTGATGATATCACCTGTCTTTTTCACTTTTTCGTATACATATAATGTTGTGACTATTATTAGCTATAACTGTCTTCCGTAAACAATTGGTTCCTAGTTACTCACCTACAAGAATATTAAAGTGGAAATCCCAATGAAAAACGTTACAACTAAAATTAAAAAGTGAAAAAAAAAATGATAAAAAGAAAAGTTAAAAAGTGTAAAATTAACACGTAGTTTTTCTGACATAAACGACGGTGTTGTAGTAATAATAGGTATTAAACCAAAGAAGCGCTTATAAAGCATTAAAAATTCAAGAATACCATAAAATTTTTGTTACCTATCACTTTTATCGGCATGGCAAGCAATGTAATTTAAGTAATTTTCATGCAGCGCTGATTTCGTAACGGCTGCGCTCGACTAGAACGGGTATCGGTTTTATTTGCTACCGTCAACTACATTCTCTATTGCAGGAAACTATTTAGCGCCATAGATAGGTAGTACTTACAATAATAATAATTATTATTTAAAAAGTATCTCATTTGGTAAAAACAAAGAGATGTAGAATCACGTACCTAGATTATAATAAGTACCTACAATTAATAATTTGCTGTTGGCATTTTCCTATATTTAACTTATCTCGTGAACTTATTATCAGCAAGACCCCTTTATCAAAATTCTATATATTCATAGTTTACCTACACAAATAAGCCTGGCATAATACAAGCATTAATCTATATGGCCGCGCAGTTACGTAGTGATGATAATTTATTTTCAGTGAAGAAACTTCATGGCACTGGGGCTAGATTCGAATGTATAATATAAACACATTATTTGCAATGATAATTGGTAGGCGCTTATCAGTATTGCGGAGGCGATGACGCACGCGTTTCGAGGATAGCACGCAGTCGTTCGATTATGAGCACAAGTTGTCAGGAAGCAAGCGCTGTGCTGCTCCGACGAAGACTACTACAGAAAAAAAAACTGGTTTCTTAATGCTTCTGCTATTGATGCTTGAGCAGTTCTCTACTTGCATTATTACTCTGCCATCATTAATTCTTCAATAGATATGTCAGTGTTGGCAATTTCTTTTTTAAAATTCAGCTTAAAATAAAAGCATTCATTTTGCAACGTTGCATGATTTTGATTAAATTAATTATTATGTATTAAACAAATATGCAGTCAGCTACAAAATCAAGTTTAGCCAAAACATATCGATTCAAAGTTCAATGAGTTTCTCCGGTACCTACTGAACCACAAAAATTTGTTGGCGATATTCTAATATGACGGCTGCTGTTTCGCGAATGGTATGTGAAATGCGGGGGCGCGGAGCACTTGTTGCGTTGTTTAGTTGGCGTGGTACCGCCTGTTGCCGACTGCCGACGTCACATCACGACCTTGAGCTACTCGCCACGAGGAGTGTCTTATTCTGTGTCTCCTGCACCTGACAACACTTGAGATTAACGAAATAGGTGTAAGAGCCAGATCCTTTAATAGCAATGTTGGATAACTTTTCTAGCAACTCTTCCGTGAACCATTTGACAAACAAAACCAGTTTCCAGAATATGTAAATCGTAAGCCCTTGTAGCCGTAACTTTCTACGTCATCAACAATATTATGCTTCAACTTATAATATACATACACATGAATACAAATGCCTACATAATTAGTCAGTCGGTTCTACATACAAAGTCAGTCTGTACCTACAGGTAAAACTTTAATCTTAGCCTATAACAATCTGCCATTTGGCAAAGCAACTGTTGAATAAATTTGTGATTCCACCCGGGCGCCATGAAGTCGCGTGGGCGGGAAACCATGAAACCAGTCTTAGTGGCAACTGTAACAGGCCGAGCTTACTGGAATTTACAAAGAAATAATTAACAGAATTTGGTAGTGTAAGTGTAAATAATATTGTTCGGTTTTCTACCTAAAATTTAATTAGAAAATAAGTATCATGCAGTAAATGTATTTACCTCGTTTTGTTCTATACAACTATTATAATTTATTATAACTGACGTCAATGTGAATATTTATTATTGTTACCGATGCAGGTAAGTACACTTAGTATGCTGAAAATATATCCCATGTATGTTTCTACAATATGCTGACAGACCTAGGCTTGCCTTTTAGTTTTACATTGGAAGTCTTTACATGTCTGCATGCAAACTGTTTAGTTTTTGAACGTGAACTGCTTCGTTGTACTAAACAAGTTTGCGACTATCATAGTGTGAATGCAGAACCGACCGCGTCGTCTCCCCACCTTGCTCGGGCTTCCCTCGGAACCAGGTCATCGTTAACTTGCCCGACCGCTACGCCACCGAGCGACTCGTGGCCGCCACACGCCACACCCTATCCAATCACTGATGTTTTTGAAGTTCTCTCGTAAAGTTCTTTATGAACGAGGTGCAGTACCGTGTCTTGGAAGACTGGCTTCTATAAATTTTCTGTAGTCCTATTAAACCATTATAAAGCCAATTATAAATGAATGCAGTTACTAGTGTTTCTAAATTTTCTTATTTATTTTACGTACTTACAGTAAGGATTATTTTTATAATTACATATGTACCTAAATATTTATGTATGTACTTTATGTATGTATTTTAATTATGTATGTACTTAAATATGTAGATTATGTTACGATAGAACAAAAATTATTTGTTAAAAGACTACCTATTCACTCATAACCTAAATTAATGAACAAAGCCACATGATTCAGAAATGTAAATTAATACTCAAGATTAGCACACCAATTCTTAATATCTTTCTGCCAATTGGCTTGTATCCTAAAAAATAATTTAATGTCCATCAGATAGATTTATAAAAAATATTGAACACATATTTTTTATTTTTTCTTTCATTCAAATACTTAAAGAAGATATATTGATTTGAAATGTCGCATGACGTCACGCCGTTGTACAAAATATACCACGGAGTGACGTAATTAGCCCCCACTCCGTAACTTTAATACGCTATATCTCAGTAGTTTTTGGTAATTTGGACAAAATAAAAAATACGGCTCTTATTTTTTTTTTATTTTCTATAAGACGGACTAATGATTTTTTTGATTTTCGTACCTTGGAAACATCCCTATTCGCGCCCTTAACATATTTAGGTACGTTTAGACTACCTCCCTGTATACCTATATAACAATGACAAGAGCATTGCATTTAGATAAATTTGTAGTTATAGTTGATCGATCGTGGTCACCAAGTCTGCCTAACTAAAAGATACCTTCACATATTACGTATATCATAATAATATCATGTATATTATAAACAAACCACTAATATAATTATTTTTTTGGGTACTCCTGGCAAAAAAAAAAAACTGATTGAAGGTTGCTTTGGTCGGTCCATGTATAGGACTATTATACATTATACCGAGACCAAACCATGCCTCCAAAACCACCGTAAACCGTTTGTCCCAACAATTTATTCCGATTTTTTGACAGTCATTACGAATAGAAGCCCGAAAGTCTACGAACTATTCTAACCAAGGTTTATCGAGGTACCCAGTTACTGGGTCCCTTGATAATCCTTTAGATAATACTTAGTACCTACCCTGCAATAGATCATTTTCAAAATCTTTAGGTATACTTACTTATCTCAATATGAGTTTTGATTCAGCAAATAAAAAAAATTTACTTGCATTTAAAGTTTTCCCAAGATATCGAATTTAGGTTCGGTTAATTGGAATGCAAAGCAGGTCTAAGACTAAAAGAGCCACAATCTGTGACACTTACGCTACTCTTAACGCATATGATTTATACATTCACATTTGTACCTATTTATTAAACTGGCATTAAGAGAATGGCGTCATACCTCGTGAATTCCGGCGTTCACGTATCAACGACCAAAATACGCCATATGTATGAATGTGACAATAATATTCATGAGTCACACCGAGACGGGTAGCACTTGACCAAATAAATAACTATTCGCTATTCACAGGTCTTACCTCAATGACGTTCATCGCTTCGATGTAAGGTATAAGTAGTTTAATAAATAGGTAAACGATTCTTTTTTTTTTAAAGAGAGTTAAATAATTGGGATCACTTTATTACGTTCTCTTGTCGTGCCAGTTGTAAGAAAAGGCATTTACCAAATTTTTTGTAAGGTAAGCTTTAAAGATTGGCATTGTTTATAAATAAAAGAATAGAAGCTTTCTCGGCCAAGTATTGTGTTGGGAATACGAATGCGTCGGTCGGAAACTCGGGATCGTCTTTTGGATATTCGCCAGAGAGGTATTCCCGCTTCCGAGGTGCATTCTCAACGCCTACACTCGTTTTATGTTTCTTCTTGATCGGAAAAAAACTAAATGATACATCTCCGACATTATTCTGAGTAAGAGCGACTCTAATATTTAACACAACTTTCTATTTTACAGTACTTTTCAGAACGTCTAAAGAGAGTACATATGGTATTGCCAATTATTATAAAAAACTAAAGAGGAGCTTCTAAGGACAGCTGACGGGACCTGCACCCTAATTGCGTAAGAGACAACTAATAGGAATCTGCATCAATTAAAGAAAATTTCTTAACCATTGGTTCATAAGTTCTAAAAATTTTCCTGCACAACACTTAAATAACGCAATGAATGTTGTTAAACTCTCTAAATGAAACCGATTCCAATTGATAATATATTAAGTAATAGCCCCGCAGAAGCACATAATAAATATGGAATTACTTTTTATTCTGTGCTTGAAGAGTGCTAAATGATCTCTGAACACCTTGAGAATTAGTCTATTGACGTTGGCGGTATGGTCGACAACGCTTTATAAAGACCTCGGACTTGTTTAGTTTATATTATTCTTATATACTTAAAAGGTTAGGAGTTATATTTCTTATCGAGTCATTGAATCCAAAATAAAATAATAAGAGAGCTGAATTTATAAGTGCCTACTCAGTCGATCTTGATTCTTGTCGTAGCAAGACAAACCCAACAGAAACTGGCGCCGATTCTGTGGTTCACAAACTAAATTAATTTTAAGTAATATGCATTTTTCTTTCCATTTCGTTAAGAAAAGGATAGATGATAACATTTAAGTTTAATCCTGTCAAATTAAGATACTCCATAGACAGTTTAGACGCAATTATAAACATGGCGACTAAAAATACGCCTGTTTACGTCAGGAGCGCACTAATTTGACAGGTCTAAACTGACATTTTGTCTTCTGTCCTTTTCTTAATGAAATAGAAAGAAAAGGATGCACTGAACTTAAATTTAATTTAATTTGTGAACAACAGAATCGGGGCCATTATCTATGTACCTACATATAGATATAAGTTTATAATATTAAACGTAAAAACTGAACGGGTTGTCAGAGATGAGATTAAATTATAGAATAGTAATAAACGCAAGTTTAGTTATTCTGGGTTATATGTTAAATTAACTCGTACAATTTACAACCACAATATATTTCGGTAGCTATTTAGTTTATTTAATTCAGATCATAATCAATCATTTTTACGTTTCTCGTATTCAACAGCGATAAACACAATTTATGTATATCAAACCAACCGTAATCTTCTTAGCTGACGCAAATATTTTCGATAAAATTGCTAAAAAGTATTGAGTATTCATATTCAACCTCAAATCCCACTGATAAATGGTAGGTATAAGATGGTGATAACAACATAAGACAGTGCTACGCTTGTATTTGGTTTTGTATGATTAAAGAAGTATATTCAGTCGCATCAATACGAAAAGTGTATGAATCGATTTCTTAATTATAAATTGATGGCACAGTGAAATCAGTCACGAAGTATGAATTTAAAGAATATTTCGATGCCGTTTACAACACTACTAGTTACGTTTACGTCTACCTAAACCTAGTATTCTATAAAAAAATACATAACAACTTTTACTACTTCTTTGATTAAAGGATTATAACATATCGTAACATATCATATCTCGGTGGTAGGCCACAACATCAGCCGCCGGCGTAAGTTACCACCCACCAGACAAAGTCATGCCGCCAAGCGATTCATCGTGTTCCGGCATGATTTCTGGTGAAGCCGTACGGAGGACGGGTCTGAGCAGTTGTGTTGCGATGTACGTGCCGGGTACGATGCGCGAAATGTTGTTGTGTCGGGAGTTTGGTTGTGGAGGGCCTCCAGATCAATATCCCTCTGGCGCAGCATCGTTGGTCGTGTTGTTGGGTTTAACATCACTGCTTGCCGTCGGGCGGGATTGCAGTCAAGCGCTAGTTTGTAAATTATATAAAATACTAAACTCCCGAACTAATCGAGTTTAATTTCGCAGTTAAAGTTTTAAGTTTTCATTTCAAATTTGTAAAAATTACGTTTAGATTTAGCCCCAAAAAAGAATGATTTTTCAAAATAGGATGACACAACACGATTTTTATAACAAACTTCCATACAAAAAAAAAAAATGAGGTAATATATTTTCCTAAAATTGAGGTCACGGTACCTCTGGCCGCTGCTCTATTACCCATAGTTTTAGATTTTATCCTGAAGTCTCTCCCATCTTGTATAAACTCAAAACTGGTTGCTGACTGAAACTAGGCACTGTTTTTTTTAACCGTATCGCCATGCAAAATTTTATTCCCACTGGCCTGCAAAACTAAATATCACATTTTTAAAATTGGTATAACTTTTTAAATAGGTACACACGTTATACTTTCGAAATTAAAAAGACTTGACAAAGAGTTTAATGTTGTATTATAAAAATTCATAGTCTAGAACCTTCTTTTAAGATATGGCTGAATAATCCTTAGGAACATAAATATTCCTTTTTGAATTTTGTACTATTTTATCATTCATTATTACCCGACTGCCAGGAGGGTTATGTTTTTTTGTTTCTGTTTTAAGCTTATTTCTTGATCACGTGCTAGTATCATAATCATAACATTTCTGGAACTAGGCAGTAGGTATGCTTCGTTCTGGAAAAATAGTGGGTGTGACCATAGAAAATGGCACTCTGACTGGGAACATGCCCTAGATATTCTCAACGAGTGCGCAGGACCGTAATTAACAAATATGGGTGATGGATCGATGCTGATGCATGATAATACCCGGTCACACATGGCTCAGATCGTGCAAAAAGTTTATATTCAGGAGATTGCCATCAATCAGCGTGATGGCCTCGCCATCAAGAATTCCTGAACTAACCCCGATTTAGAGAAACCTGGGATGGGCTAGAAAGGCCAGTCATACGCCGCAAACCACCACCTCCTGCGGCTCAGGGTACTTAAACAAGCAATGAAGAACTGGAGAATATTCCCAACATTGGCTCGGAAACCTCGTATTCAGTATGCAACCGGCTCGAAGCTGAAGTAATAGCTCGAGCAGGCAATACCAGCTATTAAAAATTGATCAACATGTACAACATACTTATTAATGTTAATCAAGTTTTTTGACACTAAGCTAAAAATTGCTATTTTTATTATTTTATTTTTTGCATCTGAACCCACTCGCAGGGTAACGTTACGTTACAGTTGGTAAGACTAGTTGTCAGACTGGCCTTCTGAATACCCGTCACGACTGACAAAGACCTCCAAATTATAGCTGAAGGGAAATGGATGGGGAAATGGGTTACCCATCCACAGCGCAACCTTCGATCGTCCCGTACTAATGGTTATTCATCATCATCAGCCTCTACTCATCCACTGCCGGACATGGCCTCTTCCATGGAACGCCAACAAGCTCGATCCTGAGCAGTTTTCCGCCAGCCACTACCAACCACCTTTTTGGTGTCGTCGCTCCATCTCGCCCAAGGGCGTCCTACGCTACGTTTGCTGAGTCGCGGTCTCCACTCGAGGACTCGTTTACCCCAACAGTTGTCGGCCCTGCGGCATATGTGACCAGCCCATTGCCACTTCAGCTTGCTTGATGGTTATTTGATCACAAGTAGACATATTTTATGTAAGTAGTATAAAATATGTCTGTGTAGCGGGTATCTTGATATACATAGGTATCTCTCTAGTCTTAACAAATTGCCTATGCTTTGATTATCCATCTGTCGCCACTGTTGTGTAATTGTGATAGGTACATTTATGTATTGATTACTTCATCAATGACAATACAATTGTAATAGTAGCTGTTAAACATAAGAACAGTTATAGTATTTGATAAACAACTAACGAAATAAGTTGAGCCAAATGTTCATTGAATTGCCGGTAATCATATTAATATTGGTCACTAATTTACAGCTCATACTTCATCCTGAATCACTTTTCGGAACTTAAATCGCAAACATATTTAAATGGCTTTTTCCGTTCTTACATAGTTTATATGTAGCTACCTACCCCTTATTGACTTGGCCATTAGCAAAAAAGGTTCGGAGCGCTCCAAAATTAGTTAACAAAGAAGCCCATCAGACTCTGTGGCACACAAGGGTGATAAAATTTAAAAAAAAAATACAACCATAGGTACCTACCTACTCCTTTTTTTCTAATGACAAATGATGAATTATATTGAGACAGCCACTGGCCCCGATTCCCTTGTTCATAAACTGAACTAAATAGTCCAGTGCATCTTTTTTTTTGAAGAAAAGGACAGCAGATGAAAATAATGTTAGTTTAAACCTGTCAAATTAGTCCGCTCCTGACGTAAATTTGCGTATTTTGGGCGCCATGTTTATACTCAGAATTATCTAAACTGGCTATGGAGTATCTTAATTTGGCACGATTAAACTAAAATGTTATCTTCTATCCTTTTCATAATGTAATAGAAAGAAAAAGATGCACTTAACCTAAAATTAGTTTAGTTTGTGAACAAGAAAATCGGTGCCATTGTCTCATTAGAATACAGTGTAGGTATGTAAAATATATTCCAAAACTGCATAATTTTTACGTCGTACTTACCTACATGAAGAGATTGCCTATCTCAACTCCACAAGCCTTTTGCTAGATAACGCGATTACTCCTCGGTAAGATTAGTTGCCCGTCAAAAGTTTACGAATGCCAGCTGGGAACAACGACTGAAAACAACTGATTCAAAGAGGAGTCTCGGTATGTATTGGATGGTCATCCACGGACCGACCTATGCAAGCGTAACTTAAAACTGTGTGTCTGTTATTACATGGCCCTCTTTTGTTTTGCTGTTAACTAATGTTTGATTATCTTAAAAAAAAAGGCTAAAAAGGCACCTTCATTATAACTGTTGAGTGTTGCTCAGTCAGTATGCAATTCTCAGAATACCCCCGAGCACGAGCTGCGCTACTCGCTCGCCAATAGTACCGGCGAAACGCACGAGCTTACCTGTAATAAACACCCATACTACCTACCACGTAACCTTTTCACATTTACGATTCCGATATTTCTAAGAATCTTCTTCGATTCCCTCTATTATAGTGAGGAGTTATTTTTAATGTATAGGGAGCATTGCTACTGTTTCTTTTCTTAGTATCTGAATAATAAAAAGATAAAAGAACGATTGTTTTCCAGAAAGTAAATGGCGTCTAACAAGTTCCTCACCACCGCCTTATTGCCGTTGATTAGAGTTTCCAGTGAAAATGTCTTATTAATTGTATAACTAAAACGTACGAACTAGAAAAAACGACAAAAAGACTAGGTGGTGCTAATTATTATTTCTGCTTATTGTTCGTTCGTTATTTAAAAATGTGTATTAATTAAACATGTTTTTTTTTTTGCTAAAGCTAAGTCACAGACAATTTAAATTGTTTGTAGCTTCTTTAAATATTTAATTGCGTTTTATAACACATAAAATGGTGAATTTTAAAGATAACTGGCAAATTCAACCTGACCAGAGGATCCATGGGCTCGATTTTGGAGATAAGAATTTTATTTTTCAAGAACCTTTTAGGCTAGGCAAGAAAACAGATTTTTTGCGAAAATATAACAGTATCCTGAAGCCATTTTCATTTCGTATGGTGTGACCCCGTTGCTGCTTTATCATAATTATCATGCTATGGTTGAATGTCATTTGCTTGCACGTCATAAAACGCTAGATCTATTTTTGTCTAAGTGACACTAAGACATTTTTAAACCATAGTGAAGTTTTATTTTAGGCACTAGGAATGATTGTCAATACAAGTTGTAGAGTACTCGGCTATTGATAATATTTGATAACAGCGGTCGATGTTTTAGACATTTCACCACGATACAGGAGTAGGTACCTAATTGCTAGTGGAAGGCATAGTTTTCGATAAATTAAAAAAAAAAAATCTAATTTGAAACATATTTTTTGTGACACGTAATATACAATAAATGGGATCCATTTCGATGAGACTTACTGAAAAGAATACTTTTATTTTAGAATAATAATTTTTACCGGGAACGTTACCGTACGGGAACCGTAATTATTATTCTAATTAATTAATATATAATTCAAATAAAATAAAAACCATATTATTTTTGAGGCTATTATTTTCCGACATGCATGCGAAAGAATCTGAGCTCTGAACTGCTGAAGACTGTGCGTCGATGTCAAATACACCCGGTATTATAAGTCAGATGAATTTCCATATCATGTTAGTTCGAACTATATTATTGATATCGATCGGATTAGTACACTTCCTACCTTTTACCATGATATTACTGAATCCTTTTAGCGCCATACATTTTAATAGAATTTGCTAAGTTCTAATTTTTTTTTTTAATAATTATAAACTAGTGCTTGAATGCAATCCTGCCTGATGGTAAGCAGTGATGCAATTGTTGATGGTAAAGCGCCCTAGTTTATTAAATCTATTCACTTAAAAAACTTAGTAAATAGGAAGGAAGGCGACAGTTGAGCGAGGTGATGCAATGTTAAAATAACGACCAGTGGTCGTGTTGTTGGGTTTAATAATAAAGAAATAAAGAGCTGTCCCAGAGGGAGATTGATCTGGAGACCCTCTACGACCAAACTTTCGACAGAACAACATTTGGTGCATCGTACCTAGGGATGCCAGATGGTCGGGAATCGTCTGGATTCTCCCGACTTTTTCAGTGACCTCCAGACTCCCGACAAATCTCAAAATCTCCCGAAAAACGAATATTTCTAAAATTTTCTATGAAAAATAATTCAAAAATTGAAAGATACTAAGGATCATCTAATTAAGGCAAATTGTAATTGCCATGTTAATGGCCAGCCATGGCCTAAAAGCTTTGTCAGTATCGTCATTAAGATATACAATGCATTTAGCTTCCTCTACGAGAACTGAAAAATTAAAAGAATGTTTCCTATTTGCTAGTATCGAGTATAAAAATCTTAGGCATGTTCCAATAAGATTATGGCTATCTCTTATGCCCGCCATAGATCGTTTACTGCATTGCTGCAAGAAGTTTTTGTTGAAAGATGAAGTTGAATGTGTGTGCGTTCGCGCAGCGGAATGTTGTTGAATTTAAAGATTTTAAATATGCAGATATTTAGTGTATGACGTCGTGTAATTGTGTATGGTAAAAAAAAATTTGTGCGTGCAGCCATTGTGGAGAAATTCACCAAAAACTGATTCCGCTGGGCGAACGTTGTCCTGGCGGAACTTTTAATCCATTGACTTTAGAAAAAAGAGATGTGTCCAAAAATTAGTGTGTATTTGTGTGTAATTGTGTATGTATGAATAAAATTTGTGCATGCATAGATTTCGGAGAAATTCAAGTTTCCGCTGCGCGAACGTTTGGCCATTAGCTAGTTTTCATATAAAGCGCTTACATAGAGAGCTGTAGATTTTTACATACGTTGTTTTGAATTTGTGCATATTTGTGTACAAAACAGATTTAGAAAATTCGTAGGGCTAAAAAGATAAAAATATAAACGTAAAACACGCCTTTTAGGTCATAGTTCTTAAAGTATGCCCTTTGGGGTCTAGATTTTCACGTTTATACAAACCTTGTAAGTGTCTGCAACATATTGCCAAATATCAATGATGTTCCTTTAGTAATTAAAGAGATATAGGACAATTTACCATGACAAAAATCACTGTTTACAAAGCAGTCAAATATCACGACATTCTAAAGGAATTGCATGGTAAAATGTATGCCAATAATTAGTGTATTCATTCAACTATTCACATGCAAAATTTCATGTCATTAAATTCAGTAATTAAAGAAGAACAATTAAAATACTGACGAAGCATCGAAAACCTACATAACCCGACCAAGTTCGGATAGCTATAAAAAAGCGGCCGTGCCATATATCTTAAGAACGTTCTTAACCTTCCAATATAGTATTTATTAATATGGCACAGTTGCGTACACAAGCGTTAGGAAAAAATAAAACAATTGCATTTCTTGAATGAATAATGATTTTTTTTATAATAACGCCACTATCTACGACAAAAATAAATCTTCAATTGACAAGTACTTCTCTATTTAAATATCCGTGTACAAAAATATTTTTAATTACATATAATGCTTAATTATGTAATTATAATAACGTTAACAAACGCTTGCAACGGCAGCAATAGACTTAAATGTGTTTAACTAAAATAGGTTTAATAAACTATTATGAATATAAGGGTAAGACGTATAATATTTCGAGCTTCAATAAAAATTAAAATCACATCAGATAACTGGACTATTCAGTCGTATTATATTTGATCAACATTACAGATTAACAATCACAGATCAATACAGTAGATTATTCAGTTGTTTAGGTTTGAGAGTCTGCCTAATATAAAAATAAATCAACATTTAAAAACAGTAGGTAGTACTTACTTGTGGTAATTATTTAATTTCCCTGAGGGGTCTATAGTAAGAATCCGGATCCGTGAAATATTCAATAGAAATTAGCTGTATGAATTTTATTTGCCTAAATTAATATATTTAGATTATATCTCAAGTCTCAAGCGCATACTTAAATAAAGTAACTATGTAAATAGTACCTACTTTGTCATAGTCAAATACATTTAAAAAAGTAGGTGTACAAAAATAAATGACCTTTATATTATATCGAAACAATTGTGTTATCACCTATACCAATTCAATACCGGTATTATACTGTAAATTTTGGAATGTTACCTAAATATATTGCACGGCCGCTTTTTTATAGCTATCCGAACTTGGTCGGGTTATGTAGGTTTTCGATGCTTCGTCAGTATTTTAATTGTTTTTCTTTAATTACTGAATTTAATGACATGAAATTTTGCATGTGAATAGTTGAATGAATGCACTAATTATTGGCATACATTTTACCATGCAATTCCTTTAGAATGTCGTGATATTTGACTGCTTTGTAAACAGTGATTTTGTCATGGTAAATTGTCCTCATCATCATCATCATCATCTCAGCGCTTATCCCGGTTGCATCCGCGGCTTTCGCGTTGGAGCCCAGGGTCCGCTTTCCTGCACATTCTCCTCCATTTCGCACGATCTTTAGCGTCCTGTGGTAAGAGCTTGTTGGCATGCATGTCATCTCTTACAACGTCAAGCCAGCACTTCTTTGGTCTACCCCGCTTGTTCCGGCCCGGCGGAGGCGCCATGGAAAGACATTTGTTACCCACGTAACATGCCAGTTTCCGTAAGACGTGGCCGTACCAGCGTAGGCGACCCTCCTGCAGTTTGTCTGCAATGTCACGGACACGAAGGCTGCCCCGGATGCGGGAGTTCCTGATGCGGTCTTTCCGCGTAACTCCACACATCCACCGCAGCATATTCATCTCCGTGACACGCAGCTCCTGCTTGTATCGCTCAAGCACAGGCCACGCCTCACTGCCATACAGCAGAACAGGTCTAATGATGGTTTTATAGACCTGCCCCTTAAGCTTAACCGGCATTTTGGGGTCACAAGTGACACCTGCCACCTCACGCCATTTCGCCCAAGCTGCGGAAATACGTGCCTTGACGTCGCAATCAATGTCGCCGGACGCGTGAAGCACAGACCCCAAGTATTTAAACTGGTCCGTGCGCTCGACCATGTCTCCGCCTATGCGCACAGACATGGGGTCTGTCGTGTTGCTGGCCAAGTATACGGTCTTCGACACGTTGAGTTTCAGACCCCCGTTCTCAAGCGAGTCCTTCCACGCATTCACACGCCGCACCAACCGTTCCCTGTCCGCGTCCGCCAGCGCGATATCGTCAGCATACATGAGTAGCCAGGGAGGCTGCTCATGTGAGTCCTTGATGCTGTCCGACAAAACGTCTAATATCACGCTGAACAGAAACGGACTAAGGACGGATCCCTGGTAGACTCCGACGGTGATGGGGAAGGGTTTAGTGTCGCCAACAGCGGTCCTGACAACGGAATCGGAATTGAGGTACATGTCTCGAATTATGTCGACATAGGTTTCAGGTACCCCTTTGGACCTCAGTGCCCACCAGATCACCCCGCGAGGGACACAGTCGAAGGCCTTCTGCATATCTAGAAAGAGCATATGCAGAGGCGTGTTCTTCGGTCTGTATCTCTCCATGGCGATCCTTAGTGCGAAGATAGGGTCCATGGTTCCGTACCCTGGCCGAAACCCATATTGACACTCCGAGACAGCACACTCCTGCCGGATTCGGGAGTCTACAATCCTCTCAAAGATTTTCATGGTGTGGGACATGACCTTGATACCGCGATAGTTGCCACACTCCTGAACCGAGCCCTTGCCTTTAAAGACTGGAGTAATTATACTCAGCCTCCATTGGCTCGGGATTTTGCCGGACAGGAGCACGCGATTGAAAAAGTTAGTTAGCATGCCCACACCGCGAGGACCCATCGCCTTCCAGGCCTCAATGGGGACTCCGTCAGCTCCGACAGCTTTCCGATTCCCTATACGACGAAGAGCCGTTTGGACTTCCTCAGGCGTTATCCGAGGCACTAGTCCAAGGTTCGGAGGGAGTTCCGGTGTCTGCACCTCTTGATGCTGCTTGTTCAGCAGCTCGTGAAAGTACGAGCGCCATCTCTCCTTCACCGCGAGGTCCTCGCATAGCAGGTTGCCATTTGCGTCTTTTACACAACGGCACTTGGATATATCCTGTGCCGCTTTGACCCTGGAACGTGCCAACTTGTAAATGAGCTTTTGCCCCTCAGACGATTCCAACTTCTCGTAGAGAGGTTGCAAGTGGTCTCGTCTGGCTCTGGCTACAGCTCTGTTGGTGGCACGTTTGGCAACCTTGTATGCGTCGCGATCTTCAGGAGATCCGGTCGCTTGCCACGTTTTGAAGAGGGCTTTCTTCACCTTAGTCTCCCTCTGGACTGTGTCGTCCCACCACCAGGTTTCCTTGTCACGTTTGCGGCCGCCCTTAGAGACGCCGAGTACCACCCGCGCCGCCCCCGTAATAGCTGCCTGGATCCTGTCCCAGTGATCTTGCACAGGTTCTCCGTCGGTACCGACGCACTTGTCGCCAATAACCGACACAAAATCCTGGGACCTGTTTTCATCAAGCAGCCACCACCGGATCTGGCGCCGACAGTCCTCTACACGTCTACGTTGGGCCTTTACGCAGAGGTCCATGACAAGGAGACGGTGTTGTGCAGTGAGACTCTCACCGGGTATGACTTTGCAGTTGGCTACTTTGCCGATGTGGTGCCTCCTAGTTAGTAGAAAATCGATCTGGGTAGCGCTTCGCCCGCTCCGGTAGGTGACAAGGTGCTCCGGCTTCTTTTGAAGTAGGTGTTCACGATTGCAAGGTCCGCAGCCGCACACATTCGGAGAATGCTGTCTCCTTCCGCGTTGCGGCTACCGTACCCAAAGCCACCGTGAACACGCTCAAACTCGCCACACCTCTCACCCACATGACCGTTCAAATCACCACCCAGAACGATTCCCTGGGATAACGGAATCCCGCGAATCATCATGGTAAATTGTCCTATATCTCTTTAATTACTAAAGGAACATCATTGATATTTGGCAATATGTTGCAGACACTTACAAGGTTTGTATAAACGTGAAAATCTAGACCCCAAAGTGCATACTTTAAGAACTATGACCTAAAAAGCGTGTTTTACGTTTATATTTTTATCTTTTTAGCCCTACGATTTTTTATAAATCTGTTTTGTACACAAATATGCACAAATTCAAAACAACGTATGTAAAAATCTACAGCTCTCTATGTAAGCGCTTTATATGAAAACTAGCTAATGGCCAAACGTTCGCGCAGCGGAAACTTGAATTTCTCCGAAGTCTATGCATGCACAAATCTTTTTCATACATACACAATTACACACAAATACACACTAATTTTTGGACACATCTCTTTTTTCTAAAGTCAATGGATTAAAAAAAGTTGCGCCAGGACAACGTTCGCCCAGCGGAATCATTTTTTTGTGAATTTCTCCACAATGGCTGCACGCACAATTTTTTTTTTTACCATACACAATTACACGACGTCATACACTAAATATCTGCATATTTAAAATCTTTAAATTCAACAACATTCCGCTGCGCGAACGCACACGTTGAATGTCGAAAAGAGTTACGGGAGTTTGTAACCAAAAGTCTTAGCCTTTTTGATAATAGTGATGAGGCTGACAAATACAAACATGAAGGTACTTCATACACAATATAATGTTGGAGTTCCAAACAGCAATTTTAGCATTGGAAAATGATGCATGCACTGTCTTAGAAAAGAACAGTGTAATGAGGAAACTAATGAGTCATCTCAAAAATAGGTTGGATGATAAATTCTTTGGTAGTAGAAACAGAACTGTATTAAATAATGTTTCCGATAGGGAAAAAACATTTTTGTAGCGAAGCTGAGCAGTTTTTATAAAGAGCTATTCAATACTTGCAAGAACGCTATGATTTTTCTAAGACGTCCTTATTCAAAAAAAAATCTGTTCTGTCTTTAAAAGGCGAATTTTTATTTACATGGGAAGAGCTATCCGTATTGGCCGACATCCTTAATATTTCATACGATATTGACCAATATTTCTTATATACAGATTATTGTTGCATTACAGAAATATTTGAACAGCTTCTAAAAGAAAAACACATGTCTAATGATGACAAGGTTTGGGCATATTTTTTTAAAGAATAAACTCGAAAATTTAAAAAATATTGTGTCGTTTGTGTTGTCAATTCCTGTAAGCAATGCTTACTGTGAAAGGGTGTTCAGTTTGCTAAATAATTTGTATACCAAAGACCGAAATCGCATGGTTTTAGATTAAATTAAAGCTGAATTTGTGATTAGGCTAAGCTTTGAAGTACTGGAATCTAACTGTCTCACAGTCAAGTCAGTTTTAAACGGCGCTAAAGGAGCTAAATTACTGGAATCAGTAAAGTCTATTACTAAGTATATGTGGCACATAAGCCTGCGTGTTTATTGTCTTGGTGCATTGTCAATTATTTTTCAAATAAATGTCATCTTTAATTTAAAAAAAATTCATTAATTAAATTTAGATGATTGTTAGTAATTGTACAATAAGTAGAGACAAACACCAATCAAAATCTTGTCCTCCGTGGCGCATCGGTGGAGGCCCCGGGTGCGATCCCCGGCCAGGTCATGATGGAAAACGATCTTTTCTTGATTGGCCTGAGTCTTGGATGTTATCTATACACATATGTATCTGTTATAAATATAGAATCGTTGAGTTAGTATCCCATAACACAAGTCTTGAACTTACTTTGGGGCTAGTTCAATCTGTGTCATTTGCCCGTTAAAAAAAATTTGCATGCCGTCAGGCGGATTATGGAGATGCCTTACTATTTTATGTATCGATGTTTATAATACCCATTTGAGTTTGAGTTCTTATTAATATTTTGTTTCTCCCGACAAAAATCCCAAAATCCCGACTTTTTTAATCTTTTTCCAAATATTTTGATAATCTGATCTGGCAACCCTAATCGTACCCGTCATCAGTAGATACGACTTTACCAGACATCATGCCGGAACACTACGAATCGCTTGGCGGCAATACTTTGCCTGATGGGTGGTAACTTCGGCAGCCGATATTATGGACTACCACTGAGGATAGTTGCTCTGAACGTGCATACTAGCAAAGTCACTCTGAACACTAGCATACGGAAACAAAATATGATTTTCGAATTGATCACATGTTACCTACGTGTAAACAGTAACTGCTTAAAATTCACTAATGACTACCCGATGTTGGTCCCAATGACCTCTATGACGCTTACATAATTAATTTACTAATGTAAATACGTACTTGGTAAACACTATAGTTATTTAGTTAGCTTCGTTAAAAATAATTTTAAATGCACGAAGCAGAATTTTATCGTGAAGGGCAACCTAGAAAGTTACTAAACCTGTAACGGGGACGTATAAAATGCACCTGGCGAGTGTTGACTTTGATACACAACTTCTGCCTTCACTTAATGTTTATTTAACGCTAGAAATAAATATGGAAATAAATAGAATAAATAGGTACGGATGGCAGCAGGTCAAGCTACCCGAAACTGTCAAATATTCCCACTCAACCTTGAGCCTTTAATGCTTTAGCGATGAAGGTGAAAATGTAATAAAGAAATTAGACAGAATGTAGTAGCTTGATGTACTGCCGTTTATACCTACGTACGCTGGCATTAAATTAAATAACCCTCTGATGGTAATCACTAAAGATAGATAGTATTTGAATTATATAGAGCATACTTTTAAAAAGCAGGTTCTAGAATATGGTATCTACCCAACAGTGTCACATTGATGAGATATTCAGAGAAGTTCCCTATAGTGTCCTGTCCTGCAGAGAGAGGATAATTGCAGTTATAAAAAATAAATTTTGCACGGTAAAATAAACCTTTACTACTAGTTTTATCAAAGTTTTAAACTTTATTTTGTAGCCGGCTAAAACTAGGTGTACAGCTTCACTTCGACTTCATCAGTCGTAAAATATGTTTATGTGTAAGGAATTACATATTTAATGTCTACTGATTAACTGCAATTTATAACAACTATACCGAAGCTCTATAAGTTTTTTTTATTTTTTTTATTAAAGATTCTGAGTCGTGAGGAGGGATGTTAAATTCGAAATAACTATCATAATAATTTTCTTTATGACATTTTATAGATGTTTAAATGTCTCAAGTTAGTAGGTATTCGTACCAACTACGAAGTAGATTTTAATAAGTTAATTTTCAGGAATTACATAATATTTTTTTTTTTCGTGTTTTTAGGTTAGCTATATAGTACTTACCTATATTATCTTTGAATAACGTTAATAAGTAAAATATTATAAAAAGTATGGGCGGAAGATGAATGAAAAATGACGGTGGACATGAACGAAAGTCTGTCAGAGCTATGGTTGGCGGAAACCTGCAGGACCGGTCTTACCATGTCCGCTTTTTGTTGATGCCCAGCCCGACCATTGTCAGTAACAACACGTTCGCATAAACGATCTGGATAAAAAGCTTCTTTAAATGGGAAGACTTAAGTAAGCTATTGACAATCTTTTGTTTTCTTACAGAATTAAACGGATATTTGTTTTTTTTTTTTATAATTATAAACTAGTGCTTGACTGCAATCCCGCCTGATGGTAAGCAGTGATGCAATTGTTGAAGGTAAAGCGCGCTGGTTTATTAAGAACCTATTCACTCAACAAAAAACTGGAGTGATTAGGAAGGAAGACGGCAGTTGAGCGAGGTGATGCAATTTAAAAACCCAACAACACGACCAATGATGCTGCGCCAGAGGGAGATTGATCTGGACATCTCCACGATCGTACTTCCAACAACATTTGGCGCATCGTACCCGGAACACATGGCCTACGGCTTCACCAGACCAAAAGAGGAACCTGATATTTTGTCTAGAAAAAAGCTTTCTCTGGACAGAATTTCAACATTAGCTTAGCGTCGCATAGCCCTAACGAAGGTACGGTTGACAGAATCCTTCATTGTTATACAACTATTTTCACAAAAGATTGTCATTTAACAACGTAGGTCCCTACTTATTTAGTAGTGCAAGAGTAGATTATGAACGTCTAATTATGTCACTGTGTAGTCTGCAAAAGGTCCGCATTCCGTACTCGTTTACGAGTGTCGAATTGTAAATTAAACTTAGGACTGCTGGTTTTTGTTGACTACCAACACAAAATAGCAACTTGTTTAACATACGATTTCACACTTGGAGAAAGGAGATAAGTATGGATAAATATTCATAAGTGATTATAGACTGCAAAAAAAGTCAATGCATTCTTGATACCTAGGTAGGTACGTACTAAGAATTTATAAAAGAGGTGCGATCCATTCATTCTAGGTCTTGTCAATTATGACAATTCATGGCATTTATCTACCGATTAAAAAATATGGATTAACGATAACAGGATAGCAAAATTTGCTCTTTGATTACAGTATGCATGAACGGACAAGTTTGTGAACGTTAGTTTTGAGATGGGACGGAGATCGGCATGCGGCGGGGGCGGGCGGACGTGCCAAGGCAGGCAGGCAAGCAACATATTTACTCATACGCCCGAGGCGTAAATCACCGTGCATCTATTTCGAGTTGGCCTGTGCGGGTGTGGGCACAGGCGGAGGAGAGCGGGGCGCGGGTAGACGCCGATGCCGGTCTGGCGCCAGAAGGATTCCCCAGCGCCCCGCACTCCCCGCGCCATCGCTCGAGGTCGCCGTGCGCTCGTGTCTTTGCTTTGCTGTCGCAAATAACTAATCTACCGCTTATCTACAAATTCAAAAGCTTAAAAAACGCTTTAACATAGACAACAGCGTATTGTGCTCACCGCTAAACTGTATGACCAAGTCAAAACACTTTTCCGGGTAGTTTCATTCTACTTCAAACCTTTATTTTCTTTTTTCCAGAGCTGTTTAGTTTAAAATATTTTCTTTTATAACCCATGTCCAAAATTTCGCTAGATAAAACGATATGATTAGATATACCTATCCTTAAAATAATCGCTTACATTTTTGTATTCGCAAATTATTAGTAGTAAGTCATGATAACAACACCTGTGTATACTGACTGAAGCTCGTTATTTACATGAATAATTTATGTAAAAATAAAAAAATAAAATGACTAAGTAATAAAATATGTACTTAATTTCTAATATTTTAGGTACTCACTAGTTAAATTCTTTTGATCCTGTCCGAGATGAACCGAGAACCCACCGAAGTGTAGTTGGCAATCTGGTCTTCCCTTCCCCCCACCCTGTCCGCCCCCGCGCAGGGATGCCCTGCGGTCATTGGTTACTCATACATCTTGCAAAACCTGTATTCGTTCCATTATACCAATTTAAAATGCTTGTTTACATAGTTAAGAGCACAACACTATTCTCACTATATGCACTTGTGATATTGAATGCAAACTAGGTACATAAAATATATCTTAACGTAATTTTACCTATGTATTTTGCTATCGCACATGAAAACGCGCGCACCGCGTTGAACTCCGACAGAGAATGAATATTACTACCGAATTGAAAGTAGGTATTACATACTAAATATCAAGCTAGCCGGACAGATGTTTGTATAGATATACAATGCCAGCGTAGTGTGACTCGGACACAATGACTCTTAAAACACAGTGGTAAAGGTTTATATTACATTATTTTGACAGCAAATATTAGTACAATTGTTGTACATACTACGTTATCCACGACTCTCGTATAATCAGTGACCATTAGGTAGTTGAAAATTAAGTCTGACAACATATGCAAAACTTTATTTATAAGAAACACATTCTAATTAGTTGTACAGTGTAGTTCTTTCCTCTTCGTTGTCGATACGGTTCTTAAAATGTATGCACAGTACCTAGCTATAAATTGTATTATTCATTAGATTAGGTACTATGCAATTATTGCATTCTTCAGTTTTATTTATGTTTAGATTGAATTTACTCGCCGTCCCTGTCTTGAAATCGTTTGCCATAACCCTTTTCGCCATCTCGCGAATCACAACAAAACTTCAAGTTCTCTTTACTGTCAATAGAGGGCAGATGTGCCATCATTTTATCCGAATAAACATTTCACGACTATTTATCTTGGAAGCACATGGCAGCGGGCTATATCAGTCTGTGGACCTTTGAACCTTGAACTAACGTGGGACTTTACCTATAAAGAGGGTAAATATCAGGACATGTTGAAGCTGTGGGTAGGGTAAGGTGGTACACAGTGGTTAACTTTTTTTTCTGATCCTTTTAATTCGGGTTCGGCTTATGTTAGAATATTGTATTTGATACCAAATTGTAGCCAGTTTATCATAGTTTAAGAGTATATGTTATTTTTTTTAAATAGTGTGATAATAATTTACATACAAGAGTTTAAAAAAAATTGGAAATTGATCCACTGTGTACCGTGAGGTTTCTACAGTGGCTCATCCTAAAGTACACAATGGATCATGTAGTACACAGTGAATAATTAGGTGTAGACCTCAAAAATTAAACAAAAGATGTACCTACTTCACAAATCAGTTTTATTCGATTTTGAAAAAAACAAACAAAATATAGTATCAACAAAAAAATTCAACAATCAATAATTCAAAAATTGAACACAATAACAGCATCGTAATAAAAATACAGTCTTCTTTGGTATTCAACTAAATGTAAGAAAAAGGATCAAAAATATATTGTAATTAAATTCAACCACCCCGGTAAGGTTATATCTATAACATACTTAATATTGAAATCGCCAAACACGCGGAGTACAGTCTAAGACAATCAAATTATGACACGCTGAAGTTTTTGGACTGTCTTATTAGAAGTCTCATCGAGATTATAAATTCGTGTCCCTTCTGCAAATTTTGGGTTTCTTTCGTACAATTGTTCGAGGTTTTTGTAAAATGTTTCGAAGGTAGCTTTGCCAAAAGCGGTCGCTTTGGCAAGACTTCATGGTCTAAGGCCCAATGGTTCATGGTCAATGGATGAATGGTGCATGGACTTCATGGTTCTAGTTTTCGAAGACGGACATCTTTGTGTCTACGCCTAAAGTTCTGCAGCCATTCCTTCCCAACCATTTCATTTTCTATCCAGTTTCGCCATTTGGTATGCGACTCGTCGAGAACCTTTCTGAGTCAAACCATAAAATTATCAAGGAACAATACCTAGAAGTAATAATTCTTTGTGTTCTTTTTCTTGCTCTTTATTGAAGATCTTGTTGACTTCATAATTTGGCACCAGACGCACTGACTCAAATTTTCGACATTTTTCGCCTTTAAATAGTACCTTCTCAAAGTAGTAAAAGGAATTTTATATCTTATTGATGCCTTTCTTTCTTATGGTCATACCATGGTACTTATATGTCGCAAAGCTTCCAACATGCCTTCTTGGGTGTGATCTCCAATAGACCGAGGGTTTTTAGGGCCGAGGCATTCTGTTACTATAAGATTAAATGATAAAAACAAGTGACACAACCTTAATTAAATAACACACAAGGTACACAGTGGCTCATGATTCACTGTGAACCATAGTGGAATGATCCACTGTTAACGCGGACGCCATTTGAAATTAAACATCATAGTCACATTACTATAATCTACAAACCCAGAGACATTTTCATGCAAAAACACTCTTGAATATGCCTACTATAGGAATACTTTACAGAAAAAAGAAATATATGTAAGAAAAAATAGTTAGAACAGTGCAAATCTTACCTTCAAACTGATTTTTTTTTCGGCAAAAACCGAAAATAGTGCTTCATTCAAACAATTCGTGTCGTAGGCACTACGCAACTGGATTGAACTCATTCGGGCTGTGAGACCTACCAACGAGTGGAAGAGACGTGTGTATATCTCTGTTAGTTTCGCGTAGATAGCTGGTGCGCCACTGTTCCTGCTATAACCACTGTGTACCACCTTACCCTACTGGCTGGCTGGATGACTTGATAAAGTATTTGCACAATTTCGGAGGATCCTCCTTTTTAGGTTTCCGTAGCCAAATGGCAAAAAACGGAACCTTATAGATTCGTCACGTCTGTCTGTCCGTCCGTATGTCACAGCCATTTTTTTCCGAAACTTTAAGAGCTATACTGTTGAAACTTGGTAGGTATAATATTCTGTGAACCGCATTAAGATTTTGATGCAAAAATAAAATAATAATAAATATTGGGAGCTCCCCATAAGTACTTAGAACTGAAACTCAATTTTTTTTTTTTCTTCAAACACATACGTGTGGAGTATCTTTGGATAGGTCTTCAAAAATAATATCGAGGTTTCTAAAATTTTTTTTTTCTAAACCGAATAGTTTGCGTGGCACTCTTCCAAAGTGGAAAAAAGTTGGTGGAAACTTCTAAAATAAGAAAATGAAAAATCTAAAGAAAACATATGAGGTAGGTACATTACTATAAAAACCACCAACGAAAAACGATGACGATGTCGGCATTTTACACGAGATCAAAGGCGTCGACCTACTGTATGATTTTTATACTGTGATATTAATATCCTTACTAATATCACAGTATAAAAATCATACAGTAGCTCGACGCCTTTGATCTCGTGTAAAATGCCGACATCGTCTAGACAGTAACGCATCGGCCAGGGTCGTCACAAATAAACAATATTTATGAAATTATTTATTTATTGCAGATCAACATCAATAGCTGTATTATTTTTAATTAATTTGCTATTTTTACTAAGGGAACAACTCGAGACAGATTTAAGTTACTTAGATGGCATTTTCGTAACCAGCACCCCATTCCACCTCGGAATTAACACCCATATCATATTAATATACATTTAAATTGGCGTCCGCCATCTTGGATTTCAAAAAGGGTAGCTTTTTCGTAACAAGCACCCCAATTATACTCAAAATTGTCACTCATATCAAATTATAAAACAAACACGCATTAGCCCTTAATGATAGATACCGCGCTACGAACATCGTTTTTTTTCGCAGCTCGGGTGCCGCTTACCCGCGTCTCGTCCCTCACACTCCGCACGATTGCTCTGTCTAGACGTCTTCGTCGGACGACTGTATGATTTTTAGACTGTGCTAATATTATAATTAGGAAAGTGAGTTTCTTTGTTTGTTTGTTCCGCTTTCACGTAACTACTGAACCGATTGCTTTGACATATTGCAAACGTAAAGTTAGACGTATAGAAACCGGAATGGTTTAAATAATAGGGTTTTTATTCCGGAAAAAATGATATTCCCGAGGGAAATCCAAAAAGCGCGATATAACCGAACTCCACGTGGGCGAAGCCGCGGGCGGAAAGCTAGTATAAAATGCGAAAGTAACTCTGTCTATCGGTTACGCTTTCACGTCTAAGGTGCGTATTCCAGAAGGAAACTCAAGCATTGATCTCTGCTTAAGCATTACTTCAAACTAGTTTCAACCAATCAAATGGCTTGAAACGAGACGTAAGTAGAGCTTGTGTTTTGAGTGACGTTCTGTAATACGGACCTAAACCACTGAACTGATTTTAATGAAATTTGTTACTGAGGTAGAGTTGACCTTGAGAAATAACATAGGATAGTTTTGGTCCCGGACTTTTCAAGAGTTCTCTTGGAAACGCGATATAACCGAACTTGATGCCGGCAAAGCCGCGGGCGGAAAACTAGTTTTCAATAATCCGTGTGTAAAAATAATCGAGTAGGTAGGTACATCTATTTTCAATAAACCGTGTATACATAATTTTGCTTGCTCGTGTCTGTAACTATAGTAATCCCTTTTTTTTTTCTAGATGCCAAATCATGAAATGACCTCTCCCGCTCTGGGCGGCGCCGAAGGGCGTGTCAGACTTTTACTGACTAAAACCCACCCGTGTTTCTTCACTTACCTGTGCGCCAGGGCCACGGTTTCTTTTTTAAACAACCCACAACCCTGACTCAGGAGGCATCGGTCTTCCTTCGTGGACCCCGTCACGATGTGCTGAAATCTCTTTGAGGCGCGCGTGAAACAACGCGCCGTCAACTCGGGCCTGGTCCTTACCGAGCGGCGAGCTGCCCACTGCTCACCGCCCGCAGGCCCACGCTTGCGGTTGGCAGGAGTTTAGTGTTGTCTCCCGACTAGGGAACTCTAGTAACCTTCCATCTACTTTCATGATTTCCAATCTCCACTAGGGGACTGAAATTCCAGATGGGTAAACCCAATAAAACTGTCTACCCGGGAACTGAACCCAGCTACCCAGCGGGGTAATGCACTTTATATTGAAAACTCAGTCACATTCATTGTATCGTTTAGAAAACTATGCTCCGAATTACAGAACGTTACTCAAGCATTGATCTGTGCTTAAGCATTACTTAAAACTAGTTTCAACCAATCAAAAGGCTTGAAACGAGGCTTAAGTAGAGCTTGAGTTTTGAGTGACGTTCTGGAATACGAACCTATGTTTCAAACCTATAAAATAATGGATGTCAAAATGAAGGGCCAATAATCGATTGCCAATGTGTATTTTGAAAAGGAGACTCAAAACAGCACTGTCGTAGCTAGTTAACAAATCAAGCTAAATAATAGGTACCAACAAGGGTAACTTCCATGCCCCTTAGAAAGACTGTAATCGAATAATGGTGCCGATTCTATTTATTGTTCAAAAACTAAACTAATTTTAAGTTAAGTGCATCTTTTTCTTTCCATTTCGTTAAGAAAAGGATAGAAAATAACATTTTAGACGCGATTAAAAACATGGCGAATAAAAAGTACGCCAGTTTACGTCAGGAGCGCACTAATTTGACAGGTCTAAACTGACATTTTGTCTTCTGTCTTTTTTTTAATGAAATAGAAAGTAAATGTTAACTGAACTTACAATTTCATTTGTGAACAAGGGAATCGGGGCCATTGTCGATTTAAACCACAGAAATGACCTAAAATATCGAAATAAAACCAAACTATTGCATGAACAATTAAAGGAATTACAAATTTATGGTAGGCCGTAGAGATCGGCCTACGGTCACGCTTTTTAGAATCAAATTGAACGACCATTTCCATTACCCCGCAGGATGGCGGGGCAAAATAAGTGCTATGCCGAGCGGGATCGTTAGAAGGCTGATCCCGCCTGGAGAAGTTGCCAGAGTGGCATCCACCTTGGCGCCTAACAGGCCGAACTCCGCCTGCACCATCTAAAGCAGGCGGGAATTTGCGGTCGCTAGCGACTAGAGGGGAGATTGTCGATCCAAAGACTAACCTTAGGGAAGACACCGCACAGTGATCAAATGCTACTTTGCAAACTTGTGCAGACTGAATTTGGAAAAACATAGTATCCCAAGATGCTCTTACAGACGTTACAGAGAGAATCGTTTCTGCGGGACTCGTCGAGCTTCATTGCTCGGCGTTTTTTTGGCGGTCTCCACTGTTGATTCTGGCTTTCAGGAGTTGCAGTGGGTGGGAAATGTGTTGCGGATTTTGTCCCCCCCAAATAGTGTCAAGGAATTAGTTTGTCAATATACACTCCTTGACACGATGTCACGTGTTATGAAAATTACAATAAAACAGACCTCGGAATTTAATCGGACTACAACTTGACAGGAGATATTAAAGTTTTAAAACATATTTATAAATTGTTTCTCTTATTACTACATACATAGAACTCGTTCCAGTTCTATTTTGTACATTATTCGTTTATTTAAAACTATTGACAATGCAAAATTTACACAATTTGGACTCGGATTTAAGGTCAGTTGAGCTGAATTTTTTATGTATTCGAACCATCAGGTCAAGCTAATCGAAACTCAAATTTTCACAAATAACCACGAATGAACCTTTATGCTGATGACAGATTGTAGTGGCTTGATGTGCTGGCGTCTAGCGTCTACACAATCTTCAATATTTGTCATCTAATCAAATATATTAAGATTGTTTCTCTAAGGGATGATTTTTCTAATGCCCGATAACTATTATTCCAGGAATAAAATTAACGTTTGACAGTTTTTGTTTGAACTAACTGTAAAAAAAACTCATAGCTGTTCCTCGAATAAACTGATTAAGCGATTGAAAAATCGGCCTTAATAACCTTTTGAACGCCAATCACTTCTATACAAGTTCGAGATTTTCGTGCCCTCAGCGCCACTACTTGATTAGAAGTAATCACAGTATAAAATAAATTTACGACTTTTACAAGACCTTTTATTTTGTTTTTATGGAAATTTGCCCTGTTATCAACCATATTTTTAACTTTTCACGCATAATAAGTTCTTATTTGTTTAATTTTCAATAGAAACAAAAACGCCAGAAAATATTTTAATGCCCCCAGCGCCAATTACTTGATATCAAGTAAGCCAGTGATGGGACACGACGAAGACCTCGCTATATTTCATCTCGTCGAAATGATCATAAATACTATTATTGCAAGAAAATGACGTAAATATATAATATTTTATAAATATTGTACACTTTAAACTAGGTTTTATTCACCTTAATCAAGAATTAATAGGTTTTCTAATCATTGTCGATAGTGAAACACCGTTTGAAAAACCCATCCCTACAAAGTTAGTTAGTTGTCGGTCCGTACGCGCCACCGACTTGTATAGAAGGAAATCTGTGACGTCATAAGCGGACGGGTTTCAAGGTCATAGTGGCTTTATGCATTTTAGTGTAGTGCAATGTTTACATCTTGAGTTGGCGCACGTGTTCTTATAAAAAAAATTGTGTCTGTGAATATGACGAATTATTGCGAGTTGTTCAAGTCTGAATAAGAATTTTGAAATAGTTCGTCGTCTTGACATTGTACTTCCGTTTTCTATTAGTTTCTACAAACAAGAAAAATCATTGCGAGTATTTTGCGACACCATTAAAAAAAAGATTTGTAACATCTGCGTAAAACCGTCACTTACCATCCATTTTAATAAAAAAAAAACACGTAGAAAACCACGTATCTAGCTTCTATTGGATGTATTTGTTGTAAGTAAACGAAATAAATTATGCAGGAATCGGTTGAGTTTATGCACGTGTAACTCGACCACAGTGAATATAAAATACATACCATAGAAATCTAGACATCCTTATAACAGAAAGGATTTTGACGTGCCTCGAGCGCCAACTACTTGATATGAAGTAGAAGGATTACATTTGGAGACAAATAGGGATGTGCCTTGTAGAACACACATCTAATAAATTTAAAATTCTTTTCTTTATTATGGGGAATATACCCAGGTTTTCATATTGTTTTTTTTTTTATGAAATAAAATAATATATGAAATTACTATTACAGTTTTTATTTAGCTTCGTAAATTGGTGAATAAACATTATTTTAAATGTATAATATTATTTGTCGATAGGACACTAATCCCATCCCTACGTTTTACTATAGATACGTTATACATTTGTAGTGGGGCGCAGGGTATTATATAGATGGGCGTTCAAAAGGTTAAGACTATTGAATAGTTTGTAGTTGAACATGACAATTTGAAATGAGATTTTATTTTTTAATTCCGTCGCTTGACGTAATCGTGGGGTCGCGGTACCTACCCCAGCGGAAATCTACTCTGGCCCACGCTCTCAAGTTGCGTCAAAATATAGCCGCGACAACTTTCTAACAATTGAAAAATGTATTAATCGAAAGTAGGGTTCACTCCCGGTAAACTCTCTTATATGGAAAACATATCGGGAGTCTGAACAAGTGTGTAATCATGTTAGTCATTAATTGCTAACATAATCTTAGGCTAGTTACGCACTAGCTGTTAGCCGATAGCCGACCAGGCTGTTTAGACTGGCTGGCCGCATGATACGATTGAAATAGCAGCTAGGCGACAAAGGCGCGAAGCATATTTGTAGCAATAAAAACAATATATATATAGTATGTAATATAATCAAGAAATTTCTGCGTGTGTGAGGAAAATGTAAAGCGTGCGCTCACCAGTGGCGCCTGAATTCAATTCTATTTTCCTCAAGTCTACGCCGCTTAAGCTGAAGAAAATGATTTGTTGCGGTGAGCGGCGAACCGTCTATGCAACGATATAAATTCAAAATAAAACATCGAAAAGAAAATCTACATTTCCAATATAATAAATCGCTAACATATTATATAAAACAAAATTTGCATACATAGCTTCGTTGCATTTAAAAACAACTAAGATGCGACCACATATTAAATCTTGAATCAATCAAGTGACATATCGGCGTCGTCATCTTTTTTGTCGCCTTTGTCATCTTTGGGTTTCTCTTCTTTCTTCTTGTCGTCCTCTTTCGGCTTATCGGATGCATTGGAAGTGTTTTCAAGCGCTTTAAAGAAAGCTTGCATATCGCCTGTGTTAGCAGCCGCTGTGACTTCCGAAGGCAAACCAAATTGCGTAATGACGGGACCCATCTGTCCAGAAGTTAATGCTGACGAGAATTGGTTCGCAGCCTGGAATATAATAGTAAGTATTAATAGGTGTGCTCAATAATAAAATTTGTTCAGCACCAAGAATTAACAAAGTAATACTTTTCTATCATTTTTTATTATTATATCTCGGCATCTATAGCTCGAGCTTAGAAGCATTATACGACCATACACACATACGAACATGCATACATACGATCTACTGCTTCTAAGATCGAGATCTACAAACGACCTAATGCTTCTTAAGCGCTCTACACACCAACGGCGGCACAACCCGCCGGCTTATGTTTACAGAAGCACGTCGGCATCCTTCGCCCGTTCGTGTTACCCACCGACATGTCGGCGGCTAGCGTACGCAAGCGCTCAATTAATTGCCCGGCGACATTTCAGCTGTAGTAACGTGTTAGTATTTTAAATGCCAAATAAGTTTCGGATGTCGAGCCACCGGCAAAGTTTTACGACTTGCAATAACTAAAGCCGCCAACCTGGCCCGCCGGCAAAATGTTGCCGACATATGCCGCCGTGTGTAGAGCGCCTTAGGTCTAGATATAATAATCATAATAGAAGTGTGCATTTTAACTATTTTGCACAAGACTTAGGCTGTATGTTCATTTAACAGTTGTCCACAAATGCCTTCAGATCTTTTGGAATATCAAGAATTAGTCCAGACTCTATTATGGCGGGGGTTACATAGGGAAACAATCGCTGATGGTGGTTGAAATAAACCACTATTAAAAATTGTAAGTTAATGCAACATCTGCACACTATACTGATGGATTTCTTGGACATGGTGGGAAAATTCTGTTTCATTAGATCTAGTCATTTATTAGCAGTGATATTTTATTACTGGGCACACATTAATGCATTTGGTATTGAGTAAGTTCAAGCAATAAGTTCCTTAATAATAACATGCAGCCAGCAATAGCAAGTCTATAATAATTTGGATTAAAGATAACTTCGATTTTTGAAGTGAAAACTTCTTTAGCAACATTCAAGTACTTTTGTAGAATGGGGAAAAAAATCGCTTGAGCGTGACTGACCCGACACTGGTTGGTACAGCGAAATATACATAAGTATACTGTGTATGTATAGTCTAGAATGCATCAGCGCTGTAACTCATCATCTCGAGCGTTAATCCCAGTCGCATCCGCAGCTTTTTCAGCTTTGGAGTCTGGAGTCCGCTTTACCAGTCTAACTGTTGATTTTGGCTAAACTTCAATATTTTCCGTGAAGCGACTGCCGTCTGACCTCCACAACCCGAAGGCGATATCTAAGCATTGCAGTTAGACCAATTGTTCGACTTTTGAGGGCTCCAACAACCCGTAACGACTGCCACTAGATATTCGTATGGCAACCGGGACCAACGGCTTAACGTGCTTTCCGAGGCACGACCAGACCAGTGCAAATATTCATATTCATGCATACAAATATTTGCACTGTGCGGGGATCGAACCCGCCCCTCCTTGCGCAACGGCCGCGTTCGCTATCGCTACGCCACGGAGGCTGTCATCAAGGCATCACCGCTGTAACTATTTTTTCTTTTTATTTAATTTTTATTCAATAATAAACAGTTTGTTGAAAAGAATATTTAAAAGCAAGATAATTTGATGAAAATTACATCTTTAATAATTTTAAATCTATAAATAATTATAAATGCATAATAATGATTTCAATTTTCACTTCTGTTGGTCAATCCCACAAGTGCTATTTTTTTTAAAAAAGTGATGACGTCTTCATTGGCATATAAAATTATGTAATATTGTTCTGTAGTTTCTCGTTATTGGAGTAATTCAAAAAACTATTGTCATCTTGAGTTAACCTTTTATTTATAACTTTCACCTCACATTTTGATTGGTAATATTATTACTTACCTCTCAAAGTATCACTGTGAAAATTTCACTTAACACAATTAATTTCAGAAGTGATAAAAGCTTATTTAGTATCCCAAATAATTTTTGCTATTTGAAAAAAGGATTTTTTTTTATTCCTTAATTATCTTCAAAGTAAATACGTAATCAAAATGTTGCAAATGTTTGCTTTGTACCGAGGTCAGTTTGTCGATACCAATATCCTACACTGACAAAGAACATATTCTTTTCTGTTAAATCTGTTAACTATAAGCAGAATGTCTTCTTTATTGCAATGTTGTCACTTAAAAAATCTGACAGTTATGTCTTATTTTTCTTCTAAATGATTTCTATTGGAAAATAAGCCAATCCCAGTTAAAGAGGTTAACATTTTTAAAAATATAAGCGAATGCGAATTAAAGAACCCCATGCACCTCACACATACAGATGAACCAGAAAGCATTAGATAAATATGCAAAACGCATACCGCTCGATAAAATAAGCCAGACGCGAGACGAGTCCCGGTGGCGACGTGCCGCAGCCGAGGACTGGAACGCTATACATGAAGGTTCACCTGAGCGAACTGCGGTGAGAGCAGGGTGGTCCTTACATCGTCCTGGGCGGCGCCGGGCGGTGTGGGCGGCAGGTGCGGCGCCAGGCGCGGCGCGTTAGCGGGAGCGCTAGCCGTCGTCACCACCTCGGACGAGGCCAGCGCCGCCGCCAGCTCCAGGCGCGCGCCCGTCGCACTTGCAGCCGCGCCTGCATCGCCCTCTGGCGGCGCGTTGCCCAGCCCTGAGAAGTAGCGCTGCAAGTCTGACAAGTAGATCTGCCCGCCTGCACCATCTGTTCCAAACAGGGCATTAACTAGCTGTGGCTGTGTGCGCCCCACTCAAAACACTAATCCATCAATTACAAACAAGTATGGGTGAAGTGACAGGGCAAAAGGTTATCTGCTCTAAAAGCCTAGTTTAGTAGTAAAGTAACTTTTTTAACAATACCCCTAATAAATAGAAAACTGTCACATAAGTCTTGAAAGCTAAATATTCAGTATTTTATGGGCTCAAAGAAGATTTAAATAAAAATTTTTGGACTCTGCTTTGAAAACCAATCTAATTTCAAACATTAGTGAATAAAATATTTGATTTTGACGTACCGCGTGGCTGCACAGCAGTAGCTGTATTGGGCGGAGTAGCAGTAGGCGCGGGATCGCGCGCGCGTGCCGGAGTGCGTGTGGCGCCGGACTCGGTGGTGCGTGGCTCGCTAGTGCGTGGTGCACTTCCACCACGGCTGCTGTTACCACTACCCGCCGACGGACGAGTGCTAGTATTGCCGCTGTTGCTACTGCTATTATTACTGGCAAAACATACTCATTGTTAATGAATCAATCAGGGTTCGAAGGATATATATCAATTGATATATATCATGATATATATCCGATATATATCTGATATATATCAAACCATTTTTTGTGATATATATCAAAATTTATGGTATGTTGCATTTAAGTACTTTTACCGACACGCTGCTGGCATATTCGTGGTTTTTTGTGTTCGAATTTACCAAGTAGGTACTGCAATCAATAATAATAGTGCAACGTAAAAGAGCCAAAATAATTTTCAATTCTATCATCATTCTGTAAACATACCTACTCCTTAAAAGTGAAGTGTAGTATTAATCCTTTATGAATGTGCACAGGCGATTTGACAGTTCTAGCTGACTAGAAAAAGACTAATTTGTTATTTGATTATAACTCGAGTAAGTACAAATATTAGGACTTTTATGATATTTTAATTTTGTTTCCCTAATATTTATAGACTTTGTTTTCTCAGAAAAAGATGGTTAATTTAGTTGATTTTTGTGAACTATAAGATTTTATGTTTATTTTGTTAAATAAAAACTAAAAATATGTTGTTTTTATATTGTAATAAATTCATAATAATAAACTGTCATGTACCTGTGGAAATCGTATAGGTAGTAATAAGATAATAAAATGACAGTCTTAAGAAATTGATATAAATATCGGATATATATCCATTTTTGGATATATATCAGATATATATCATAAATATCCGATATTTTGATATTTACTATATCGGATATTTTCGAATGGAATCAATGCTGCATACACAACAGTAAACTAATATCTTCTGTCCTTTTCTTGATTAAACAGAAAGAAAAAGATGCACTGAACTTAAATGTAGGGTGAAACTGATAATCTTGGAGTGATCTATGATTAGATTTGGAATGAGAAATTATGTGTGGTTATAATATTTATAGCTACCCCATAGTGCCCAGAAGTGACGACAGTCCTCCAATTTGGCCAACTCCTCCAAGAAGTTGCATGAGCTGTTGCTGAGACATGTTGTTCAGTATATTTTGTAGCTCTCCATCCTGTCCACTAGTGCTACCACCACCACGTCCCCCAGATGTTGGAGGATTGTTCAAAGCCTCATTGATGCGGCGGCAGTAATCTTCATCTTTCTCTGTCTTGGGTTCCTATAACACAGTCAATTTTTTTCAGAAAGAGTGGGTGAAATACTATGAGGTATTGTTGGACAGGGTGCGGGTAAAGTTTCTTGGAATAATGTAAGAAGGAAGGTTTTGTATAGCTATAGGACAATAAAAGCAAAGATATAAATAAGATGACATCACACTTGTGATCTCTGAACCGTTAGGCAGACATACTTCACATTTTTTCCACTATGTGTAAGTCCCATTTAATATAATAGCAAGTGAGCAAGAAATTTCAAGAAGATCAAAAAGAGTTCAAGAAATGATGCAAAAAAATTAAATTGGGAAAATAAATGGAATATAGTCACTGAAGTGTCCATAATTTTGGTATATGACATGCATGATGGTGGTCTCAAGCACTTCTTGTTTTTTTTTTTTTTAATATGTGCATCAATTAATAAATTATTACATTGGGGTTATATCTTGCTGGTTTATAACTCAATATATATTTTTTACATTTGTGGAAATACGATAAGTTTTACAAAAGTGACTTGCTGTATTTCTTACCTGCATCCAGAAAAAGTACTTCTTAGAAAAAGACTTGAACTTTAGGACATAGACTCTGCCAGTAGTACATTCATTCACCCGCACAAATTCACAGTCATCAGGAAATATTAGCAAGTCATCCTCAACCTCGCCGGTAGTACGGTCTTTCCAACAAAAATGCATTAACGAGTCTTCTCCTTGATACACATACAAAAGACCCTTCCTCTTATCTGGATGTACCATACGACCCTTTAAAGTCATTCTTCCGGCACGAAATTCGACCAAATGCTTATTTCCTCCAGAACTGCCGCCTAAGCCAGAAGTATTGCCGAATAATGCAGTTGCCGACATGATGCTGAAATATCTAAACAGGGAAGTTTATAAGAATAAAGAAACATGAATCAAAAGGTTCCATCCGGAGATGATAGAGGCCATCAGTAATTCCAAAACAAAATAAAGCCCATTCGAAACATAATTTTTAAATTGAGCAATTTACCTGATACGTACCTTAATTGATTACTACTACTCCGTAATTGAAATATGTATAAAAAAGTACTCTGTGATTGAAATCTAGAACCAAATTCAAATAGTCTCTATTTGATGAATATCACAGAGCTAGCTATAGCTAATATTGAATGACAATGACCAAAGAGTTTATTAATAATCAGGGTTGCCAAAGCTAATTCATCCAAATCCCCAAAAATCCTGATCGAATTCCCCAAATTTGGGGATAAAAATCCGCTGATTCCCCACAAATTCCCCTCAAAAGTTTTTTTTATAAAATGCAACTTTTATAAATTATTTTAATAATATTTATTGTTTATCTTTTATATTTTTTTCCAAACGAAAACATTTTGTCCGAAGGGTTAAACTTGACAATGCCGCCCAGTTTTTTAATCCCTTCCCTTGTAGCCATTAATGATACTACAGTATCTGTATTCAATCTATTGCGGTTTTCAGTTTTTAATTTTTAAGGACACTAAATTTGCGCTCGACTGATGCATTTGAAAAAGGCAATATCAGCAATTATAATATAACAATTTTTATGTTTAAGAACAGGTATTCTCCCGCAGCGTTTTTTATGCAAAACACTTTACCCCAGTAACATTCAGCATATATGTTATCTCCATGAACTTCAAGCCCGCGTTGATGAAAATCCAGCATAGCGTGAGCTCGCCAGTCATAGTCCAATTTTTGTGATGTTACAAATTTATAAAGCAATGGAAATCGCTTAAGTACAGGCACCAGTGATTTAAGTTTAAACTGTTGAGCTTCTAATGGATTTAAAACAGATATAATAGAAAATAAAGGATCTCCGAAATCAAATTGCTTAATAATGTCCGACGTAAATTCCCTATAAAATTCTTGGCATGTCTTATAGAAATCTGCAATAGCTGCACGAGGTACATTTTCAACTTTTTTCAAATCTTCCATACTTTCTCCAGCCTGTAATCCAATATATATTTCGTCTAAACCTAGCAAGTGTGTTGAATTTCTGAAGTCAGCATTTAAAATATTACCACAGGACTTGATGTAGCTCATTTTCATTAAATTAGCAGACAGTGTTTTCCAAACATTTTTCGTCACGAGACCATCATAAGTAATTGAGCCATACTTAGTGATTCAAAAAAATGTTGTTATCGTTAAAACGATGAAATATTTTCCGATGAGAATATGATGTCAAAATCCCCGCATTTTCCCCACATAATGCCAATCCCCAATAAATCCCCAACCAACTTGAGATTCCCCGCAGTTTGGGGAATTCCCCACAGATTGGCAACCCTGTTAATAATATGACAATGACTATGGTTTTTTCACTTTTCTCAGTGTAGGGATACCATCAGCCATGCCAAATGCCAAGCGTGATAACAGTATTGCCAGTGTAACATTTGACGACAAAAATATATATTATTTATATAACATTCAATTTTAGGGAATTTGCTTTAAAGTTCTAGAGACAGTCTTTCTCGTTTGTATCCAGAAAACAAAAATTTATAATAGAATATTATAATTAATAGAATTATACATATATATAATAACAATTAATTCTTAATCAAAACAATGTCGCTTTCACTTTCCCCATGTCCCTATGTATGACTAATAAATCTTTAAAACTACGCAACGGATTTTGATGAAATTTTTTTAATAGTTAAAGGATTAAAGAGGAAGGTTTATATGTATAAATCAGATTCTGCTTACAGAAAAAAAATAATAGGTATAAAACCCACTCTATACTAAACTACACACTATAAACTAAAAACTTTTTATGTAGTTAGGCTGGGGCCGCACTACGGTTAAACCGCGCGCGGTTTTTTCCCGCGACTGATTTTTTCGCTACAAAATGTCGCGGCCAAAAACCGTAGGTGCGGCCGCTTGCATTAGGTCCGTATTACAGAACGTCACTCAAACTCAAGCTCTACTTAAGTCTCGTTTCAAGCCTTTTGATTGGTTGAAACTAGTTT
Organism: Sesamia nonagrioides; assembly: GCA_017933935.1. Taxonomy (NCBI): domain Eukaryota; kingdom Metazoa; phylum Arthropoda; class Insecta; order Lepidoptera; family Noctuidae; genus Sesamia; species Sesamia nonagrioides. The sequence goes on along the minus strand of JADWQK010000820.1, from coordinate 2,120,148 downwards.
TAAATAATGCTTAAGCAGAGATCAATGCTTGAGTAACGTTCTATATTACGGACCTAAGGTGCGTATTCCAGAAGGAAACTCAAGTATTGATCTCTGCTTAAGCATTACTGAAATGAAATGAAATGAAATTACTTAAAACTAGTTTCAACCAATCAAAAGGCTTCAAACTAGACTTAAGTAGAGCTTGAGTTTTGAGTGACGATCTGTAATACGGGCCTAAGGTTCGTATTCCAGAAGGAAACCCAAGCAGTGATCTTATATTACATCTATATTACAGAACGTCAAGATCACGTCACTCAATACTCAAGATTTACTTAAGTCTCGTTTCAAGCCATTTGATTGGTTGAAACTAGTTTTAAGTAATGCTTAAGCAGAGATTAATGCTAGAGTTTCCTTCTGGAATACGGTCCTTAGTCTTTTAATGGCACAAATTCACGCGATTAAAAACCGCCGCGGTTTAACCGTAGTGCGGCCTCAGCCTAATATAGCGGTATTTAGGACAGCATTGCCATATTAAAAAATAAAAACCTTGCTGTGTAAAGGCGATTATTATGTATTCTATTAGTTCAGCTCAACGTTTATTCGCTGTGATAAAAAATAAAATTACCCGTATTATCATTGTCTAAAAACTAACACTTAAACGCACAGCTTACAACTTAGCACATAGTTATACCTAACAGGTTCTTTGTCAACACCGTTTTCACAAATTAAGGTCTTTGGAATAGTCGAATAACATAAACACAAAATTGTAATAACGATTATTTTTACTTGACGGACGTCGATCGACTATTAAAAACCTATTCCTACGTGACGTGTTTGTACCTATTTATTCGGTGTTTCACTAGGTACTCTGAGAATAGAGCGAAGTTATTTACCAATTTCAGTAATATAATTAATTCCTCTGTCGACTTTTAAACACAAGTAATTAGGTTTACTATTTATAAGTATAAACTGAAACATCGTTTAATTTGTGGATCGCTTTGCTGTTTTCTTCAATCAACATGAGTGGTGTACAAACAGGTATGTCTGTAGGTATTGTTTTTAACCGACTTAAAAAAGGAGGTTCTTTGTTATTAGTAAAGGCAACACGTAATTGTTATAAGTCGTCCATTATTATTGTATTATACCCACAAAAAATCTTTAATGACTGCTCTGTATGAATCCGAAAGTAATGAAGTAGCTATTACACTGTTTCTATCTGGAAGATTGTTTAATGTCTTCCAAGTACAAAGATGAACTAGACGTTATGAAGAAATTAACTAGTCCTGATTTTAAAGTAGGTACAATTATTGATAAAAATATAAATATTGCCCATGAATTATTGTGTTTACTAAGTGTAAGAAGCATCCCTGAGCCTGACATCTTAATCCTATTGTAGCATTAGCTAACACACAAATAGTGTTTGCACCTGCACTAATTAAATGCATATACTACCCATTGTATTCTGGAATAAATGTATATAATATATTTGGTTCCTCAGTCCCTTTGCTTATAATAATGGCAAAGGCTTGCTGAATCAATAACATATAAAAACTATTATCTTATTGTTGTATGACTCACACTTAGGACCATGCTTCAGTGAGAAAATTAAATACATATTGATGTTTTACAATTTCTTGATTTCACTATCTTAGTTATCTATGTGTCATTCAGTATTGAGCAATACCGTTACAGATAGTAGGTACTTTAGTTGATTGTATCAATTTTTTTATATTAAGTATTTATTTATTTATTCTATATTATTCAGGAATATTAACAGTTTTCAATATAATATACAATATAATATATTTGAAGGCCACTTCCAAGGTTCCACTGGGGAACACTAAACAAAAAACTAAAAAATAAGGTTGATACAAAATACATAACACTCATATTAGGAAAATTCAATTCTTTTTCATAATGCCCAGGCCAAGAAATATTGGAATTGAAAAAATGTCCAAACCATGTGTGAAGTTAGTTTTTTTCAAAGTTCTTCTTGCATAGATTAGATATGAATTCTATCTGTACACTGACTTGAAATGATGGACATGTTTAGGAAACATTTTACAGTCTAACTTATCCTAAACATGGGGAATTTTTACCCATATTGTGAACATACAGTTCAACTGCTATGGTCTGATTTTACCTGTCACCTATGAAGGAAAGCTACAAAAGATACCTAGTTCAAATAAACAAAAAAATAATAATAAATGTAACTTGCTACCTAAACATGGGGAATTTTCACCCACGTTGTGAACATACAGTTCACAGTGTGGTCTGGTCTGATTTCACTTGTCACCTATGCAAGCTACAAAAGCTAGTTCATTTAAAGAAAAAAAAAAATGTAACTTGCCATACTTAAATATGTCATATTTATTATTTATTTAATAATTATAAACTAGTGCTTGACTGCAATCCCGCATGATGGTAAGCAGTGATGCAATCGTTGATGGTAAAGCGCACTAGTTTATTAAGCCTATTCACTTAAAAAACTAAGGAATAGGAAGGATGACGGCAGTTGAGCGAGGTGATGCAATGTTAAACCCAAGACCAACACGACCAAACGAAGCTGCGCTAGAGGAAGATTGATCTGGAGACACTCTCCACGACCAAACTCCCGACATAGCAACATTTGGCGCATCGTACCCGCCACACATCGCAACACAACTGCTCAGACCCGTCCTCCGTACGACTTCACCAGATCTTTTGCCTATACAAAGAATAATGAAATGAGTCATACAATGTTAGCTCAGGGCAGTCTCTTTAATATATGATACTTATAAGGTATTGTTAGCAGCTAATTGGATTTTTTTACTAGCTGTATTCATAATACTGGTGTTGTTAACCAATGTTTGAAATCATCTTGTTAACCTGCCATATAATTGATTCTATTAATAGATTTTATTTAAGCTTTCACTAAAATGCTGCCGTGTTGACCAGGCAAACTTTTATTTGATAACAGCATGGATGGGACAGATTACACGCATATAGCCGTAAGCTTGTTAAACCAAAAAGTAACAGGATATATCAAATATTGGGCATACAAAAGAGGTCCTCTAGTAGATCCCTTCAGCACCAAAGCTTTTTAGGGCGTAAAATGTCAATTTCCAATTAGCTTATATCTAATTGCTCTAATACAGATAATCACATGGGTCTGATGAATTCGACATTTTAAGACTTGGAAAATTATATAATTTTTTAGAGTATAGCAGTCTATCTCTTATGGATAAAAGATAACCGGTAACGGTCCATGACCCTTTACGGAGCACCGGTGTGGGCGTGGGTTCGCTAAAGAAGGGACCAGCCCGATGCCTTACTGCATCCTAGCGAGTCATGGCCATTCGGCTCATCCGGGGATACCACACGGTCTCCGCTGAGGCGGCGAGCCTCCTTGCCGGTTTGCCGCCGTGAGATCTGGAAACCAAAGCCCTCGCCCACATGTGGGAGTGGCGAGAGGAGGCAAAACGCCGGGTCATATCTCCGTTGCCGCGAGAAATCGCATTACGGCGGACAGAGCTCCGGCGGGATCTCATGGCGACATGGAGAGTGCGATTGTCGCAACCCAGTGCTGGACACGTTACAATAGCGGCGGTAAGTCCCCTCTTTGAGGAATAGCTAGAGAGGCGGCACGGCTCACCGGACACGGCTGTTTCGGGAGGTTCCTGTTCCGTATAAGGCGGGAGGAAACGCAGGGTGTCACCACTGTATGGATCGCCCTGAAGACACGGTGGAGCATACGGTGGTCTGGCCGGCTTGGGTAGAGCACTGCCGTGTCCTCATGGCGGCGATCTCTCGCGTCCGGCCCTGGTCCAGGCTATGGTACGGAGCGAGAGTGCATCGCAGGCAGTCACCTCCTTCGAAGCAGTGATGCTGGCAAAGGAGAAGGCGGAGTGCGTGAGGCAGCGGGAATCCCAGCGCCCTCACGCCTCTAGCCGCCGCAGGAGACGCCCTGGTCGAGAGATAAGATCGAACTTCCGGCCACCGTAGGCGCGGGCTTGCGGGCGGTGAGCAGTGGGCCCGGTAAGGACACATTTTTGTCAAATGGTTGCGCCTAGTTTGGATCGTTTGGACCGCCCATTGGTCCGTTGGGTCCAAACGATCCCAACTAGTCGCAATCATTTGACAAAAATGTGTTCGCCGATTAGGGGGCAGGCCCGAGTCGACAGCGCGTTGTGTTTCACACGCGCCTCAAAGAGATGTCAGCACATCGTGACGGGGTCCACGAAGACCAACGCCTCCTGGATCAAGGTTGCGGGTTGGTTAAAAAAGAAACCGTGGCCCTGGCCTACAGGCAAGTGAAGGAACACAGGTGGGTTTTAGTCAATAAAAGTCTGACGTCTGACCCCTTCCGCTTCGCCCACAGCGGGAGAGGTCATTTAAGGATTTCCCAACCCAAACAAAAAAAAAAATCTAGAGAAGAGTGACGATTAGATCTCTAGCTTAATTCAATAAATTCCCAATACCTTGAGTTTGAAAGAAACATTTTTGTAATCTAAGCAAATAAAGTCTTTTTAAATAACCTCATCTGTTTCCCCATACCTACAAATGGCACGATCACGATCAGAGGTAGGTAGGTATGTAGGTACCTAAATATTTGAAACTGTTGAGAGTTGCTGAAAAATATACTTGCTTTATTATACGCGATAAAAACTTTATCCAACTATTTAAGACAGAGTTATTTGTCGTGCAAACTGCAGACTTTTTTAAAGTATTTCATCAAGTTACAAATGACGCAACACTACCGTGGCTCAGCTCCCGCGCCGCCCGCTCGGTCGCCTGGGGCACTGTCAATAAACTTTAGCGGTACAAGGTGAGCTGAATCTATGGTTTTGTTGTTTTGTTAGCTCTTTGAAACTCGTTGCTTAGTCACAGAGTATAGCCCCTGTGTGTTTCACGGATACCGTGTTATAATATAGATAGATCAATGTGTACCACTTTACTTTGATAAAATGTAACAAATTAAAGTTCTCCGACTTTATAAAATTTTGCAAATATTTTGGAGGTCAAAATTGTAATTTTTACACCGCCGAGATCGGAGCTCGCGTTATTGGTGAAAGTGGCGAACACGAGCAATCAGGCAGCGGCGCGAAACGAACGCAAGCTGGTTCGCTTGGAGGGGCTCGACGTGGCGGAAGAAACTGACATCATTGCGCGCCGCCGGTGCACGCATTCATGGTTCTCGAGTCGATCGTGAATATTGCGAAATACGAAATGTTTGTAAAGTGACAGTAACCATTTACTTATTTATAATGTAGAGTTACGTATACAAATAAGTGATCTCAATTTTCTGCCAAGGCGCATGATTTTACCGCGTGTAACATAAGGACCATTAGCTTAAATTATATGATCAAATAGATACAAAATATGTTTAATTGCCGCGGAAGACGAGGCAGATAGAATGGCAAGTGATGGACCGCCGAGCATCGGCGTGGAGCCGACGAGTTTGGAATACATGGAGGATCCTTACTTTTTGCCACCGGATGATGACTCTACGCCCAGTTTCGATGTAGCTGTGGATGAACTGGATGAATTAGAGGAACCGAGCTGGCCACAAAACGACCCTGACGCTGACTGGCGCATGCTGCCTGACCTCGCCGATTCCGCTCTCTGCATTGAAACTGAATTCTACGTGGACAATCGACGTCGTCGTCTTAGAATTTTTAGAAAAAAGATGCGAGAAGTGCGAGTTACTTTTCAAGATTTATCAAAGCCTTATCTTGCCAAAATGTCCAGTCACACAAACTACAAGAAGTTCTTAGGGATCGCAGTTGGAGGTTAGTTGAAAAGACGCGTAGAACACAGGAAAGCCTTTAATTTTTATGTAGGTACCTATACATATTACTCTCATAACTTGAACAAGATGTACTAGTGAGTAGTAAAACTAAAGGACGGTTTAATTCTGGATAGGTTTAAACGATATTCCGAGGCCTCGACGGTTATAAGAAGTGAAGTTTGGTCCGCTTTTTCATTATTGTCGAGCTTGTAATACTTAGGTATCTATACTTACCCAGTAGGTATCATAACAGCAAGAATAATATTTACTATTACCTGTATTATGTGCCGAGTACATATATGCAATTTATTGCCCGATTATGCTACCGTTACTACCGTATACGCTTCAGAAGATCTTAACCAAAATCCCCTGATTAGCCTCAAATAGAAAAGGGTTGATTCAGGTAGTATAATATTTATTGTTTACAAAATTAGAAACTCATTATGATTTGTTGGTTTGATTTGGTGTAACCAGCAAAATTCACGCGTGTGTTAATAACTGTAACGGTAAATTTTTTTAGACATAAAATTATTCATTTTATTAATATACTGTCTGTATTGACTTATCATTCTTTATAAAATAAGGCTTTTATGTATTTATATGGTATATCGCCTTCGGGTTGTAAAGGTCACACGGCAGTCGCTTTACGGAAAATATCGAAGTTTCGCCAAAATCAGCAGTTAGCCTGGTAAAGCGGACCCCAGACTCCAAAGCGGAAAAAGCCTCGGTATAGGATTGGCATTAACGCTAAAATGATGATTTAATGAGCAATTATGAACTAAGAAGAGCTGTAAGGCATAAACTCTACAAAGTGCGTCTATCGCGAACAGTTACGATGGGTATACTAAATGAACTGAACTTTAAAAAAAATACGTACATTATTATCCTCGTCTCTTAGACAAGTACATATTTTGATTTGGTTTTAAATTTTTGCTAGAACTATAGGCGCTTAAATACTATGCACCTAATAATAAAATATGACCTAAACTTTAACCTAGACACGCCATTATAATAAAACTGTCAGTACTCGCGAATAAGTAAGTAATATCGTAACCTATCATAGACCCATGTCTTAGTAGTAGAGTCAGTTTCGTAGAATGTACTTGAACTTGAGCCTATTAAGGCTCAAGGTTGAGTGGGAATATTTGAGAGTTGTATTTTGGGAGTATTTCCGTTAGCCTTAAAGTTAATAATGTATTATAGAAATCGGACAGGTTGTAGTAGCTTGATGTGCTGTCGTCTGTACAGTTCGCGCAGTCACAAAATACGATAGAATAAGTTAACAATTAGATACCCTCTATGTTTTCTTAAATCCTATTAGAACCTTGAACTTGAATACTTAGGATAAGTTTAGACCACGACCAAATGATAATTTTATAAAACTAGTATTTATCAGCAAACCGCGCTACGTTTAATATCATTACAGGATGCCATACGAGATATACTTAGCTAACATGCCAATGTCAAACCTTAATAACACAAATATCTATTAATATCTAAGTATATACAATCGAAAAGCTATTGTCAAAATGTTTTTACAGTCCAAAATTTTGTTCAAGTACGGAAGCGTGAGTGCGCTTAGGTTAATAACCGTTCTACGAAATAGATAAACAGTTTCGCAAATTAGAATGCAGTCACTAAGGCTTGATGTTGGAAATCGTGCAATTTAAATGTATGTGCTATGAGCTGTATGAAGCAATATATTATTCTTTTATTGTATTACATAACTTAGCTTTCCCCCCGACAGGCCAACGATCATTACCAACTCACTCGGACGGACCACACAATAAATGAATAAATGTTGCTTAAGTTCTGTTTATTGTTCTCAAGAATGACATCGATCTGATAAATTATAATATTTCGGTTGGAAAATATTTTTTCATCCCACCATCTCGGAAAGAGTATTTTTAATCTTCAATATCTGACTGGAAAAGCCGTTTTTATTCTCTAGAGGATAAAGTAAATTGAATTTAGAACATCGTGTGCACTAAGTTTGTAAATTAAAAAAGAACATTAAACCTATTTACTGTTACCTCTATGGTGCCGAATATATCATACAACTTTTTTTTAATTTGTTAAAAACTCAGACTCGGAACCTTCTTGGTGTTCTTTTTTCAATTTTCTTTGTACGCGGTTCTTTACGCGGCATTTTTTCACGTCATTGTTAAACCTTATATTAAAAAAAAAGAAACTTGAAAACAAGTGAAAAACTAAAATGAGTGATTCTAGCGACGAGGAAGTTTGTTTGACGCCAACAGAAACTGAAACTGTTAATAATGCGCAAATGAGTTTTCTACCTCAACAATCACGCGAGAAGTATTTAAAACAGTACGATATGTTCAACACGTGGCGACTAGCAAAAGGAGCCAAAACTTTCTCAGAAAACGTTTTGCTGGCATATTTTATAGAATTATCCGAGAACAAGAAAGCAAGCACTCTATGGAGTACGTATTCGATGCTAAAAGCAACAATAAAGATGAAAAAAGACATACATATCGATACCTATCCTAAATTAGTAGCATTTTTAAAAAGAGCCTCATCTGGTCATCATCCAAAAAAATCGAAGGTTTTCACAGTATCTGATATCGAATTAACGAAGCACCCGATTCCGTATATTCGGCGGCAAAAGTAAGTCAGTTGCACATTCAGTATCTACTTAAGTACATATATTAATCTCAATTAAATAGTATACTTAGTAAATGTTGATAGGCATAATTATGCGTTCATATAAATTTTATTCATTTATCTACTACAATACTCTTTACATTGCAGGTTGTTCTTATTATTGGAATAAACGGAGCATGTCGAACTAATGAACTTACACAACTTAATGTCAAAAACATTGAGAAACATTCAGATGACTTACTATTAATTAATTTACCTAATACAAAGACAAAAAGAGACCGCAAGTTTGTCATTCGCAAGGAATACGTAACGATTGTTGAGAAATATCAAGCCTTACGGCCGCCTAACACTCCAATCAATCGTTTTTTTTCTACAGTATCGCAATGGAAAGTGTGTTAGACAGCCTATGGGTACTAATAAAATTGGCAGTATCCCACGAGAAATAGCAACATTTCTTGAACTTCCAGAACCCCTGTTGTACACGGGTCATTGTTTCCGACGAACTTCAGCCACACTTTTGGCTGATTCCGGAGCTGATCTCCTGTCCCTTAAGCGCCACGGAGGCTGGAAGACCAGTGCAGTTGTAGAGGGATACATAGAGGATTCCATCCAAAATAAGTCAAAAAATATGTGAAGGCATCGTAGGAGCCATTACACTGAAAGAGCCTCAATCGGAACTTGGACTGGCCCTTCTACATCAAAAATAAGCCGTTATGAAACACCTAACCATCTCCCTCTCTCTCCAACATTCACGCCAAGGGAATCCGATGAATCGGTACAACTATTAAGTATGACAGACAGTTTACCGAAAAACAGTACACAAGTGACTAACACCAATATTACAGTACCAAACAAAAATATTACACTCAATTTAAATAACTGTTGCAACGTTACTTTAAAATTTTCTTAATTATACTTTAGTATTATTTTATTATAATTTAAAGATTATTCTGTAATACTTACCTGTCATAATGTAGTAATTAATACCTAAACTGAAATAAAAGTGTACCTATCTTGTGATTGTAAACATTTTTTTATTGCATTTAGTCATTTCCTCGCTGAGGTGGAATGAAAAGTTACGTGTTGCACTCGAGTGCAAAGATTTTTCACCTCGTGTCCTTTTGATTCCCTCGCTAACGCTCAGGATTCTAATTTTGAATCACTCGCTGCGCTCGTGATTCAATTTTAGAATCCTTCGCTTGCTCGGTCATCAAAATTGAACACGCGGTTAAAAAGCAACTTTGCACTCTTGTATAACAAATAACTATTATGAGTTTTTCTCTAGAATTACTTCTTTTTTTTTTTTTTCAAAACCTAGATGTAAGTTATTTTATTTTACATCATCATCATCATCTTAGCGTTTATCCCGGTTTTCAACTGCGGCTTTCGCGTTGGAGCCCGTTGTCCGCTTAGTTATTTTACATATAAAAAAAAATAATGATTGTCATCTTGAACAAGTCTTTCACATCCCAAATATGAACAAATTGTACACAATTAGTGGGAGTTTAATCATATGTATCGAATCCTCGCAAACCGACACTTTTGGACTGTAGGTAGGTACTTAGGTACGACTACAGTCTACTTCTAAGGTTTCCCAACGGCCAACCGTGACTTATTCTTAAATACCAATGTGAGTCTTGCTCGCGGCTTGTATAGAGGTCATATTTCTCGAGTCTTCTGTTTATTTCGTGGTATCTCGAATCAATTTGTTTCCAAGAGTTTTTCCCGATTTTTGCAGTATATTGTCGTTTGTCGGTCATCGTCTAGGGGTGTATGGCTAGATCGAAAAACTGCTTAGTTGTACGATTTTTAGGCACGCGTACATAGCCTGCCGAAAAAGGGTTCTTAAAAGGTTGTTTTTGTATTTTATCATATTAGTCATTATTCCTGGAAATAGGTTCACGTAAATAGTATCAACAGGTTGGATCCAATATAAATCGTTGTGATTTAGTTGCTCATTTATAATACTGACTACTTACACAATATTCCTTGCCCTATCAATTATAATTTTTGGGACTGTGTATTATGTCTCCTTCGTCCTTAGTTCATTATATCTATTATCTCAGTGATAGTCCTTACCTAAATTGTGTAACGTTTACCTTCAGCTGAAGAAGCGATGGCCGGTGCCGGTGCGGCTGGAGACGTAAACACACCCGACGAGTTGGCGGGGCTCACCCCTGAGCAGGCGGAACAGCTGCGCGCAGAGTGGAGCCGGGAGCTTGCACGCGTCGAAGACGAGATAGCTACACTGCGCACCGTATTGCAAAGCAAGGTATGATAATTTACTTAATACAAATTTTTAATTCATGCACTGACACAGAAGCCTATACCTGTCTCTAGAAGTATGGAATTTTGTCCAACAGTTGCTTCTACAACGAAAGTGAGCACTGACGAAGGATTTTTGGAAACATGGGAAGAAACCTTATATGGAAATACGTCATTTTGCTTGACTTAAAACCTATGAAGTATCTACTTGATTTTAGGTTCAGCTTCTACAAACAATACTTTTTTTATTGCGGATGGGAAATCATCAAAAGACTTCTTTCGCTCTGGGCGGAGCGGAAGGACATGTCGGACTTATACTGACTAAAACCCAACCTTATTAGTTCACTTTCCTGTGCCGTGCACCAGGAGCCACGGTATACTTAACAACTTTTAGCCCTCGCAGACGATAACCAATATTTCAGATTTCTGTTTCCAGATTCTTTTTTTTGTAAGATACTCATGTTAATATCGATTCTACCAACAAATAGGGTAGTTGACTAAAAAACTAAAAAGTCCGTCAGTCAGATTAAAAAAAAAACTAGACATGTATTTTTTCTTTTTTCATATAAACAAAAAATGAAGACGATACAGTGAGTTGAAAACTCGTGTGACGTCACTCCTTACTACACTTTTTAGCAACGAGTGACGTCACTAGCCACCACTCCTGATCCTGATGCCTTTTATATTAGTCAATTTTTATTGATTTGGTAAAACAAAATAGACGTATACAATATTTTTTCTATAATCTTAATGACGGACTAAATAGAATCCGTTTTTTTACCCAGAAAACATCCCTATTAGCACAGAATTCGGTACATCATTTATTTGCTGTTATCTTTAACAATTGCACCTTAGTAGTTACGCAACTGGTCAGAGTCAGCCCCCGTCTGTCTGATCCTGAAGCGCTCAGTTTACGTTTACGAAATTGTTTGTTGCGAACGATTTGGCGGACAATAGCTACTGTTGTAATAATAACTGCGGAACAATTCTACTATTAGGTACTATTTTTTGTTTCAGATCCGCCAAAGCTCCGAATTAAAACGAAAACTTGGCATAACTGTGTGGAAGGAAATTACCGAAGATGTCAATCAGGGTTTAAAAAATGTTAAAGAAAGCCAAGTGTGAGTATTAATTATGTTCGGTTTATTTGCGTGAATGTGTAACTTTCATACATTCATATCGAAGCCTTTTTGTTTTTTCTCGAGGGTTAGAACATCTACATATTGTTGGTTCGGTAGAGGTGTTTGGCTTGAAATTTAATTTTGCTTGAGCTTTAAGATGGCAAATGGTAGCGATTTATTTAGTAGTACCTACTTATTTCACGTTTGATTTGTTGTATGACAGCTATCAAACTATAGAAACACGCGTGGCTGCGCTTACACAGGCTGTGACTGAAGCACCAATGTAAGTAAAGACGACAATTTTAACATCGTAACACTATGTCGCACTCTTGATGTGGAAGTGAGTTGACTAATAAAATTAACGTCACTAAACTGTCCTAATGCATGACTTTCATGTACTACCATAATTATTAAATTATGTATATAGTTTTATTTATCTATTTATTATATGTTTCATTGAATCTGGCAATATACAGGGTACTACAAGGGTAGGGGAATATACAGGGTAATTTTACCCAGACACATAAGCTGGTAGAACAAAACGCTGAAAAGTAACCATGAACTAAACTGAACGCAATGTAACTTTAGATTGCTAGAAATTATCTAAAATATTCATATATTTTTCCTTTACCATGATCATATAATACATATAAGCTGTTTGAAGTCGGCATTGAATATATTGAGCACAGCTGGCCCCAACTTGTTACATTTTATCTTAAATGTTCATAACAATGTAGCTCATGGTTTCATACAGTGTTTGACTTTAGAACCTTACAGAATATACAATACACACACTGGCTTAAAAAGAAAATTCATTTGTTAGTTTAGTTGTAGACGCTTTATACAGTTTATTTTTTATTAATCAGACAACTTTCATCTTAAGATTAAATATGACAGGTCTTCTATACAAAAGCTGAAACCTCGTATTTATTCTTCAATATTAAAGTGATCTGCCGATTCCAAAATCGCCTTTATAAAATTAAATTTATACAGTATTTTTAAATATACAAGTACTATTTTTCTTCCAGTTCTAACCCGAAAGAAATGTTTTGAATAACTTTATTTATAACCTACTTACAGATTTTTATTGTCGCTGCATTACAAGCACGGTTTATTAACCCCTTTAACCATCGTCCGCTCATTATGAATACATTTAATTATGATAAAAAGAAAATTATTATATATTCATAAGCCCGAATTCACCCACTCACTAACTGATTATATTAATAAAATTCGTGCTAACTCATGTGTTGTCTATTTCACCTCCTTTCTCAAAAGTGTTATAACTGTTCACCCCCTGACACAACGCTGGTGGCTGGTAGGCTTCATGGCAATTTTCCAATACATGAGCCCAGGGTCTTTGGCTTTAAATTGATCTTTTTGCACTTCAAAGCATAAATAGATTAGTTTTTGCTACCAGCTCATCTAATTATATAGAACCGAATCGATTGAATGATAGACTTTTTGTAACATCAATGCTTGTTTTTATAGATACCAAAAAACTGAATCTGTGATAAAATCGACTGCGGAGAAGACAACTTCGATTCTCGGCGGTATCACTGCAGGAATGACCACTAAGATTGGTCAGATGCGAAACTCTGATTCGTTCCGCTCTATTGAAGAACGTGTCGGCACGGCGTACGAAAATGTAAAGGTAACGAAAATTTTGTACATTCACTTGAGTTTATCAGAAATGATTTTATTATTTTACCAGCTATTTATTTTGCTGTAATATTAGAACAGTGGACAGCCTCCGTGGCGTAGCGGTAGCGGACGCGGCCGCTGCGCAAGGTGGCGCGGGTTCGATCCCCGCACATTGCAAGTTTTTGTATGCATGAATATGAATATTTGCACTGGTCTGGTCGTGCCTCGGAAAGCACGTTAAGCCGTTGGTCCCGGTTGCCATACGAACATCTAGTGGCAGTCGTTACGGGTTGTTGGAGCCCTCAAAAATCCAACAATTGGTCTAACTGTAATGCTTCGATGTCGCCTTCGGGTTGTGGAGGTCAGACGGCAGTCGCTTCACAGAAAATGTCGAAGTTTAGCCATATCAGCAGTTGGACTGGTAAAGCGGACCCCAGACTCCAAAGCTGAAAAAGGCTTCGGATGCGACTGGGATTAACGCTGGGATGATGATGATGATGATGAGAACAGTGGTGGCTCTGTGGTAACGGGCCTGACCTAAGAGCTTTGAAGAAAGAAGAAAATTTTGTTAAGTAAAAACAGAAGATAAATATTGGTTAAATTAACAACTAGTCCTGTTAAATTAGTCAGTGGCTGACGTAAATTACACGTATTTTATACGTCATGTATGAATTATCACGGACTAAGGAATTGAAGAATGTACAAATGCAGTGTTTGTAGTGAAGTATATTCTAACGTATCTTCTAGGGCATCGGCCTTTAGGTGCAAAGGGTTAATGTTTTAGTACCTAGATTTAAAGAAACTTTCCATCTATGTCTAGGGGTCACAGTTATTTAGAATTGATTAAAATTAAAATAAATATGTTTCTTTCTTATATACCAAAGATATACAAACTCAATTCTTGGTGCTCTAATAAACATGCCGATGGAAATATTGGGTTTATTGTTTCGGGAAAGTTAATTAATAACATTTCTCAAGCCTTGTATTTCAACAATTCACAGAAAAACGAGACAATCGTTTATTTATCCAATATATCAATACAGAATTATTGTAGATAGATCGCTCTTTCTTGTAAAATGGAAGTCAATAATCTGTGTAACTTTACAGGGCAAAGTGTCGTCTAGATCGAATTCAACTCAAAGCTTCGACGAAGCTCTGCGCGACGCCAGCCGCGGAGCCAGTGGCGCGGCGTCGCCCACCATCCCTGAGAACAAGCCCTTGCCCTAGTCGATCTGCACGCACCGCACCCACGCCGCGACGCATGCCACACGTACACCAGCTGTCGGAGAGCGAAACATCGGCCTCCACAGGCACTAACAACTTTCATACAAGGAATATTGCATACATTCGTAATGCACCCTTACTTGATATACAACACCATTTTATATGTGCTATTAGATAGTTTTTAAAATTGTGTACTTATATTAAAGTGTTTATATTGTCTAAAGGTGATACTGCATGTTTGTTAATAAGTTATTGGATTATTATTCACTCTCTTTTTAGTTAGATATTGGTATGAGAAAGACACTAAATGTATTTGCAATTTTGATTTCGCAAAACGCAAAACCTAAATACGTGCAATAATGATGTAACGTGTGTCTTTGACTTTCTATACATCACAAGATGTTTGGTAATCTGTAAGAATGGTTTAGCATTGAGCATTATGTTTCACGAGTGCGTTATATTGTGTGCACCTTTGTCCTCGGCTCTGCGGCGTGGTAGAGAGTCCTTTAAATTCGTTTATTTAAGAAACTGCTGATCAAATGCTTCATAATGTATCTCTTGTTCGTTTCTTCGTGTCTTATGTAATAGCATTCCAGAGTATGAAAACTGATTAAATTTATTATACAAGGTATCAAAAGACATTTTGGAATTGTGTACTCAATGCTTCAACTCAGTATGTCTACATGTAAAGGAGACTTAATATGTTCATGTTATGAAAAATGTTCCCAATTTTGTAATCCATATTACATGAATAGTGTTGTAAGACACAATAACTTGCCGATGCCTGTTAGGTCCATTATTACTATAAAAATGATATTTTTGTAAGATGCTTAGCTTTCCTTAATTATAAAAAAAATCAACTATTTACAATACCTCTAAAGATAAATAAAATTTATGTATTGACATTTTTGTTTATTACTCAAAAACCTTACTCAACCAACTTTTTGCTCTTCTTCTTCTACAGCCTATAGATGTCCACTGCTGGACAAAGGCCTCCCCCAAGGCTTTCCACGTTGACCGGTCTTGTGCTGCCCGCATCCATCGGCTTCCCGCGACCTTCACCAGGTCATCGGTCCACCTTGTTGGGGGCCTCCCTACGCTGCGTCTTCTTTCCCTACTGGAATACGCAGCGTAGGGAGGCCCCCAACTTTTTGCTCTGTGGCAATATATCTCAGAATGGTTACTTGTAATAAAAAGGGCGGCGCCATGATTCTACCCAGCTTCTCGTCAGATTTTTAGAGGGTCTAATCCTCCCGGCTATTTTGTCCTACAAACTACACGGGCACACCTGTACATGAAACAGGTATTTTGTAGTGTAGTGTGTAAGGCAAACAGACGCAAATTCAAGCGATTCGTTACGACACCTTCACATCATGACATCATCCAGACATCATGTCTGAATACGTTCAGACATGAAGTGTGGTGAAGCCGTACGGAGGACGGGTCTGAGCAGTTGCGTTGCGATGAGTGCTTGGTACGATGCGCCAAATGTTGTAGTCGGGAGTTTGGTCGTGGAGGGTCTCCAGATCAATCTCCCTCTGGCGTAGCGTCATTGGTCGTGTTGTTGGGTTTAACATTGCATCACCTTTATTTTTCTCTTTCTTTTTTGTTCCGGGGTGGAAAATCCTCAATGGATGGCCGCCGCCCTGAGGTGGGCGACGGGATCTGTCAGACTCCTACTGACTAAAAACCACCCCGGTGTCTCTCCGGTCACGTGCGCACGCAGCCGCGGGATTCCTTGATTCTGCCGCGGCCCCACATTGTCGTGCCGGCCCGGTCTGTCCGGGCCTCGCCTCCTGCACGGGGTAGTGAGGTGCTAAACTACCCCGTGCATCGCCTCTCGAGACGCACGCCGACACGCGCGCGCCTCCGCCTCGGGATCCAATGAATAAGGGGGCGGGGACTTCCCCATATCCCTCGCCCCTGGACCCATTCATGGGGGCTGGAAGAGGGCTTTATCCGCCCTTCCTCGGCACCCGGTGCGTCTTCTGCGGCCCGGGAAGGGAGTTGAGATCTCCCTCTCCAGTTCCGCAGCTCCCTTCCGCGACATCACGTCCTCGCAGAAGGACACCACCGCGTCCCACGACACTGCGCTACCGACCATCCTCGGCACTACTGCCGGCAGCGTCAGGTCGCCTCCTGCTTCGTTTTTGAGGACACGGCGCTGTTCCTCCCAAGCTACACACTCGGAGAGCGTGTGCTGCGCCGGTTCCTCCCCGCATTGGACGCAGTGGTGGCACCGAGCGTCCGGCTCCCTGTCTATGCGTCGCAGGTACTTGCCGAAGCAGCCGTGCCCCGACAGTACCTGCGTCACCCTGAACGACAGGGAGCCGTGCCGGATCGCCTCGATGGTAGCGAGGCCGGCGGTAGGGCGCATAAGCCTCTGCCGCCAGTCCGCCACCAGGACCTGACGGAGCTCCTCTCGGCGCAGCCTCAATCAGCATTGCATCACCTCGCTCAACTGCCGACTTACTTTCTATTAAGTTATCAACAATTGCATCAATGCTTACCTACCATCAAATGGAATTGAGGTCAAGCACTAGTTTAAAATAAAAAAACCTAGTTAAATAAAAGTAAATTAATTGCATGCATAGAGATGGGTCTTTACCCGGTAAAAACCCGAACTTTGGGTAAATACCCATTTATACCTACCCAATTTTAATTTTTAATTATAATCAGTTTAATTTAGGGTAGATCCGTAGTTACATCGTTATTATTATCGCAGATCATATTTAGATCAAGTTACAACCTGACACTGACCAGTAAATTGCAAAAAATTCGAAAAATCTGAATTACACGGGCTGCCACTACGGAACTACCATTTTTTTTTGTTCTGAATGGGAAATCGTTAAATGACCTCTCCCGCTCTGGGCGGAGCAGATGGGCGTGTCATACTTTTATTGACTAAAACCCACCCGTGTTCCTTCACTTGCCTGTGTGCCAGGGCCGCAGTTTCTTTTTAAACAACCCGAAACCCTTTTTTTATGTTTCCGGGGTGGAAAATCCTCATGCGATGTCCGCCGCTCTAGGGCGGGCGACGGGTCTGTCAGACTCTTAATGATTAAAAACCACCCCGATGTTTCATCTCACACCTACACCGTGGGTTGCGAGAACGAAAACTGCTTCCGCATTCCTCCATTAATGCTGGCCCGCCACTGTGGGTCCGGTCCGGTGGGTCAGGTCAGCCGCCCAATTCACACGCCGATCCAACTGTCCCTGTACGCGTCAGTCAGCGCGATATCCTCAGCATACATGAGCAACCAGGGAGGTGGATCATGTATGCTGAGGCCTGTATGGGGACTGCATATGCTCTTTTTAGTGTTAATATAGGATCCATGGTTCCGTACTCTGGACGAAACCCATATTGACACACCTAGAGTCTATAATCCTCTCAAAGATCTTCATGGTGTGGGATAAGACTTTTATACCGCAATTATAGTTACCATACCGAGCTGTAGGCTTCTGTACCGAGCCCTTGCCTTTGAAGACTGGAGTAATAATACTCAGTCCCCATTGGCTTGAAATTTTGCCGATCAGGAACACGCGTTTCAGAAGGTTAGTTAACATGCCCGCACCGCGAGGACCCATCGCCTTCCAGGCCTCAATGGGGACTCCGCTAGCTCCGACAGCTTTCCGATTCGCCATGCGACGAAGAGCCATTTGGACTTCTTCGGGCGTTATCGGGGCACTAATTCAAGATTTTGAATGAATTTCGGTGTCTGCACCTCTTGGTGCTGCTTATTCAGCAGCTCATGGAAGTACAAGCCCCATCTCTCCTTCAACGCGAGGTCTTTGCATAGCAGGTTGCCAGCTTTTACACAACGGCACTTGGATATATCCTTTGCTGCTTTGACCCTGGAACATGCCAATTTGGAAAAAATCTTTTGCCCTTCAGATGATTCCTATTTCTCGTAAAGCGCTTGCAAGTGGTCTCATCTGGCTCTGGTTAAAACTCTTTTAGTGGCACGTTTGACAACCTTATATGCGTCGCGATCTTCAGGAGATCCGGTCGGATGACACGTTTTAAAGAGGGCTTTCTTCACTCTAGTCTCCCTCTGGACTGTGTCGTCCCACAACCAGGTCTCTTTTTCACGTTTGCGGCCGCCCTTAGAGACTCCGAGCACCACCCGCGACGCCCCAATAATAGCTGCCTGGATCCTGCCCCAATGGTCTTGGACATATTCTCCATCGGTCCAGCGCACTTGTCGCTAATAACCGATGCGAACTCCTGGGACTCATTTCATCAAGTAGCCACCACTAAATCTGGCGCCGGCAGCGCTCTACACGTCTACGTTGGGCCTTTACGCAGAGATCTATGACAAGGAGGCGGTATTGTGCAGTAAGACTCTCACCGGCTATGACTTTGCGGTTGGCTGCTTTGCCGATGTGGTGTCTCCTAGTCAGTAGAAAGTCTACCTGGGTAGCGCTTCGCCTGCTGCGATAGGTGAGAAGGTGCTCCGGCTTCTTTTTGAAGTAGGTGTTCACGATTGCAAGGTCAGCGGCCGCACACGTTTGGAGAATGTTGTTTCCTTCTGCGGTGCGGCCGCCGTGAAAATGCTCAAGCACTCTTCTCACCCATATGCTCGTTCAAATCACCACCCAGAACCACTCGCTGGGATAACGGGATCCCGTGAAACAGTCCTTCGAGCTGGCTCAAGTACAACGTACTTTCGGCGTCACCACACCAGGAAAAGCGCAACGGATTTTCCTGGTTTGGGCTCGCTTCTTCAGCCGTATCCGCCTCTGACACGGTAGCCCTAGCCCACAGGTCACAGGAGTCGGGCGTAGCTCCTGCGCGCCGTTTTGCGGCGGCGCCCTAACTGTGTTACGTGCATTTCTTCCTTTCCTATTCATAATAGTTTGGCTTGTTTTGCTTTTACGAGTGCGACTGCCGTCAGACCACTCAGTTCCGAAGGGAAAGCTGGCGTCGGCACCCCGTCCGTAAGTCAGCGGGTGCATCGTCAGGCAGGCGGGGTTGACTTGAGTCCCAAAGATTGTGGTAGGACCCCAAAGCACTCCAGTACCTGATCGTAGTATTGATGACGAAGCCAATTAAATAACAACTCATTTTATACCCGGTAAAAAAGGATATTTTTTCTTTTTTACCAATTTTATTTTTTTAATAATTATAAACTAGTGCTTGACTGCAATCCCGCCTGATGGTAAGCAGTGATGCAATCGTTGAGTGTAAAGCGCACTAGTTTATTAAACCTAGTCACTTAAAAACTTAGGAATAGGAAGGATGACGGCAGTTGAGCGTTGTGTTGCAATGTTAAACCCAAGACCAACACGACCAAACTATGCTGCGCTAGAGGGAGATTGATCTGGTGACTCTCCACGACCAAATTCCCGAGACAACAACATTTGGCGCATCGTACCCGCCACACATCGCAACACAACTGCTCAGACCCCGTCCTCCGTATGGCTTCACCAGACCCCCCCCCCTTTCCTTCCAATTTTTTACCCACCCGCCCATCTCTATGCATGCAGCATCGCCGCCACCCCGGGTACGCCCATGGGCGCGAATTTGTTAGCTTTGTATGAAGATTTGTTGTAAATATCAAAGCGTATTAAGCTTTATTTATAGTATGGAAAGTTGAAGCAACTTGCTGTCTAGATGTTCCCAATCATTTGTAGTACATTCAGTAGTAGGTTTCAAAGTTGTAAATAAAATACCTTAGTTTAGGGTAGAGAACATTTAATTACACAATTATATTAAATATAACGCAAATTGAGCGCTACTTCACAAATGTTACCATACATTCCGACGTTCCATTACCGAACCGAGAAATCGTGTATACCCTGCACGAAGAAATTTGAATCTATTTTATATATCCATCTACGTAAATAGAAACCCTACTTGAAAGAGTCCTAGGATTAAAATATGCTATTGAAATCATTATGTGAATACAAAGCGTGGTCCGTTTATAAAATAACTAACAACAACTAGATATGTTTTCCAAACAAATACAATTTTACTTAGGTTGTATGTAGTGAAGTCAATATTAAAATAAAAAAGAACGAACAAAGTCCGATTAATTAGATACTTTTTGAATACAACAGCGCTTTGTTCGTACCTGTCCTTATATATAAATTTATTTTTTTGCAAAAAAAAATATCTTTATCTTCGACTAAATAACTACGTTTATATATATATAAAAAAAACAAACAGGTGTGAATTTTAAAAAGAATATAATAGTAAGTATGGTAAATTATTTGATTTGGAAGTGAATGGGGCCGGTTAATTTTTAGGCGTTTTCCTTCTAAATCAAATAATTACAGGACAGTATGACTGTTTCACGTACAACTAAGATGATTCTCAGCGATATTATAACTACTCTAAATAATACAACTGTTCATAATGATTATTATGAGTCCCCGGCGATTTTAGCGGACTTGCTTAGTGCCATACAAATAGCAGTGATGGATCCAATCATACAAGACCGCGCATAAATCTAATGCTTATAATAATATATTATGGTCTAATGGATAGTTAGTTGATGTCATTCGTGCTGATTATTTTGTATACTTTAAAAAGGTTGATAGAATAATGTTGCCAGGTTTAATAATTAACTTTTTTATGCTGAAGACAGTCAATAACAAAAGTCGATTAGCAGTTTTCGAAATCTTAATTGAAATATTTTATTAACACCAAAACCGAAGTGACATTTTATAAAAAAGAAACAGATTATTTCTCTCTTCGATTTATAAAATGCCATAATCGTATGGTATCATGTTAATAGACTTTTGTTACTGACTGACGAATCCAGGTAGACTGTAATAAATATTTACATTAGCCACAACGCTGAAACTGAAATTAGTGCCAAATCTCTAGTTCACCAACTACACAGAATTGCATTTTACAGCGAGTGTACCTATCCCATGCGCTCTTGAGAATGGTAATGACAAAATTCATGAAAAAGTTGAAATAAATGTAACATTCAGCATATGTGACATGAAATTATAAAACCCTGCGTCCATTTCAATATCTATGTTATTGCTTGTGTGCATATGGCAAATATATTAATGATATATATTTAGTGTAAACTAACTCCAGATAGGTACTAGATTCGTGCCGGTTTTTAAATGAAGCGAATACCGTAACCAAGCAAAAATAACCCCTAAATAAAGCTAGGGCAACATTACTGTGTCGTGACTTGACTTGCCAATCAAAAAAATATGTTCAGGTCTACTTCAACTACAAAAGAGTGTTGATTGGCTAAAACTACGTCACGACATAACGCAACACAATAATATGAATCCAACCTTAAGAGGTGATTACTTTTCCCATAAAAGTATTGGTGGGTAGCCTCCTTCCCTTTTCCGAGTGTTTTAATGGAGCAGTACGCGCTTGTAATAAATGAATAATAAAATAATTTCCAAAATTCAATTTAAGCGCATATTTGGACTTTTATGGAATTAGGTTGTAAAAACTCATATACGGCCTATTATAGGTAAAACTTTATTGTACAGACGGCAGCACATCGAGCTCCTACATCTGATAAATTTCTTTAGATTTTCAGCTTAATCACTAAAGCAATAAGGTTCAAGAATGACCAGGAAAATTGTACAGTTATGGGTAGTTTGACATGCTGGCGTCTGTATCTATTTCCGAAGATACAATTTCGAGAAGGGTTCTTACGTGATAATGAGTTTTTAAAACCTCAGAAATACACAAAAATACTCAAATATCTTGTTTGTATTGTGGAGGGACAGGTATTATACAATACATATACACCAGATCCTTTATTTAGTTTAATGTACAGTTTCTGCAACACGGCCGAATTTCATACATTTAAAAGTTCAGTTTAATTTCTTATTACTTACACATTACACTGTTCATACCTTGTTTAAATGTATAATAAGATTAATATAGCTTATTAAAAAATAAATCTTATATTAAATTTACCATTATTGGCGTCTTACATTAAAGCAATTGATTAATAATGTTGATTTTAGACTCTACTTGACACATATTTACCATTTAAGCCACATTAAGTAACAAGAATAAAACATAGACATGAAGTAAAACTATAAATAATGCTTCTTAGGAAATAGGCTATGTTGATTGTCTCAATTTTAAAGTATGAATCCTTGATTTCCTATAATTATTATTATTATAACACTTGATCACATACAAACCGGTGTTTGAAGACAAAATAAGTTCTTACTACAGATATTATTGGCTTCAAGGGGTCATAAGACCACCAAATTGCGATGTTTGGTTACTTACACTAAATTACAAAGAAAATAAAATATTCCTGCCAACAATAAAATGTTTACCATTAATTAAGCTCAATAAAATTCATATAAATTTAATTTCTGATCATTTCCTTTCTGAATTTTCAAATGTTGCCAAATATACTTAATTACACAGTTAATTGTTTTCAAAAGACATAATTGCTGTTTATTATTGCTATCTCACTCATGTTACCTGTGCTACTATACTATAAGTTGCGTAACCTATACTTGAGTTCAGAATCTTAGATCATTAATTTCGTACGTAGCCCAGTTTAATGCTAAGTTTTAAAGCCATTTGATGACAATTGCAACTTAATTATTATAATTCTAACATAAAAACCGCTGTCAAAGAAACAACCTATAATAATATACCCATCCACACTAAAATATTATAAAAAAATAAAATGAAGGAAAAGGCAGGAGCTCATTGGGCATTAAAAAATTCGTCCGCATTGCTGCCAATTGAATAACTGCCCAAAAGGCTTGCAGCATTACCACGTTGTATGGCAATGTTGATTCTTCGGGCACAGTCATCCAAGCCATCTGATTGGTTGAAACTAGTTTTATGTAATGTGCTTGCATATTGAGTTAAGTTCTGTGACACTAATTGCATAGAACATTATTACTATTAATTGGAATAATTTTGAAAAATATTGCTAAGCCTAGCTCTATATGTTCGACAAATGTTTTGCTTAACAACATAAACAATGCAATGAATATTGTTAAAATGTCAAAATGAATCCCTTGGCTTGTGATAGTAAGTTACGCAATCAGCCTGATGGTTTTTGCACGGTTCTATTGCTCACTCATGTACCATCTTTAGCGTTATACAACGTGTAACAAAAAGGGTATATACATACCAAGGGCATGGCATCTTTAGATGATATCAAATGATATCGGAAGGGTTTCAACTCAAAATAAAATACTCAAAAAGTTGGTACCAAATTTTCGGTTTCGTGTGTTTCTTAAAATCAAATCATAACAAACGTGGCAGCTCACTACATACGTTAATAACTACTCGTTACCCATCAGGTTACTTGCCAAAATTCGATAAATGTCTTCAATATCTCTGTGCGACTAGTATGATAGTAGCCTATCACAGGCGGTGTTTTTCCTCATCACTTCCTAACATAAAGAGATAGGATTAAAAAACCCTTAACCCCAATACTGTTTGATATCATGTAAAGATGCCATGCCTTTGTTATGTATATACCCTTTATGTTACACGTTGTATATTCTGTCTTTATTTTTGAGAGCCTGTTTGTAAAGATCTTTACATAGTATTTTTTTATGAAAGGTATAATCTAATTTTTCATGTACGAAATTCAAGTTTATGATTAACGGATTGAATATCATTTATTTTGTAACCTATTACCTACATTAGGATCTTAAAAGTCTAAACTAGATAATGATTTATTATTCTGTATTCAAGTTTATTTACGATTACCTAAGAAACATGTTATGGAAAACTAGATTGATTTATAAAATCAAACTAGCTCACCATAAATTTCTTGACAAACCATGTTTTGTAGAACAATTTCCTGATCTTTATATTTAAACAGATAAATAGATGATTGAAAGATCCTATTAATTCGAAAACAACATCTTTACACATACAAACATATTGGTATGGAAACTACCAGTTCTTTTTTTTTTTTTTTTTTGACATGACAAGCTTTTTCCTTATTTAATTTATACTTTAAAGCATCCTTTTATACAATATGTAAAGAAAACCCCGTCCGACCGATAAGGATAATAAAGGTTAGGTAATCACATGACCAAATAAAATTTGAAACTTTACATAATCATCACAATAATGAATTCTGAAATAATCTTTTTTTTCGCGAATTAATTTCTCCAATATTTGGTAATTTTAAAAAAAGTGACAACACTATTTTCGACGGTATGGTACGGTAATGGTAGGTACTTTGTATGAATGAATGTACGATACTGGCGGCATTTTGTTTGACCGCGTTCCCTGCTCCCCGTCGCCGGCGCATGTATTGCCATGTAAGTTACCTAAATAGGTTGTATTAATTTTTTAGGGGGTATTTTTTTAAGTTTAGTCAGGCTTTATAGGCATTAGTGGAATCAGTTATCGATATCTACATAACAATACCTTTAAAGATCGGACGGGGTGTTCTTTACATATAGCATGGCATGAAATATTGCTGTAGAAGACCGAAATTTGTCTTTACACATTGTAAATTCATAATATAAAATAGTTGTCATAGTAAATTATAACATGTATTTAACCTGTTAAGCGTATTTCGTTAGAGGTGATTTTAATAAAACAGCACTCGACAATCCGAATAACAGAGTTCAATTTATATACATAAAAGCGTATTTGATTGCACACAATTTACATCTATAACAAAGTACAATAGAATTTAGGCATATAGCATAAGTGACGGCTAGTTTGGTGAATGAGTTGTATGGCAGTGGCACTCTTCCACGAGTCAATTTAATACTATATCAAGCAGTTTTTACACGCGCCACTTCAGCATGCATTAGTGAAACCGCACTAAAAAGAATTTTAAACGATATTTTTAAAATCCCGAGTCACGAGACCCGCATTCTAATTGCGTAACACATTATTGACCTTCCTCCTAGTCGGTTCACGCGGGAAACTAAAGGAGATAGGTATAGGTTAGGTAGTATTATAAATTTGAATCATTTTGAGGCATATTGCTACACCATTAATATTAATATTAGAAAAGCGTGTCTGCTCAACAACTTAAATAGGTAACGTAATGAATCTTGTTGAAGTGTCAAACCGAAATCGATTGCTACGTATGTGTTTCGCAATTACCCTGCTGATGACATCGTTTTAGAAAAAATCAATTTAACATCGTCAAGATTATACGCAATATCATTCTTTCAAGTTAGTGAGATTTTCTTGATACGGAGCCTGCAACTAAACGAGGATTGATTGAAAAAATGGCGAATAAGCGTCTCGCGTCGGTTATGTTGGCACGGGCAATAAAACATGATAGCTGAATTTGATCGCACCTATTTTCAGCTCTTTTTTATCAGCATAGGTTAATCGAGGAACTTAAGACAGAATATATGATACTGCTAGGCACCCCTAGCAGTTTCAGATTCATTATTTAAAATGACGTCATCTAATTCCTTAACTGTTCAAAAGTGTAGAACACAACACACATCTACCACATCTTGCTGATACAACACATTGCTTTCAATAGTTTATGATTTAAACTCCTTCAAAACGTACGGTGTAAAAATCTTATTAATAATACTATTGCTTTTTTCTTAGCTCTGATCCTAGATGCATCGTGTTCCAGGATAAGTCTTTGGATACATATGATTTTTGCTTTGGAGTAGGTACTTATCAATTAAAATTGCCAACATAGTCTCAAAAAAGCCTTTGGCATTTCCATAACTTTTATGTTCCCTTAAATATAAACAGACTAGTCGAGTAATGAGTAGAAAAGCGAATAAAGAAATCGTCGATATTGTACAGTATAAATTGATTATAGACGTGACAGAAAACTTAGAACAATTAAAAGAATAACGTGTATATTATTATAGAATCTATCTCTACCGCGTTTTATCTATGTATATAACTATTATTTTATAAATAGACGGCTCCATTAGATACATACATTCTGCTGATTTGCACTCGGTTGGACAGCAGGTGAACCAACCATCAGATGAATGCTGACATAAATACTGCGACCTCATTACTATAGTCACCTCTGTGTAGCTATTCACATTACAGATGGCGAACGGCCAGTTTGTTTGTTATGTGGCGTCTTATCGAAATACGGAGGGCGGCAGCTTTACGACAGCTTAATCAAAAACGTGCAAAGGACTCAAAGCCTGCAGGCACGTGTTAGTCATGATTTTTCCAAAAAACTGCACAAGAATGAATGAAAAAATAAACATTAGAGTAAGATGCAAATGCATATTTACATTATACACATAAATCCCTTTGACAAGAGACCTTAATAATTATATAGCTTTGCTGCATATTTTGTGCTTATTTCATGGGCGAAAAGCTGTACG
Source organism: Sesamia nonagrioides (assembly GCA_017933935.1). Taxonomy (NCBI): domain Eukaryota; kingdom Metazoa; phylum Arthropoda; class Insecta; order Lepidoptera; family Noctuidae; genus Sesamia; species Sesamia nonagrioides. Next base: position 2,093,247 of record JADWQK010000820.1, on the reverse strand, counting down.
CGATTAAAATATGCATTGAGAAATAAAATATAACATTTGAACAAGCCTATCTATGTTCGCATAGACTTTTTGTTAACGTCATACTTTTATACTAGGGTTGTAACGGAGGCTTGTTAGCGGAGGCGGAGGCGGATGCGGAGGCGGCGAGTCTCACCTCCGCGGATGCGGAGGTTAACGGAGGCGGAGGCGAAGGTGAAAGTACATATAGAAAAAATTGAAATTTATGATTAATTAAAACAAAATTTTTATTTTAAACACGTACCTACATTAATAGTAGTATACTTGGTAAAAAAATAAAACCTTGTAATGAAAATTAAGGAGAAACAAATTGTGCTTGCCGCATTCCCGCCTCGCACTAGTTGATTCTTGACCATTTCGCGCTCAAACGCGGCCGGACGGTTGTCGAGCGTCGCAGCTTGCGCGTTATTTATTGCATAAATACTTAAATAAACCTCCGTTATAACTCCGCTAAAAATTGTGCGGAGGCGGAGGCGGATGCGAAGATACGATTTCTTGCGGAACTTCCGCAGTAACGGAAGCGGAGGCGAAGCTCCGTTACAACCCTATTTTATACCACACTGGATAAATTAAATCAATATTGTGTGGGCAATTTCGCAATTCTGACATTCAAAATTAGCGTGTCATCTGACGAAAAGTATCTTTCGTAACAGTAATACGAGAAATAAGGCGCTCAGTTACATACCGAGATTTGTAATGGAAGCTCTTATAAACGTTCAAAACGAAATAATTATACATTTTCTTTTTAATCGGGTCGCGGGCAATAGATATTAAAATAAAACCACAGACAAATAAAATGGCTGCCTTTAAAATTAACCCAATTTTTTTTTGTAATGTTAGTTCAAGAGAGCGTGGCCGCAAAATTCTCTGAATGCAGCACATATTAACAAAATTAATTTTCCAAAGGAGATGTTTCATTTTGGGCCACCACTAAGTACGCTATATAGATAAAAAGGAAAAAAATAAATGATTTTCATAAAAATACTAGTAAATTAATTTGAATAAAAATACAAGTATTTTTAATTAATTATTTGAACCGTTTTTAGTGAGATAACCCTTTATTAAGGTAGCCATGACAGTGGTTATGACGTTTGATTGGAGACTTTGACAGTTCTATTTTCCCGTTGTGTTCGTGTCGAGTGTTGATTTGAGATGATTGTGTTTATTTAATGGACCGTATGTTCGGAATTCATGTTTTGTTTTTTTCGCAGTTATATGGTAGATAATATAGATACGATAGCCTTAGATACATGACACGTCAATCAAATGTCACTGTCAAAATCTTATTTCGCTTATTGCTGACCACCATAATATTTATTAGTAGTTGTGTTGCACTCCTTGGCCTAGTTAAATTGAATCTGTACAAAAACTAAGCGAAAATATAGGTAAAGTAACATTAAAAACAGTTAACTATAGCGTAACTATACCTAGCATTAAATGTACAATGTGCTGGCCCAGGCTCCATACATTTCTGAAACATCTCCTTTCAAGCAAGTTAAAGAGCAAAAATTGGAGTGTGATATACCCATTACTTCCTGATCATGTAAAATAAGGACAACTCAATAAATCTATTGTTAGAATTCAGTGATTGAAATATTTACTATATCATCTTATTCACTTATGACGACTTGTCTGCCCTAAGTTAAAGTTAACATTAATCTTTAACAAAATATATTTCGTTTATGATGAAGTACTTTAAAGGATCGATGTTCGAATCTTAATTTCTAATCAATTTATGGTACTACTCATTAATTTATTTGTGTTAAGTATTTGATATTGTAGCTCTGTCGAATGTTCGTCACTTTATTTTCAACGTCTTTTGTTTCTGAAATATGAAATGAGAGCATTCTTAAAGCTACGAATCAAAGGGTAGATATGATTAGAAGTTTAATTCTGGATAGGAGAGGAATTTGTTATGTTAATAATTATTATACAAGAAAGCTAACTAGTTCCAGACCATAGTATTTGTATTTCGAACTTTTTAAGTCAAAGTTCTTAATACAAAAGTGACAATACCGAACTAAGCTGTCATTTTTATATAAAGGACTGCATTTTTAGAATGGTTATGGGCATAATTCAATAGCCATTTAGGTGGTGCAAATCTGATCTAAAAAAAATCCATTTTTTGTAATAAGGGGTTCATAAAAGGTTTAACATAACCTCGTTGAACATCGATCGAAGATTAAGCTTTTTACGTCGCCTGTGTTGAAATTAAAAGCTCCGTCATAAGCAATCATTCCGATGTTAAGTATATATTACAAACATTGAATTTAAATGTATTATTTTAAAACACAGTGCCCAAATAATTGAGAAGTTTAGTTAAGTTCTACACAATTATTTAGCGAAAATATGATATTTGATACATATTTACATTTCATTTATAGTATAAAAGACTATTGTGGCTCAGAACACTACCACTAACGTCGTATGGGACAAGTAAGTACGCTTATGTCTAATGAACATCTAGTGTTGTATCGTTTATTGCAGAACACGCCATGATTTACGATCCTAACTTCGTGGACGTAATGCATATACAAAAAATAACGTATTTAGTATGAGTTCATGTGACAACCGACCAATAGAAACACCAAAACAAAAATAATAATAAAAATTTGTTTATTAACCCACACTAATTACAAAAAAATAACATTCGTCACTAACTCCTAAAGTCAGGACGTTGGTTCTTCCCAACTTTTAGTTGAAATTAAACTTAAAGCTAAGAAATACATTATAAAAGACCTCCTTACTTTTTTAGAATAAACATAAAAAAGTAAAATAAAAACAACATTCTCTACACTGATAATAATGTTGGTTGTGTGTTTATATACATAATGTATGTGACTGTGCTGTGTATGGCGAGTGCAATATCAATACATATAGGTACGAAAGAGAGAGAGATACACGTTATTTATTTATTTATTCTTTATACGAAACCTGAATATAGTTTGTTCAGAATAAGCAACTGAATCGATTTCAATAATTTTTACATCATCTTATATTTGTTCCCAAATATATTTAAAAAGTTTGCAGTGTGGTTACCGAGAGCAAAACACAGTTCACAGTGGATCATACTGTCCTAGGGGCCCCGCCGCGCCGTGCCACTGCAGGCGCGAGCGGGCGAGTGGCGTGTTGACCATATTTTTGTTGGGACAACCAGCCCCCTAATCGGCGAACACGTTTTTGTCAAATGATTGCGACCAGTTGGTATCAGTAGGTATCGTTCGGACCGCCTATTGGTCCGTTCGGTTCAAACGATCCCAACTAGTCGCAATCATTTGACCAAAATGCGTTCACCGATTAGGGGGCAGGTAACATAACAAGCTCATAACTTTGTGATTTTTCAGGCTATTGTGTGTTTCGCATATAAAAAAAAAATAACGTTGTATAAAGTGGAGAGATATAAAAAATAAAAAGTATGAAGGCTGAAAGAACACACACACGTTATTCAGTAGTCAATGTTACGAAGAATAAGCCAAAAGAAAATTATTATCATGATAATTAAAACATTTTGCAAGAATTACTATCACGAGGCGGTTATTAAGCAATGATCACGAGTTAGTGCAAAAGCAACACATACATAGCAACAGTTACAAATTAAAAAAGGGGAATAAATACTAACATAGTGGGGCTATTCATTTCAATTCATTTCATAATTAAAAATATAAATACTCGTCAGGTTTCCGCTGCCGCACCATTGAACAGAGGGTCAATTTATTTTCATGGACAATAAGACTATGTATCGAAACTAGATTTTGAACTTTTAAGTGCGGTGGTACTTGCATTCTTAAAGCATTTTCACGCATGTGCGGAAATGTTCAGGATATCTATGTTTGAGTCATTTTGTACAATATACAGCGCGTTATGTAAGTCACAGGCAATGATAAGCTACGTTTAGTAAACTTATTAGATTTAAAAATCAGTGTTTGTATCAATAACCGTCCTGTCTCAGTACTTTTAGTAGTAACAAGCACTTTGTCGATCCTATTTATATATTTTATAAAATATATTTCTTTGCATGTCACTGTCACCATCAATTCATTTCTAGTTTCAAATGACGATAAAATATCCACTTATAAATTAATCGCACTTATTTATTTTATTTAAAAAGCTAAAGTTGAATCCTACAAATGCTTCTTAGAAGATAGACAACATCCAAGACAAGTCGTCTCGAAAGAGGACACGATTTATGCGTGACTTAATTTTTATTGCTTCCTTCTGACTATATTTCAAATCAAAGGATGGTCAACGATTTAATCCATACCAAAATTTCATACAAAAGAACCGTCTTTTATATTGAGATAGCTATCTTCGTAAAAGCATATAACAACATTTATATAATTATACTATTTGAAACATATGTAGGGGCTATACAGAACCTGGTAGAAAACGGTTGGCAACATCGACGTAAGCAACCAGAAAATAGGCGGAGTTCTATCTCAGAAACAAGGAGATCCGAAGTGTTATTCCTTGCTCCAGGAAATTGTACCAGAAACCGGAGTAGGGAATAACTCTCGAGCGTAATAACAGACGCGACCTCCGTGCTGAGATAATTAAAAGTATAGAAGCCCCAACAGTTTCGCCACGCATCACCGTCAAAAGCTTCTTTAGTCGAAGACTAATATTACCGCTACCGTGGAGACTTATGCGCTGCACAGCAACGCGCGTGGCTGCATGAACGCGTACGAGCCATGCGCGTGGCCGCAGGAACGCGTACGAGCTATGCGCGTGGCCGCACGAACGCGTACGAGCCACGCGCGTGGCCGCACGAACGCGCACGATCCACGCGCCCACTGGCCGCAACGTGGCACGCGGCTCGGAACTTGCTCGGCGGGTGGACAAGCGGCGGGTTAGGCGAAGTACATGACCTTCTTGGTGACGGCGTGCACGGTGATGGCGCGCGCCATGGCGATGGGCGTGCGGTCCTCGCTGCAGGCAGACTGGTGGCTGCCCTCACCGGAGTCGTGCTCTTTCTCCACCAGGTGGTAGCGCGCGCGAAACGCCACCAGGTGCGCGTAGTAGGCGGGCGCTGGGATCGACACCGAGCGGGTGCACCGCACGTACGTGTGACACAACTGGTACGTGAGGCACTGCAGCTCATCCGAGCCGAAGTGGTTGTCGTCCCACAGCACGTGATAATGTGATGGCCGCGACGTGCCCTGTACACACCAGCTCACTCATATACGTCTTCTCAAAACTATACTTTTTCGGGAGACGGTGAATTTGGTCATAATAAGACAAAAAATAAGTGACAAAATGGTTCGCAAAGCAAGAGCTTTGTAAGAAAAAGAAGCTTACCTGTATTCCTTGATGACTGCAGAGGTAAAAGTCGAACTCTGTGGGGTGCGTGATGCCGAGATCGACTGTGGTTCCGGCGGGGATGTTGCCGGACTTGCCCGATTGTTCCTTCTTGTCGGCGCAGAACAGGCGCGTGTGGTGACGCTTCTGGACCACAATGAACGTGATACCCGGCTTGTATTCTGCCTCCAACTGGAAACATGCACGTCTCGTATTAGTGGAAAGTATTGCTATTGAATTCCTATAATGGCGAGGTGTTTTAGACGGAGACAAATGCTAAATACTTTACTTATAAAGTTACATTTGATTGTTATTATTTGGGTGTAGTGATTTCTTCTGAACTAATTGTACAGTATAATAAAGACAAATATTTGAATTTCAATATTAAAAGTTGAATTATAGGTAGGACAGCGTCTCAGTATGTCCAGCTGATTCGATGATATTATGAAACTGCACAGTATCACTCTGTAACTCCAAGCCTACCTTGATACAAGCTTCTCGGACGGCAGTGAGCTCATGCTGCAGCACGTGTAAGAACTGTCCCTCGGATATACCGTCCCGGTACATAATGATGCGGTGCGGCTTGAACCCGCCCGTGCTCTTGTAGAACATTATCAACAACTCCTGCACCATGCTGCTCATTTCGTGTACTATCTCTTGTCTGAAACGTGGCGTCGGTACAGTTAGGTACACATACTTTTATCATCCGACGCGACGCCCATAGTGCTTTCTCTCTGGTCTTATCGTGATATTCACTGGAGAGAGAGCGGGCGTCGCTTCGGATGCTACAATTATTTTCGCCTTGAGACTAGTGGCCCGCCATCGTTAACGAAAAAATGTCTAAAGACAATCTGAAACCACCAAATGGCTGAGTTCATTAGTTCATAAATATGTAGATAATTTGACGATATTGTAGTGTAAAACAATAAGCTAAAATGTACAGTGTATGTATCTTGTTAATAAAATAAAATATTAAACAAGCTATTAAAATAAAGAAAGGAAAGGACTCATTTTTAAATAATAAAACGGCTTTTAGTAAAAAAAATACAAATAAATTAGGTTTAATTGAATCCGGGATATTTCTTTGGCTATCTGTTCCCTTTAATTTATTGTCTGTTCCAGGTACAGTCGCAACCCAAAGCTTCGATAAATTTGATGGAGATACGCGCAGGGAGTGCGCACATTGCAGACTTTTATCGGCCGATAGGTAAGTCGCTATCGGGCTGAGTCAGAGACTTAAAATATATAATTTAATTAAAAAACGAGTGCACACACTGGTTACGATGGTCGGCCAATTGTTTGAAGTTTTCAGTTTTGAAATCATGGCGCTTGCGCTTAATGCGGCTTTGCCCATGCATCGTGTGTTTTGGAACGAGAGCGACAGGTTAACCAAAAGGGAATCGGGACGCCTTTAGATTATTTTATCGACCGATTTGAGATTGGATAATGTGCGCACTCCCATATTATATGCTCATATCCAGTAGCTATATAAGTATACTAATCTTCAGCCTAGCTTGTTCCCATTGTTTTAGGGTCAGTGGGTGCAGCTAAATACCAACTAAACTATCGGCCGATAAAAAATCTGCAGTGTGCACACTCCATAAGACGGCCCCATCTACTTACTTATAAAACCCTAACGGTGAGTCGGTGCAACTCGCACACCTGCCCTCGCTTGTCATTGACGAGAGCAGTGAAGGTGTGATGAGCGAAGCGAAAGGGAAAAATAAAAAAACAGCGTAAGTGCGCTTGCGCACTGGGCCCGACCCCCATCCGAGATAACACGGACCGAAGTGGCCGTAGTACTATTAGTGAGAACCCTTGTGCACAGCCCCCGATCAGAGTTTCAGCGGTCAGTATAGAAGCTTACCGCGGATTTCTTTTTCTTTCTAAAGCTCCGCTATTTAATACATGCAGTCAAACACACAACGGGTCGATTCTTTGCCAAACACAAGTACATAATCGTCGGACGGCCGTGCACAATCAGCCTCCGAACTCGGTATTCTCGGGCCGTGTTGTCTCGGAATCGGATCGGACGCAGTGCACAAGCGCAAAAACTGTAAAATTCGCGAAAGAATCCAAACTCAGGATACAGTTTACACGTGCACTCGCCACTGTTTTGCATAAAGCAGGATTTTGAGCACTCGACTTTATTGTATGCAGTTGTGCACTTGCATCTTAACACATCACGTTAACAAGTTTTGCGGTGAGATATCGTATATCCTTATTTTTTTAAAGTGCAAATCTGGCGCCATGGCAACATCTCTCACGGAGAGCACTCGAAAAGAACAACACAGCAAAAAGTCACCGGAGTTGAACATTTATAATTTGTCGCGATTGCGAAACAGTGGTGCATGCATTCGTAATTTCCATAGTAATACTCAAATTAGTTATAATATGTATAACTCGAGCAAATTGACTGGGCACCACGCTGGAATGGGTTTCAATGTCCACAATGTGCGGAACCCCGTGTGCTCGTGATATGACGCCCCACTGTGCGGTGCCTAGTCAGTCTGCACGGGTGGTGTATGTACACAGGGAGGACGTGTATGTTCGGCGCGTACTTACCTGTGTTGTTGCACCCGCACGGTGGCGGCGTAGCGCGAAGGGTGCGCGTCCATGGAGCCCACGACTGCCGCGATTGACGGCTTCTTGTTGTCGCCTGCCGGCGGGTGCGTTACGTCCACGCCCAGGAAGATAACGGGCTCGTTGAACACCTAGCATTCAAACAAGCTTTAAAGGGGGAAGCGACGAGGAATGTAGCGATATATTCTCACGTTTTTTGTAATTTTCATGTAAGTCAGTCAAGTTGTATGCTAATCAAAATATCATTCAAGACTGTAACAAACACATACCAGGTCACGCAGAAAGTATTGCGACAAAAAGTTTTTATGTATGACTAACTTTGGAGGATTAAGATAGAAGTGGTCGTCCTTTGACGACTGTTATAGAGGAAAACGTGATAGCAGTGAAAAGTTTGATCCAAGACAATAGACGAATTACATACCAAGAAATTCAGCATAATCTGCAGATTGGATCAGGAAGCCTTCACGAGATTCTACACGTGCATCTTCGGTTGCGGAGGATAGTTTTAAACTGGGTGCCACACAATCTCACCGATGCTCAGAAGCAGCCAGGGGTGGAATGTTGCCATAATATGATAGACAAATTTGAAGTAGGCTTGTAGGCTTGTCTCGGCGTGTTCACATCGTTACAGGTGATGAATCTTGGATTTATCAATACGATTCAGAAACTAAGCCCCAGTCGACGGTTTGGGTGTTAAAAAACGAATCAACGCCTACCAAAGTGAAGCGATCTAGAAGCGGGGGTAAGATTTTTATTCGGGGGTTTTTCAGTTTGACTGGCTACTTGGTGTCAACTCCTTTACGAAACCAAAGAAGCATTAACGCTGAATGGTATACTACCAAATACTTGACAGAAGTTTTGTCTGTTGTGAGCAATAAGCGACCACACACAGGATTCAGTGGGTTACTGCTTCACCACGACAATGCGCCCGCCTACACCGCAATCAAAACGAAGGACTTTCAGGACCGTGCACCGGTCAAACTCCTGGATCACCCTTCTTACAGCCCTAGCACCATGCGACTTCTTATTCCCAAAAATAAAAGATCAGCTCAAAGGGATAGAATTTTCGTCGTCAGATAATGCGCTGTCAGCGTTCGAGCAGGCTGGGCACATAAACACGATACAACGTCGGGTCGCCACCACATTCTGCTTCTGTTGTTAATAAGACGACCATGACGCGACGTCGTATCGTGTTTATGTGTTTGAGCCCTAAACGAGGTGTCTGCGGCGGACTGGAAAAAGTGTTTCGAAAACTGGTTCAGACGCATGAAACTTTGTATGAAGACACGTGGCATCTAGTAGTCTGCACTGGCCACATAAGGTAGATTACGGCTTACTCCCTCTCGAGAGAAGGCCTGTGTCGCAGGAGTGGGAACGTTTTAGGCTGTTTATACATGTTCACAAACTGATTTAATATGGAAATTTGAACTTATATTATTTTTTTTAGTCCCGAATAATATTTTGATCAATATAGCACTGCAAATGCTGTATGCTGCCTTTGTTTTTTTCCCCTTCTTCTTATATTATACATGAAACACAACTTTGTGAATTTGTTATGCACTGTGCTTTCTTTCAGAAACAAAGTGAATCGCGTCAAGTTAGGCGTACTGTCCAACTTTCCTCGAATTCATTCCATTTCATGCATACAAGCAAGTGATAAATAAAAAAGCTAATAAAGGTATTTAGGCCGTTATAGTTTTCCTTGAAACCGTTTAGCTTTTAGTTGGAAGACACGCTCTATTCAAAAAAGGCGCTTATAGTTCAATATTTCTCAAACGCATACCTAACTAAAAAAATCATCTTCGCAATCTCTTAATGTTTTTTATAAGACCTATCTAAACCCCACACTATGAGGTAGACCAAGGAAAAAAACCATCGAACGAACGGACGGATGGACCGTCGGAAGAATGGTTGAAATGTTGTTGTTGGTTGGTTGTTGTTGTTTGGTTGGAATGGTTTTGTTCGATATTTGATTGGTGTACAATAAAGAATATACAACGTGTAACATAAAGGGTATATACATACCAAGGGCATGGCATCTTTAGACGATATCAAACGATATCGGAAGGGTTTCAACTCAAAATAAAATACTCAAAAAATTAGTACCAAATTTTCGGTTTCGTGTGTTTCTTAAAATCAAATCATAACAAACGTGGCAGCACACTACATACGTTAATAACTACACGTTACCCGTCACGTTACTTGCCAAAATCAGATAAATGTCTTCAATATCTCTGTGCGACTAGCATGATAGTAGCCTATCACAGGCGGTGTTTTTCCTCATAATTTCCTAACATAAAGAGATAGGATTAAAAAACCCTTCCAATATCGTTTGATATCATGTAAAGATGCCATGCCTTTGTTATGTATATACCCTTTATGTTACACGTTGTATAAATAAACGGTCGGACGGACCGTCATAAGAACGGACGGATGAACATGGCGAAACTGTGTGCCGAAAAGCTTTGTGCTGTGTGGCTACCATGAGTTTTCTTTACGGGACTCGATCGTCGAGATCGAGCGCGTTTGGCGCTCTCATTGGTTGAGAGTTCTTACAACCTTGAAGCGAGCCAATCGATGAGTCAAACGCGCTAGATATCGACGATTGAGTCTCGTAATGAAAACTCATACTAGGCCTACTGAAAGAGTTCCGAGAAGTGAACAACAAAATCCTAAAAACATACATTTAAACAAAAAATTAAAAATTTTCTCCTGCTTGGTATTTAACCAATGCAAAACTTTAATTAGAGACTATCTTCTAACACTAAATTATAATAATACTGAGGATCTTCTTCTGGGTATTTCACAGTGATGTTCACTTTAACTATACGTCCGTGTCATAGTTTGGTACGCACAGGTTACATACACATATACATACGCAGCCAGACGCACGCACACACACTCACCCACACACGCATGCACGCACACGCACACACACACACATCCTTCCCTATACACTCACACCTTACACTCGCCACTTAGTTAATCTTTTCTCGTTTATTTGCTTTTATTCTATTAATTGGCTATAGTGTTTTTGTCCACCACTTTGTATTATTGTTAAACCGTCCTGATTGTACTAGAATTATGGCTTTGTATCTTGCGGAGAATCACTGACTCCTAAGTCACAGGTTTCACCTAGTTTAGGAGTCAGAGTACCTATGTATTGTTAACTTATGATAAGCCTTATATTTACAAATATGTACTCCAAATTATTATTTACAACAATACGAACTTTTTGTTAAATGAGAAATAAATATTATTATTATTATTATGTTGCGATCCTCCCGATCAGTGAATCTACATACCTTAGGACGTAGCGATGGCACGAGGATGGAGTTAATACCGCCAAGTTTCACGTTGATCTTCAGACATAGATTACTTAGCGTCTGAGGCGACGTTTTGTTCACGTTTTTGGCTTGAACACACTGCGTCGCCATGCCTAGCACGGTGTCTCCTACCCGCTTTACTTCCGCTACGGAGAAGAATTTATATCAGTAAAAATTTATTACAACTTGCACTGTCGTACTTTTGACCTATTCCTGATAAAGATGACTACACAATATAAAACTCAACATTTATTATATTAGACACCAATTTTACCTACAGCCTCCGTGGCGTAATGGTAGCAAACGCGGCCGCTGCGCAAGGAGGCGCGGTTTCGATCCTCGCAGCAGTTAGACTAGTAAAGCGAACTCCAGACTCCAAAGCTGAAAAAAGCTTCGGATGCGACTGGCATTAACGCTGAGATGATAATGACCAATTTTACCATTCATCACAATTATTTTCTTCAATTCTATATCATAGAACAGAATGAGCTGGACTCCTTCAAGATGAACTGGTGCTCAGAGGCTATATACAGAGAGAAGTGGAAGGAGTATAGAGTGGTCTTTGCCTTGTAGTGGGACACGACTGGCTTTTAATAATAATCATCATCTCAGCGTTAATCCCAGTCGCATCCGAAGCTTTTCAGCTTTGGAGTCTGGGGTCCGCTTTACCGGTCTAACTGCTGCTTTTGGTTAAACTTCGATATTTTCCATGAAGCGACTGCCGTCTGACCTCCACAACCCGAAGGCTATATCGACGCATTGCAGCTAGACCAATTGTTGGACTTCTGAGGGCTCCAACAATCCGTAACGACTGCCATTAGATGTTTGTATGGCAACCGGGACGTTGGTCCCGGTTGCCATACAAACATCTCCATTGTTAAGCTATTTTCCATTCTTACCATCCAACCATCTTCCATTGTTAACCCGTTGGGCTTAACGTGCTTTCCGAGGCACGACCAGACCAGTGCAAATATTCATATTCATGCATACAAATATTTGCACTCCGCGGGGATCGAACACGCGCCTCCTTGCGCAGCGGCTGCGTTCGCTACCGCTACGCCACTGAGGCTGTCAGGCTTTTAATAATAATAATAGCATAAAAATTGTTGCTTAACTTAATAATAACCACGGATATCACAAAAAAACACTGTTATGAAGCCCGGATATTATAGAATGAATGTTTTTAATACAGCTTATTCCTTTTCTTTTTTGCTTTGTAACAATGTGAAGAGAGGGCTAAATCTGGAAAAGGCACAAATAAAAGCATATTAATTTTAATATATACCATAAACAGGCGTCTTCCCGGGCAACACAACAACCACAAGCTGCAACTGCACGAATGTACTCTTGAGGTACTTGAACATAGGCTCCACTTGATCCGGCCCCGTCGCGTATTTACAGAAGCACGGCTGTCCGATAATTGGCATGCCGGCGTCGTTCGATATCTTCTGCAGCTGTTGTGTGAAGTTCCTGAAAGGAATTACAAATGTGTAACCGGTGTAACCACACAGGCCTAGTGACAAGTTAAAAAAGAAGGAAACATTGAAACTGGTCTGACCAAAAAAAGTTTTGCACTGCAAGGCAAATTATGAACTGACACCTTGGTAAAAAAAAATCTGTTTAAAAAGGATCTATTTTATCTTAAAAAATCGATTATGTTAGTAGTATTGTTATGTGCTCATAGTTGTCAGTCAGTCTTCAGATAAAAAAGAAGTTTGAGGTATAAATAAGATTCACTTACTTCAGCGCATCTTCCCTCACAGTTCTCTGAGGTGCAAAACAAGCAATGGCCCATACTCGTATCTCAACGCCCATGAAGAACTGTTTACCTCTCATATCCCACACACCCTGGTTTGGCAGCGCTTGCTAAGACCAAACGAAGGAGAAACAACTATTAGAAAACAAAATGGTGAAAAAATAACATAGTTATATGTTGTTACAAAAACACCTTTGCTGTAAAGGGTTGAATATAAAATGGCACTATCAGAATCAAAATACTTATGAAGATAAGACAAAAATAAACGCAGAATGGGACTAATGCAATGCTAGATTAATTTAACTCTCTTCAGCCAGAAGCTAAAGTTGTAAACAACTCCGTTTGTGATAAATAGATATTAAAACATATCTATGTTAAATGTTTGTATACAGTTTTGTGTTTGTTAAATCTTATGTTGTTGGTTAGTTGCTTTACTGTATGTATACTGTAAATGCAGCGAACAATTGTTATATAAATAAATTACCTGTCCACCAAGAGAAGAAACGCGTCCGCCATACTGAAGCTTGGGTGGTGGTAACACACGACCGCGCACCTCCATCATGTTGTTTGAAATCGTCAGACCAAACTCCTTCACATACAAGTCTGTGTTGAAATTCGCACGCCGTACTAAATTATTGATTTCTCTTTCCCTGTTTGGATATTGAACAAATTCATCAGTCATCATAAATTCATCAAATTACAACACTATTAAATTCAATTGATACTTGCTATAATTTGGAATCAGAACTTAAATATGAAAAAAAAAAATTTTAAAACAGTTGTGTTAGCTTAAGTAAGTCTAGTCTATTATATTTACTTAGTGAACAAAAACTTCCTGTATGCAAAGATAATAGTGAAAGATACAGATAGGAAAAACACTGGAATTATTATCCTGTTACATAATATTACCAGTAAAATTTACCTGTCGGGAGCTGAGCGCGCAGTCGCCTTGATCATGGTAGAAGTTTGCATGTCTGTGAGTTTCTTAATACACCTTTGACCAGGTACTATGTTGCACACTTCCAGAGGTAGGTATGTGTGTTTATGCTCCTGACCTACTTGTAGGCATGGCAAATGAGGAAACCGGAGCTTCATTTTATACTTGTCCAAGAAATATTTAGCTACAGTACATTCAACTGTTTGTCCATTTTCTAACTGTAGGGGAAATCTGTAAAAAAAATGTTTTATCAAAATGTGTAAAAAAAATATGTACTCACTGATACCAAATAAATAGGGAAAAATGTCGTAAATATTTCGTAAAAATTGAGCCATAAACTATTTACACCCAATTTTATTAATATTTCGGATATGTTGATTGACTTGGATTTATTTATGTATATTTAATGTATAATTATCATCTTCATGTAGCATAGACGAATATTATGTGTTTGACCAATCCTTAAACAAGTTATACAAAGATTGATTAAGGGATAGCCCTTAATCACGAGCCACTGGAGGGACTGAGTGAGTGCGGAAACCAAACCTGTAACCTAGAACATAGCCCTTACTCATCAGTTTTCCTCAGCCACAAGCTAAATTATTGTTCTATCATAAATCTCTTATCGTTAACATTCTTTAAGCATTCCCATTATCTAAATATCAAAATAATTTTCCTTAATTGCCACTGCTAATTATAACCTATTTAAACTTAACAGCAAATGACTTACGATTGCATCTGAGATGGTCTGCGGGTCACATTACACACTCTATATTTCCTCTTCATTGTACCACAATGAGTGATTTCTATTTTGAGTCCTTTGATTTCCTTTGTAAACTTAACTCTCTGGGAGTCTGTTAATGGCTTTCTTTGATCATGAATGTCTCGTATGTCAAGTACTTCACACATAAATTCTATGACTGGTTGTGCTTTATAAAAGGCTGTTGCAGAAACTGAAAAATGAGGCAATCTATTAGAATAACACAATCTTTTCAATAATTCCTTCTTATTCAAAACGAACTAGCAAGTTTAAAAACATAATTTGAATTTCCTAACATAACTTTAATCACTGAATTACAGGTAAACATCTGTATTACTTATTAATACTTAGACTTACCATCTATGTTAAGCATCATTTTCCACTGGCTGGGTCTCACAGACTGGTGGAAACCAAACCAGACTTCCCTACCCCCACCAAGAGGATGGTAATATCCCTCTGGAGATGAGAAAAATGACCGTCCCACTGGAGTATACATCATAGATGGTAGATGCCTCATAACCACATCCAAAGCTAAAATGGCATCATAAGGTATTTGTCTTGTTCGACCTTCAAGAGCTTCTTCTAATGCAAACAATGACACCTGAAATTATCAAACAGTTAAATGTTTTCATGTCTATCATCACAGTATCACAGGTTCAATTCCCACAAGGAATAATTATATGTATTGCCTACAGGTAGTTGTTTGTTGTTGGTAAACAGACCCATATTACTCATGAAGGGCAATGTTTAAATAGAAATACAGACCAAACTTCAATGCTGCTGAGCTGGCGAAGACTGGTAGCATGGCAAATTATTAAAATTGCTTTAGTGAAAACATTTAATGAGAAAGATTAGATCTTAAGAAGATACTCTTCTTAAGATCTAATTTGAAGTAAGATCTGTATTTTTTTATTGGGATAGTTAGATCTGTTATACAGAGTGGAGCTAACAATACGACAATTAATTAAACATTGTGTACCTCAACACATTCTCAGTCTACCATCGATACAGGAATGCACTGTCGCCCGCTGAACGGAGGTCATTGAACCAATATTTTAAAGGATGTTCTATTCCATTTGCAATTTTATGCAATTTAGTTTGTTTGAAATTTTCATTTTTTTATTTTTGATGCTAGGTTTTTTTCTATAGTTCAGGATTATTCCTATGAACCAGCATGGTCTGTGTTTTCATTTATTGACGTATTTTCAGCACCACTCTGTATAAAACCAGTATATGCTGAACCTCTATACTATTACAGAACAGTTGAAGGTTATCACTAATATAATATACAGTCTTACTATTGTACTAGCCACCTATTGAGAAAACTACTGTATTCGTATCTGACTCTTGATATATTTGACCTGTTGTTTCAATAATACACAAGTAAATTAAGAAAGGTATATGGAACCTCTGTGTTTACAAATTATCATGCATATTGCACCACAGAGTAAATCCTAACAAACAAATTAAGCATCAAATTTGAATGCACATTTTTATAAAGTTTTATCTCTGCCAGGTTCTGCTGCACCTTATCATCGGACACTCAAAAACTTTATTTTATTTTTGTGATCATGATTTACTTTGAGCAACTATGCCTACCTACATTATTCAATTAAATATTTGGGATTTTATTATCTTAACTCAGATGGAATATCATCATTCAAATTTTACATAATATTGAGAGTGTATGTTATCATAATAAGAAAGCCAAACTATAGCTAATAATATCTCAAGCTCTGAAATTGTGACAGATTCTTAATAGAATATTTCACAAAATGAGATTTTGATTCTTTTGTTTATTTAGTGTATTCTTTGAAACTATTTTCTACATTGTATAAGTAGATATGCAAATATATACAAACCTGCGCAACCCATTTGATGCTGACACGGAAAACTCTGTCTTTGCCTTCTCCAGGCAATATAACCTCCAATTCTACCTTATCATTACCAATTGGCAGGGGATCTCTTGTATACAGATTATTTCTGCCATCAAAGACAGGCTTGAGTGCTCCAAATATTTTGTTGTAACAATGAACCATAGTTTCAACAATTTCTCTATTGACCTAAAATTTATACAAAAATATGTTATTTCCATCATAAAGTACATTGTATCTAAGTCAAAATTATCTAAAAAAAGAAATATATTACATTTACATTTTGATTCATTTGATATATTTAGTAAATATTGTACTAAATAAATAATTGCTATGTTATGATACCAACATAAATAAACTATTAGACAAAAGATGAATGTCAACAATGTGGAACTTACCTTTCTTGGACATTTATCTGGCTGTATATTAACATCATAATGATGAACAAATCCTCTGGGCATTGATATTTGAAAATGATTAGCCCTTAGCATAATTGGTCTTCCTTCATGGCCGAGATTGGGACGTCGTGGGCATGTGAGTGTTGGGAGATCCGCCAGCGGTGCAGCGGGCGACACGAGGCTCATGGCACCCGCGGCTCCGGCTGCACCAGGAGCAGTCGCTCCGGTCGCAGGGGCAGTGCTTGGGACCCCGGCCGCAGCACCAGTCGTGCTCGCGGCCGCGGTCACTGCCCCCGCAACACTCACCGCACCAGCATTCGTGTCCCCCGCTGGAGCTATGTAATTTACACATTTGGAAAGATAATTCACAAACATACACAAATTCACAATTAAAAGGATTGAGTTGCATCGCGTTGCTTGATAGTATTTAGAACAATCAAACAAAGTGTTGCTCCCTTATAGCCTAATACCTACCTTGACCAACGGGGTACATCCTGATAAAAGGTTTATATCAACAAAGAGTTAAAATTTATGAAACACACAAATATTTTGTGTAAGAAATAGCCACAATGTGATAAATCCAATAATAATTGTAGAATGTAGAAAGTGTCAAAGTATTTTCTAAGTCTTCGCCCTAATCTAATGCTTTATGACGTAGTGTGATAGTGTGGTGTAGAGTAGGGACTAGACTAGACATTAGAGTAGTAAAGATAATAAAAGAAGTTTTACTAGTGTTGTTTACATTAGTTGATTATAAAGCTAAGGACAGATAAGTATTTTAAATTGAACACATAAATTAAAAATTTTTTCATTTTTATTGAATTGCAATATTTGATATATTTTTAGGTTATTATTTTTTGTAGTTTACCATAAAGTAAACATATAAATTGTTTTTATTGTTCTCCGAAATTTCACATCGTTGGCAAATTACAAACTTTTATATATTTTCCGAAACACTAATTTTTGATTAGCTTGAATCCCATGGACTTTGTCCCTATTATTATTATTATACTCTTTGGATTTTGCCTTGGCTAGCTAGTAGCTCATGAAATGATAAGGTGTGTATTCCAGAAGGAAACTCAAGCATTGATCTCTGCTTTAACATTACTTATAACTAGTTCCAATCGGCAACCAATCAAATGGCTTGAAACGAGACTTAAGTAGAGTTTGAGTGACGTTCTTTAATACGGACCTAAACGTTGAAAAGGGTCCAGGATACTATCACGTTCTGGATATAATATGACTAATTATCATATATTTAAATATTTCATACCGTAGACCGAGAATACTATTGTCTTGTCTGAAAAATGCATCGTAAGTCACGCCGCTGTAGTGTAGCTTTTCTTGAAGTTGCACCCGACGCACCGTCTTCACTAGTTCAAACCAATATCCTACTAAACTCTATGGTTTCATTCGATTGTGATTTTGTTGACATTTAGTTTGTATAAACCTACCTTTATATTATTGATCAAAACACACACAGCTACCTATTTTGGGAAATACTATGTCTATCCCATACAGTGGCACGCTTAGAAGATCTGGAGGAGTAGTATCTGCAATTGGAAAACAGCTAAGAGGTGTTAATTTAAAAGCTGCAAAACGAATTACAGTTAAATTTGATCCATTTGGTGATAACGTTACCCATACAAGGTTAGAAAAACTGAACAGTTATATAAATAGGCGGTATGTTCTGCTCATCTCTAAACAAATGTAGAACTTCGAAGGAATATTATCAATATTTTCAATTAATTACGACTAAATTACACCATAACCTAATTAATCAAACAATGTTCATAATAACCTATAAAGTTCAGACTGACAAGCAGGTTTACTACCATTTCTTGTGAAGACTTCATTTTAAGATCTGACTATATATATAATATTATCTATTACAAAACGATTACGTTGTAACCTTACCTCATTTTATATCTTTGCTTATCTCTAGACGCTCTATTCTCTCTTCTTTCTATTTTTTGTGTATTTCATGGAAACAATATTTGCTTAAAAAAAAAAAAGCTTAAAATATACCTACATTTTACTGAAATTCTTATTATTCCAGAATAAATAGTACATAATCAATAATAAATTTAAAAAAAATATAATTTAACTGTCAATACATAATTTTATAACCTAGGACTGCAAAAACAAATAAACTCGAAACTTTGTTTCAGGAATTTTCTGCATTATATAAGTTCACCGAAAATAATTTTTACTAATCCCAACTGCTCATTGAAAACAGAAATAGTCTGTGACCGCAGTGAGCCCACTATTGATATCACTCTAGCACCTTCAATTGCAGGTAATTTTGAATCTCCTACATGAAGTAAATATTTTACACAGCTGTTTATATCAAGATGATCAATGTATGTCTGTTTTGATATTTCAGAAACAGCTAAAATAAAGAACATAACATTCAAAAGCGGGAATCTCACTTGTTTAGAATTACTGCAATTGTTAAACAAACATATTTCATCACTGGCACCTGTAGAACAGCCAGCAGCTGCAATTCAAACCAAAATAGAAAAGAAGAAGACAAAAAAGAAGTAAATACTAACAAGATGACACGGTCAAGTAAAGGAAACCTGAATGTAGTTGAGGAGTTATACAGCCAGATACCAGCATTTACTGATGTGTTTTCAGAAGATACATTTTACATATTTGTTGTTTTCTTTGTTATGTCAACATTGTTGGTTGCCTTTATTCTGTCCAAGTTCATTACTATTAAACCTGTAGAATAGAATTTAAGTTAGATATTTATTTCAATGGTTAAAACTATTATGTTTTGATAATTTTTTTTTTTCATTTGAATTCTCCAATGTTTAGGTTTTGTGCTAGAGGAAAAATGACCAGAGGCCATTATTATTACATTTATTCTAATTTATTTGAGGTTGGCACAACATGTCTTCTTCCATATTCCATCATGGCCAAATACACATGATAGTCTCATAAATCCAGTTGTATCATTTCACATTTATACTAAACCCAACTACAACCACATTATATAAAAATTACTTGACTTAAAGCAATGCTTGAATTTCATGACTTAATTACCCCATCTCCAGTTCATCATCGGACGACTTGCCGTACGGCGTGTTTCCACCCTTACGTTGTCGATATCACTACTACTACCTACTGGAACAATTTGCCGGCGGCGGTGTTTCCGTCGGACTACAATTCAAGTGTCTTCAAGGCTAGAGTGAATAGGCTCATAATAAACTAGCGCGCTTACCAACAACGATTGCATCACTGCTTACCATCTGGCGGGATTGCGGTCAAGCAGTAGTTTATAATCTACAAAAAAACTTAAAAAAAAAAGTGTTTATTTTGAGTAAGTAGGTACTTCAAAAATCGTTTACGGTTGTAGTACGTTGCCTCTCAAGTATTCATTCAAACGCGGAAATAAGTAGATATCGGTAGCGGCCAGTGAATATGGCGGATGATCGAAAATCTCAAAGCCAGCATCTTGGATTGCTGCCATGGCAACTGCAGACTTGTGCGCCGGCGCGATCTCCTAATGGAGCAAATCTTTTTTTAGCGAGTTTCCCTCAGCGTTTTCAAGGATTTCCTGTGACAGTGGCTCCATGTTCGAGGTATTTTATCATTATCAACCCCCGGCCGTCCCTAAAAACAGCCCATGATCTTGCCGGCAGATGTTTGAGTCTTGAATTTCTTTGGTGTGAGAGATAGCGATGAGTCTTTTCCAGGACACTGATTGCTGTTTCGTTTCTGGATCATAATTATGAAGCCATTTTTCATCCATTGTTACGAATCTATGATCAGGATCTCGTTGAAACCGTTCCAATGAGCTCTTGGAAATGTTGAATCGCATTTGCTTTGGTGCGTCCGTTGGCATTCTCAGGATCCAACGCGCAGTTACCTTTTTCATTCCTAAGTGATCTTGCTAAATACTATGTACATTACCAGTTAAATTCTTTAACTCTTCAGCTATAAAGCGGACGTTTCGGGAGGTTACTCTTCCGTATAAGGCTTGAGGAAACGACAGGGTGTCACCATTGTATGGATTGTATGGATCGCCCTGAGGACACGGTGGAGCATACGGTGCAGGTCTGCCCAGCTTGAGTAAAGCACCGCCGTGTCCTCGTAACGGTCGGCGGCGATCTCTCGCGTCCGACCCTGGTTCAGGCCATGGTCCGCAGCGAGGCATGGCAGGCCGTCACCTCGTGCGAAGCAATGATGCTAGCAAAGGAGGAGGCGGAACGCGTGAGGCAGCGGGAATCCCAGCGCCCTCACGCCACTAGCCGCCGCAGGAGACGCCCTGGTCGGGATACGACATCGGACTCCCAGCCACCGTAGGGCCTGCGGGCGGTGAGCTCGCCGCTCGGTAAGGACCAGACCCGAGTCGACGGCGCGTTGTGTTCCACACGCGCCTTAAAGAGATGTCAGCACATCGTGACTGGGTCCACGAAGACCAATGCCTCCTGGGTCAGGGTTGCGGGTTGGTTAAAAAGAAACCGTGGCCCTGGCCGTTGCACAGGCATGTGAAGAATGCGGGTGGGCTTTAGTCAGTAAAAGTCGGACACGCCCTTCCGCTCCGCCCAGAGCCGGAGAAGTCATTTGATGATTTCTCATCCCAACATAAGAAAAAAAGCTACAAAACGGACTGTTACGCGACAATCAAAACAATTTTTAAAATTTTTTCGACCATTTTCCGAGTGACTGCCGTCGAAATTACTAATCAAAGTAAGAACGGGGACTTATACCCTAACTTTAAAATAAACCTCGCAACTGATGGACACTGATAAAATGTACGGTGTTGTCCAAAACAGTGTGCGTCGATAGCGCTTGTTATCTTCGGTAGGGAGTTGCGACCGACTAGCATTTATTTTATTAAACATGTTATTATTTTGAAGAAGCTAAATGAAAAGTAGGTGATTAAAGTACGTATTCAGGACTTAGGTAGGTATTTCAGATCCTAATAGCTCATGTATGATTGGGTACGAGACGTCTCTATGTGGAATCGAGGCATTTTAACGGTGGAAATACGCTTACGCCCGAAAAATCTATCAAGATCAACTTGCGCAGCGACTCTAAAACCACTAAGATGTGGGTTTAACAAAGAGACTTTAGAAGTTTTATCAATCAAAATAATAGAAAGGAACACTTTTAGTGACTTGGTCCGTTAGTCCGTTCGTCTGGGTGACAGTACAGCTGTTTATTTCAACAACCATGTCGACTAATGCCGGTGTTCCTTCAGGGGCCTGTTCTCTCTGCAACTCTGTTTCTGTTGCATATTAACGATCTTCTGATGCCCGGTACCTACCTATGGGTATGCAGATAACAGCACAGTTGTGGACAGATACCTGCCGGGTGCTCGGGCTAGTAAGGAATCAGTCCGGTCCGAAAGAGAGGCTATGGTAGAGCGTACGTTGCACTGCAGGTACTCTCCGAACGGGGTAAAACCAATCTTGTAGCATTCAATGCCGAAAAAACACAAGCGTGTCTATTCACTGCCAATAGAAGCCCGTTCACCTTGGCTCCTACTTTTCGGAATGTATCATTGGAGTGCACAGACCGCTGCTTCAGCTTTTGGGGGTTGCGATTTCCTCGTACCTAAGCTTTGGGCTGTACATTGAGTCTAAAGCCATGATGGCTGCCAGGACACTTGGCGTTATCGTAAAGTTCCGGCAGTACTACACATCACAGCAGGCAGACACACAGGCAGGACAGCTTCTAATGTTATACAAAGTACAGGTCCGTTCGTGTGTGGAGTACTGCAGCCACATTTGAGCTGGTGCTGCAAAATGCCACCTGGCTACTTTGGATTCGGTGGAGAGGCGTGCGGAGAGGCTAATTGGCGACCCAGATTTAGCTCAAAACGGTGTCCAACGCCTGGAGCACAGGCGTAGAGTACGGCGTCTCGTCCTACGGCGAGATACCACCTTTACGTTGCTGACACCACAACGATCCGAACGAAGCATTTCGCCTCGTCTTTTATACAGCGTACATCGAGGTAGTGGAACAATTTGCCAGCGGCGGTGTTTCCGTTGGACTACAATTTAACCTTTTGAACGCCAATCACTTCCATACAAGTTCGAGATTTTCGTGCCCTCAGCGCCACTACTTGATTAGAAGTAATCACAGTATAAAATAAATTTACGACTTTTACAACACCTTTTATTTTGTTTTTATGGAAATTTGCCCTGTTATCAACCATATTTTTAACTTTTTCGTGCATAATAAGTTCTTATTTGTTTAATTTTCAATAGAAACAAAAACGCCAGAAAATATTTTAATGCCCCCAGCGCCAATTACTTGATATCAAGTAAGCCAGTGGTGGGACATGACGAAGACCTCGCTATATTTCATTTCGTCGAAATGATCATAAATACTATTATTGCAAGAAAATGACGTAAATATATAATATTTTATAAATATTGTACACTTTAAACTAGGTTTTATTCACCTTAATCAAGAATTAATAGGTTTTCTAATCATTGTCGATAGTGAAACCCCGTTTGAAAAACCCATCCCTACAAAGTTAGTTGTCGGTCCGCACGCGCCGCCGACTTGTATAGAAGGAAATCTGTGACGTTATAAGCGGACGGGTTTCAAGGTCATAGTGACTGTGCATTTTAGTGTAGTGCAATGTTTACATCTTGAGTTGGCGCACGTGTCCTTATAAAAAAAATTGTGACTGTGAATATGACGAATTATTGCGAGGTGTTCAAACCTGAATCAGAATTTTGAAATAGATCGTCGTATTGACATTCCGTTAAGTCGTCAACTTCCGTTTCAGGAATTTTCTTCAGTTTTCTATCAGTTTCTACAAACCAGAAAAATAATTGCGAGTATTTAGCGACACCATTAAAAAAAGGGCTTGTGTAAAACAGACACTTACCCTCCATTTTATTTTATTTTTTAAAACTTAGAAAACCACGTATTTAGCTTCTATTAATTGTATTTGTTGTAAGTAAACGAAATAAATTATGCAGGAATCGGCTGAGTTTATGCACGTGTAACTCGACCACAGTGAATATAAAATATATACCATAGAAATCTAGACATCCTTAAAACAGAAAGGATTTTGACGTGCCTTGAGCGCCAACTACTTGATATGAAGTAGAAGGATTACATTTGGAGACAAATAGGGATGTGCCTTGTAGAACACACATCTAATAAATTAAAAATTCTTTTCTTTATTATGGGGAATATATTCAGGTTTTCATATTGTTTTTTTATGAAATAAAATATGAAATTACGATTACAGTTTTTATTTAGCTTCGTAAATTGGTGAATAAACATTATTTTAAATGTATAATATTATTTGTCGATAGGACACTAATCCCATCCCTACGTTTTACTATAGATACGTTATACATTTGTAGTGTGGCGCAGGAGGACACATCGCGTACGGCGTATTATACGCAACGTGTAACATAAAGGGTATATACATACCAAGGGCATGGCATCTTTACATGGTATCAATCGATATTGGAAGGGTTTTTTAATCCTATCTCTTTATGTTAGGAAGTTACGAGAAAAAACACCGCCTATGATAGGCTACTACCAGAATTTTTGAAGACATTCATCGTGATTTTGCCAAGTTACGTGACGTGTAACGAGTAGTTATTAAAGTATGTAGTGTGGTGCCACGTTTGTTATTATTTGAATTTAAGAAACACACGAAACCGAAAATTTTGTATCAATTTTTTGAGTATTTATTTTGAGTTGAAACCCTTCCGATATCATTTGGTATCATCTAAAGATGCCATGCCCTTAGTATGATTTTGCCAAGTTACGTGACGTGTAACGAGTAGTTATTAAAGTATGTAGTGTGGTGCCACGTTTGTTATTATTTGAATTTAAGAAACACACGAAACCGAAAATTTTGTATCAATTTTTTGAGTATTTATTTTGAGTTGAAACCCTTCCGATATCATTTGGTATCATCTAAAGATGCCATGCCCTTAGTATATACCCTTTATGTTACACTTTGTATAGATGGGCGTTCAAAAGGTTAATTGTCTTCAAGCCTCGAGTAAATAAGCTCTTCATAAACTAGTGCGCTTTACCATCAAAGATTGCATCACTGCTTACCATCAGCCGGGATTGCAGTCAAGCACTAGAAAAAAACTATTAATGCTTTTAAAAAATATATATACATTGTAGGTGTTCAGGCTTTTTTTTAGGTAATGATACCAAACACTGTGCAAGCCTGAATCGCACTTGGGGCCGCTTTTATATTGCTTGCAATACTCTGAATTAGTAACATAAACGAAACCTCTAGGATTCCAATATTGTAATTATTGGGTTGTGAAATAAAACTCGAAAATTATATTATAAATATGTATATGTAATAAAAATTGCTTCATAGATGGGCTGAAGTACAGAAGGTGACAGGTTGGTTGGAACTATTCTAACTTATGTTTAATACAATAATGTTAGTTTGTAATGAACTTTATCAAATGAATGGAATATACTTAAAATTCTTGAGCTCCCCAACGAATCTGAAACAGAAATTAAATTAGACTAAATAACTGTTGCTATTATATAGATAGGTAGTAGTTAGGAACTGTAACATAATACCACGCCTGTAAACCCCGGAAGGTTAAGCAGAGATAAACCTACTCCTACTACATCCATATTTCGTTGTATTATCCAAATAAAGAAATGTGGGACCAGTATAAACTCGCTTGGGCGCGCGCGCGTGAATCGTGTATCGCGCGCCGCATTCCTTGGCTAGAGATGCCGCGCCCGTACCATGCTCAGTGTGCCCGGTCGTATAAGCCCCGCACGATGATATTGCGATGGAATCTTGTCACAATAACAGCGTTGTGACGTCATCTGTCACACAAAAGGACAGCTAGCAAAAGAATGCTAAATGCAAAATTAATATTAGGGTTACGGGTTTATTTGTATTTTATAATTTTGTTACACTCTTTATAAAGAGTGTATGTATAAATTAATATTAGGGTTAAGGGTTTATTTGTATTTTATAATTTTATTACACTCTTTATAAAGAGTGTATGTATAATAAAATTATAAAATACAAATAAACAAATAATTCAAATGTTAAATGCAAAATTAATAAATATTAATTTTGCATTTAACATTCTTTCGTAGGTATACCTACTCACCCATATTCTGACAAATAAACTTTCATTATTAAAAGTTTCAAGGAAATAATTTTTGTAGACGTAAGAAAAATATACTTATTCGTATATCTTTCTTACATGTATACTATTTTTTCTAACTACATTTCTGTTAATTTGCGAGCGGGAATTGAACCAGAGTCCACTGTGTAGCAGTCATGTTTTAATTACTACCCACATCTATCAGCTTATAAATAAAACCAGGATAATATGTAAAAAAATGTATATAGTCTTCCGAATCAGAACTGCTTTCTGTGTCTGTCGTTTCAGATTCACTGTCGTCGCCGTATTTATGACAAATAACTCGTCAGTTATTCGATCTTTATTCCAATATTCCTCTTCAAGCCGTTTAACATGATTGACTTCCTTTCACCAGTCATCTGGAGTTATTGACGCCAACGCCTCCAACGTCAGAGCTTCAATGCGACTTTCCAACTGCTCCACATTCTTTTCTGACACCCGCATCTTTACCAGGTTCCAGATGTACTCAATGGGGTTGAGGTCGCAGTTGTAAGGTGGTAATCTAACAACTTCATGGCCATTGCCAGCTAATAAATTGTCAATTTAAAACTCAACAATCAACTGTTTTTTATTGTTCATACTTGGTGGCCTATTCTCATCCCTACTGTGATAAGGGGCGTTGTCCATCACAATTTTGGAGTTGTGTGGTATGTTGGGTACTAATTTTTCTGTAAGCCACTTGGTGAAATTCTCAGCATTCATTTGATCATAGTAATCTCCCGTTTTGGTGTCTGCTTTAAACATTAAAAGGGCATGTCGACAAAACCGCTTTAACTTCCCGCGTGATCCATCGGCGGCCGGGGCTGTCGTTCCATCTCACTCCATCGGTTGCTGTTTGTAAACATTTTTCCACCGTGTAGTGTGCGTGTATCCACGTTTCGTCGATATAAATAACGGGTTTTTTGTTATTACCAAGCGAGTCATTTTCTTTCATAGGTCGTAAATATTTAGCCCTCCACGCTTGAATTTGGGGTCTTTGAATTAGGGCCAGTCTTTTTTGGTAGCATCGTTTAAATTGGTAGCCTAAATCACATTTAATTATTTATCTTAATGTAGTTTCACTACCAGTATAATTAAGGTCTACTTTTGAAGTCGCCAAGATTTTGCGCATTGTGGGTATTTCTCTCCTCACCGTATACATTGAATCTATAATATTTCTTAAAGCTGTTAAGGAAAACCCGTCGAAATATTTCTTCTTTTGTCTTTTTCCTTTAGTAGGAGTTCTCATTTTGTTGCCACTGCCAATCGTTACAGTATTTTTTGCAACGCCCGTGGCACATGCCACACACTCCGTGACTTTGATAGAATTTTGCAAAATATTTTTAATAACTGTAAGCAGTTGCTTCGGTATTAAAATGTCCAAAGCACTTTTTAAAGCACGGTTTATACTTTCAAGAACTAACTTACAGTCCTCTTTCTCTTTAACAAAATAATTGTCCACTTTAATTATAATTTCACGAGCACGACTATTAATTAATTTCTTACTCATTTTAACGAGTAACAGCTAACAAAACTAAACAACAAAACTTAAGAACAACAATAAAACAGGATAACAAAAACAAAAAGCTAACAAAAATATTCGATGTGCGTAAGTGGGTAAGCGCGGACTGAACTTGCGAACGGTACCGACGGTGCGAGTTCGACTACGTCACCAAGATGGCCGCCAATCGCAATATCATCGTGCGGGGCTTATATGACGCTTGCCGGGTGACGGGTGTGCGTTCGCGCAGCGGAATGTTGTTGAATTTAAAGATTTTAAATATGCAGATATTTAGTGTATGACGTCGTGTAATTGTGTATGGTAAAAAAAAATTTGTGCATGCAGCCATTGTGGAGAAATTCGCCAAAAACTGATTCCGCTGGGCGAACGTTGTCCTGGCGGAACTTTTTTTAATCCATTGACTTTAGAAAAAAGAGATGTGTCAAAAAATTAGTGTGTATTTGTGTGTAATTGTGTATGTATGAATAAAATTTGTGCATGCATAGACTTCGGAGAAATTCAAGTTTCCGCTGCGCGAACGTTTGGCCATTAGCTAGTTTTCATATAAAGCGCTTACATAGAGAGCTGTAGTTTTTTACATACGTTGTTTTGAATTTGTGCATATTTGTGTACAAAACAGATTTAGAAAAAATCGTAGGGCTAAAAAGATAAAAATATAAACGTAAAACACGCTTTTTAGGTCACAGTTCTTAAAGTATGCGCTTTGGGGTCTAGATTTACACGTTTATACAAACCTTGTAAGTGTCTGCAACATGTTGCCAAATATCAATGATGTTCCTTTAGTAATTAAAGAGATATAGGACAATTTACCATGACAAAATCACTGTTTACAAAGCAGTCAAATATCACGACATTCTAAAGGAATTGCATGATAAAATGTATGCCAATAATTAGTGTATTCATTCAACTATTCACATGCAAAATTTCATGTCATTAAATTCAGTAATTAAAGAAAAACAATTAAAATACTGACGAAGCATCGAAAACCTACATAACCCGACCAAGTTCGGATAGCTATAAAAAAGCGGCCGTGCAATATATTTAGGTAACATCCCAAAATTTACAGTATAATACCGATATTGAATTGGTATAGGTGATAACACAATTGTTTCGATATAATATATAGGTCATTTATTTTTGTACACCTACTTTTTTAAATGTATTTGACTATGACACAAAGTAGGTACTATTTACGTAGTTACTTATTTAAGTATGCGCTTGAGACTTGAGATATAATCTAAATATATTAATTTAGGCAAATAAATTTCATACAGCTAATTTCTATTGAATATTTCACGGATCCGGTTTCTTACTATAGACCCCTCAGGGAAATTAAATAATTACCACAAGTAAATACTACTGTTTTTAAATGTTGATTTATTTTTATATTAGGCAGACTCTCAAACCTAAACAACTGAATAGTCTACTTTATTGATCTGTGATTGTTAATCTGTAATTTTATTATTGGAACTAGAAAATATTAGGTATACTTAGAAATGTTGAGGTTATTTACTGTATTTGCTACTCATTTAAAAATATTTCTTGAAAATACCTTTTTTATACAAATGTTTTAGTTTGTAAGCACTTTTTTAATGTTAACAACTGAACAGTCCAGTTATGTGATGTGACTTTAATTTTTATTGAAGCTCGAAATAGTATACTTACCTACCCTTATATTCATAATAGTTTATTAAACCTATTTTAGTTAAAACACATTTACTAGCCCCGCACGATGATATTGCGATCGGCGGCCATCTTGGTGACGTAGTCGACCTCGCACCGTCAGTACCGTTCGCAAGTTCAGTCCGCGCTTACCCACTTACGCACATCGAATATTTTTGTTAGTTTTTTGTTTTTTTGTTATCCTGTTTTATTGTTGTTCTTGAGTTTTGTTGTTTAGTTTTGTTAGCTGTTACTCGTTAAAATGAGTAAGAAATTAATTCACAATCGTGCTCGTGAAATTATAATTAAAATGGACAATTATTTTGTTAAAGAAAAAGAGGAATGTAAGTTAGTTCTTGAAAGTATAAACCGTGCTTTAAAAAGTACTTCGGACACTACTGAGGACATTTTAATACCGAAGCAACAGCTAAACCAAAGTCACGGAGCGTGTGGCATGTGCCACAGGCGTTGCAAAAAAATACTGTGACTAAATTGCGACGAGAGCATGAGTCGGCAACAGCCAGTGGCAGCAAAATGAGAACTCCTACTAAAGGAAAAAGACAAAAGAAGGAATATTTCGACGGGTTTTCCTTAACAGCTTTAAGAAATATTATACATTCAATGTATACAGTGAGGAGAGAAATACCCACAATGCGCAAAATCTTGGCGGCTTCAAAATTAGACCTTAATTATACCAATAGTGAAACTACATTAAGAAAAATAATTAAATGTGATTTAGGCTACCAATTTAAACGATGCTACCAAAAAAGACTGGCTCTAATTGAAAGACCCCAAATTCAAGCGTGGAGGGCTAAATATTTACGACGTATGAAAGAAAATGACTCGCTTGCTAATAACAAAAGACCCGTTATTTATCTCGACGAAACGTGGATACACGCACACTACCAAGCCACCAAGTATGAACAATAAAAAACAGTTGATGGTTGAGTGGCTACAAGCTCACAACATCGACTTTCCCAACGACAGTACAAAACCTGAACTGTATTTATTAATTAAACGGCACAGACCGCCGAAAAATTATAAAATTGTCAATTTATTAGCTGCCAATGGCCATGAGGTCGTTAGATTACCACCCTACAACTGCGACCTCAACCCCATTGAGTACATCTGGAACCTGGTAAAGATTAGGGTGTCAGAAAAAAATGTGGAGCAGTTGGAAAGTCGCATTGAAGCTCTGACATTGGAGGCGTTGGCGTCAATAACTCCAGATGACTGGCGAAAGGAAGTCAATAATGTTAAACGGCTTGAAGAGGAATATTGGAAAAAAGATCGAATAACTGACGAGTTATTTATCATAAATACGGCAGACGACAGTGAATCGGAAACGACAGACACAGAAAGCAGTTCTGATTCGGAAGACTGTATGAGTGGAATTGAATAAATAGGGTAAGATTATATTGAATTATATATAAAAAAAAATGTACATACTATCCTGGTGTTATTTGGTACTCTGGTTTAATTCCCGCTCACAAATTAACAGAAATGTAGTTAGCAAAAGTTAATAAACATGTAAGAAAGATATACGAATAAGTATATTTTTCTTACGTCTACAAGAATTATTTCCTTGAATTTTTAATAATGAAAGTTTATTTGTCAGAATATGGATGAGTAGGTATGTGTATGTATAATAAAATTATAAAATACAAATAAATCCTTAACCCGAAAGAATGCTAAATGCAAAATTAATAAACTATAATTTTGCATTTAACATTCTTTTGCTAGCTGTCCTTTCGTGTGACAGATGACGTCACAAAGCTGTTATTGTGACAAGGTTCCATCGCAATATCATCGTGCGGGGCTTATAAGTCTATTGCTGCCGTTGCAAGCGTTTGTTAACGTTATTATAATTACATAATTAAGCATTATATGTAATTAAAAATATTTTTGTACACGGATATTTAAATAGAGAAGTACTTGTTAATTGAAGATTTATTTTTGTCGTAGATAGTGGCGTTATTATAAAAAAAAACATTTTTCATTCAAGAAATGCAATTGTTTTATTTTTTCCTAACGCTTGTGTACGCAACTGTGCCATATTAATAAATACTATATTGGAAGGTTAAGAACGTTCTTAAGATATATGGCACGGCCGCTTTTTTATAGCTATCCGAACTTGGTCGGGTTATGTAGGTTTTCGATGCTTCGTCAGTATTTTAATTGTTTTTCTTTAATTACTGAATTTAATGACATGAAATTTTGCATGTGACTAGTTGAATGAATACACTAATTATTGGCATACATTTTACCATGCAATTCCTTTAGAATGTCGTGATATTTGACTGCTTTGTAAACAGTGATTTTGTCATGGTAAATTGTCCTATATCTCTTTAATTACTAAAGGAACATCATTGATATTTGGCAATATGTTGCAGACACTTACAAGGTTTGTATAAACGTGAAAATCTAGACCCCAAAGTGCATAGGTACTTTAAGAACTATGACCTAAAAAGCGTGTTTTACGTTTATATTTTTATCTTTTTATCCTTACGATTTTTTCTAAATCTGTTTTGTACACAAATATGCACAAATTCAAAACAACGTATGTAAAAATCTACAGCTCTCTATGTAAGCGCTTTATATGAAAACTAGCTAATGGCCAAACGTTCGCGCAGCGGAATCTTGAATTTCTCCGAAGTCTATGCATGCACAAATTTTATTCATACATACACAATTACACACAAATACACACTAATTTTTGGACACATCTCTTTTTTCTAAAGTCAATGGATTAAAAAAAGTTCCGCCAGGACAACGTTCGCCCAGCGGAATCAGTTTTTGGTGAATTTCTCCACAATGGCTGCATGCACAAATTTTTTTTTACCATACACAATTACACGACGTCATACACTAAATATCTGCATATTTAAAATCTTTAAATTCAACAACATTCCGCTGCGCGAACGCACACGGTGACGGAAAGCCAGTTCACACAGGTCCAACAGAAACATAAAACCCCATTACGATTCTGTAACCATCTCAGAGATGGAAACTTTGGTAAAGTGAACATGGAGTGAGCTGCCATTCCAACTAATGGTAGGGACTGACGGCACGGTTGATGCAGTGGTTAATCGATTGACTGCTGCGCTGCGTGTCGCGGGTTCGTTTCCCGCACGGATCAAATATTTGTATGACATACAAGTAGTTGTTTCGGGTTTGGCTGCTTGTGTATGCGAGTTTATGTTTGTAAACGCAGCCATGATACAGGAGAAATTCCTTAGAGTGGCAATGTTTAAAAAAAAAAGTTTGTCACTATTGGCAGCTTACTTCACTTAAATTTTCAAGGTAAGTGTTTACAGAATCAATAGGCTGGTATATATTTTAATACTAGCTTTCCGCCCGCGGCTTCGCCCGCGTGGAGTTCGGTTATATCGCGCTTTTTAGATTTCCCTTGGGAACATTAAATTTTTCCAGGATAAAAGGTAGCCTATGTTCTGTCTCGGGGTCTAAAGATTGTCTGTGCCAAATTTCATCAAAATCGGTTGAGAGGTTTAAGCGGGAAAGCGTAACAGACAGACAGACAGACCGACAGACAGACAGACAGACAGAGTTACTTTCGCATTTATAATATTAGTATGGATGTATAGATTTAGTAAATAAAACTTACATCTTGATTACGGGTTTTCTGTTTGCGTTCCACTAACGACGTCAGAGCTTCAGACCGCACAGCCAGTGAGTCAGTCCTCTCAACAAGCTGTTGGTATGGGGACAGCGGTTGGGCACCCATCACAACATGACCCAACTTGGAGTCAATCTTGGCATCTAGTCGAGCGTTACGAATCAAGTTTACAATCCAACATTCAGCCTCATCCGGTTGCATGTTCAAATTCTCAGCTAACATTCTGGAAAAAAAATCATTGATTAAACAGATCATCTTTAAGAATGTTGAAAATATTTCATATTTGCATATAACACATACCCAATACTGATGACTTGATGAATACGGCAGAAGGTTTCGAAAATCATTAGGCGAGCATTTTCAACAAACTCTTCTAGACAAGCAATCAAGAAAAAGTCAGTCAGAAGTACCGCTTGGCACTGGTTTAACTTCCTGCGTGCAGCTTCGAAGTCAAAGTTTACATAGAGATGCTCTATGAACTCTGTTATGGGGTCCCTATAAAAAAAAGTATAATAAAAATATTTATAAAACTATATTATTATGATGAAAACTCGTACATAATTTTACGCAATCGCTTACCTATAAGTGTAAGCTTCTTGCTGAATAACTTTCACAAGGTCCTTCAGAGCATTTCTTCGAGAACGGTTAATAATAACAGCAGTAGCCAAATAACGAAGGATATGTGGGCACATTGTTTGAATGGCATTCAAGTACCTGCAAAAAAAAAGAACATTATCCTGTCCCTATCCCAATTTCTTTCAAACTTCACAAACTTGAGAAAAATCAAATCCTCTGCCTAGCTTTTTTCCAAAGCGTAGGTATGTTGGGATTGACTTCCAATCTAACCTGGCGACTGCATATCTGTCCTCCACAGCCCAGTTGCTGGATTACACAATATCCCTTGGTGAGACTGCTTGTCAGGTTTTCGGGTTTCTGACGACCCATAACGACTGTTATAGAACCACATTTGACAGCTAGGACCAAAGGTTTAAAATACTTCCTGAGGCACGGAGGGATTAAGCCGAGAAACAGTGAGTGCTAATATCACCAATGACACTGAACACGACCAGGGGTCTTTTCACCGGCTCTTACAGTCAAATCAAATCAAAATCGTTTATTTCAAATTAACCATCACTTGGTACTTTTGAATAGTCAATGTCGGTTACAACAGTGGGGCAGAATAGCTTATTTTTTTGCTTATTTGCTCGCACGTGTACAAAGCAGCGCAGTTCAACTTCTGCCCTGCTATAAGAACTGTTGTAAGCCTCTGGTACATCTTGTCCTCTTTGGAGCAGTGTCAATGTTAAGCAGAGAATAATATCACTGACAGCTTCTAAACATGGTTTAGGTATGTGGAAATTCTGTTCAGTTTCATTGTTGAAGAAGTCTGTGAAGTTCAGGATTATTTATCCAGAAAAGAAACAAAATAAAAGTGAATACTTACAGAGGTTTGTACAAAAACATTTCGATGATAAGGTCTCTGCCTTTGACGTGATTGAAAAATACGAAAAGCGACCAGTGCACAAGCCAGGTTCGCTGCTGAAGAGCCTGCATGTTGTTAGCAGTCGCGCCTGCACCACCGTTGTCAATAAACTCTCGCAATTTCGTCAAATCATCCAAAGCGCCATCCCAGTTTTGTACCAAAATCTCACTGGCCAGTTTTCCCCAAAGCACGGAAAGATAATTCTGAAAAAAAAAAAGAAAAACTAAGTTAATTTTACGCAAGGAACGTAAGATGAACACGAAGAGCATGCAAGCAGCTTACTGACTAAAAATATCGAAGTTTAGCCAAATCAGCAGTTAGAAACAAAAAGCGTGGTAAAGCGGATCCCGAGCGGATCGATCCCTGAAAAGCTTCGGATGCGACTGGGATTAACGCTGAGATGATGATGTTGAACGTAAGAAGAACATGATTGGTGAGCTTGTGGTGGTAAGAGATAATGTGATTGCGTTCTTGCGTTGATAACCCGGTTAGGTTCCGAAGCGCGCAGTTTATTAAAGGCTTCATTTACAGGTTCATAGTGAACAAAGCCAGATTACAACAACGGAACCTATAGTAATATTGATATCGTCATGTCTGTCCGTCCGCCCGTATGCTAAACAGCTAAGTAAAAAACTAGTAGACTATTTGCACTAAATAGATGAAAACTGCTGCCAAGTGTCACCTGGCCACTTTGGATTCAGTGGAGAGACGTGCAAAGAGGCTGATTGGTGACCCTGATCTAACTCGAGTCGGTCTCCAAAGCCTAGAGCACAGGCGTAGAGTAGCCAGCCTTTCGGTGTTCTATAGGATGCATTTCGGGGAGTGTGCGATGGAATTGCATGATTTAATTCCCCCATCTCCGTTCCACCAGCGGACGACCCGTCGTACGGCTGGTTTCCACCCTTACGTTGTTAACACCACTACGATCCGGACGAAGCGTTTCGCCTCCTCCTTTATACCGCGTACATCGAGGGACTGGAATAGTTTGCCAGCGGCGGTGTTTCCGTCGGACTACAATTTGAGTGTCTTCAAGGCTAGAGTGAATAGGCTCTTAATAAACTAGTGCGCTTTACCATCAACGACTGCGTCACTGCTTACCATCAGGCAGGATTGCGGTCAAGCGCTAGTTTATAATATAATTAAAAAAAAAAAAACTGGAAATTCTGTTTTATGTACTTCTAAAACAAAGGAGTAGAGAAATTACAAAAAAATATGTCGCTTCTCTATAGTTCCATGCTGACAACAGAGGGATAAAGAAAATTCAATGCACAAATACCATGAAATTCTAACTTAGTCTTACGGCCGATGATATCGATGCTGTACAAGTTGTCCAGTATCCATAATCCATATACATACATATCAAAAGCTTTCGTCGGATCCGAATAGTAAAAACTTAAAAGAATAGAATTATATAGGTGTTTATTACCTTCTAATAGATTTTTTGTATCTAGTAGTAGTCGATGCATTTGAATCAAGTTGCTCGATTTACTTTTAATTTATGGTAAGCGTATACAACCTCTTATTTCAAGTAATTATTTCATTTGTCAGATTGCAGAAAAATAAAAAAAATACTATCTGTCTTTGTCTTGTCATTTACTAACAATGTCAGCTTCATCAAAATTAATAATTCATAAATTTGATGCGGCTGGGGTTAATTTTCAATCTTTACACGTTTCAATCGAATGCGAAGAGAGTTCTTCGTCTACGACGAAATACAGTGAATGGTTCGATGGTGGATTAGAAGAGATAAAGAAGGAGAGTGATAAGTCATCATCACGCTTAGTTGTAAAAATTGTTTCAGGAAACGAATGTGATACATTTAATTTAGATGCTAGTGCAAAGGAAATTGATACACCTGAAACTTATGTAGCCAATATTTTAGCGAAATCTTCAGAATATGAACTGACTCAAAAATTAGGTGCACAAGTAAATTACTATTACGAAGAAATATCAAGAGATTTATTACTGTCAAACCAACCAGCATTTGAAAACAATATATGTTTTGAGAATGAGTGCAAATTAAATAATGCAGAAAATTATTTAAGTCCGTTAGAACATAGTCTTGAGAAAGTGAAAGAGAACAACGCCCGTATTATGGAAAATATACACATGCTCAATAGAACCCTGAGTTATACTAAAAAGAAAGAGATACTTGATATAGTGTGCCCAAAAACAATTAGATCATTTCCTTGTAGTGCTTGCGGAAAATGTTTCGTTTACGAAACTGGTTTGAGAAGACATTACTCAATGAGACATGCGATAACGGAGGTGCAACCGCGTTGGCAAGTTGTATGGACCTGCATTCAGTGTTTTCAGGTATGGCCTCGCCAAGATCAAGCTTTGAAGCATTCTAGTGAATGTTGCAAAACAAATAATGGCGATTGTGTCCGAGAGATTAAAACATCATCATTGTTGCAATGTGAATTTTGTGAGAAAGTATACACAAGCATTCCGAGATTACTACGGCATTCTAAAATTCATACAACAACAAATAACTATGAGTGCAATGCATGCGGAATGGCTTTTTTATCATACAAAACAGCCGAACAACATTGGATATTATGTCCATGGTTGCATATGTACTACACTTTTTCACTGCCAAAACTGTTGCTCTGTAATGCGTGTGATCGCAAGTTCAGAAATTATGAACAATTATATAATCATAGGTGAGTGATCGAATCATTACATGTCAAATCATCTCGTGACTTATACTAAAAAAGGCAATTTCTAACAAGCACTGTCCTCAAATTTAAAGATATAATTGTTTTTGCAGATACAAAGTAGGCCACTTTATGACCAAAACACACTGTAATCAAGGCAGTCCAAAATCTCTGGGTTTATTGGTTTATCAATGTGAAATATGTGGGCAGTGGTATGCTTCCATAGCACCATTGAAAGCTCACAAAAATCAATACCATCCCAAACACGACATGGGTATGCAGTGCAGATTGGTATGAATATATATTTTATGATTTATCTAGTAGCATATAACTTGACAAAATATTTTACAGTTATATGAAGATAGACAAAGATCAGTATCCTTCTTGATACTAAAATGGGTATGTAGTATTTAGTTTAGTAAAACAATACATTAAAAATATTTTCTGCATAACTTTCACATGGGACACAATTATCCTAAAGCCTTGTTACTATTTTTTTTTTTTCAGCAGGATAAAACATTTGAGGATGGTCAAAACTACTACATTTCGAAAGAAAATGAATTCTGTATAAAAAATGAAGAGACTATAAAGCTTGAAGAAGAACAATAGATTTAATAAGTAGCTTGGAAATTTTACGCGTTTTGTCATACAATAAAAAATAAATATCATGATTTGTTTCAATGACAACATTATATTTCTAACAATATACATGGTGTAACGCAAACTTCGCGAAAAGGCTACGCCGCATGCCACTAACAAAATTATGATAGTCATTTATGTCGTTAATGAGCCGTTACAAAAAATAACAGTGTTTAAAAAAAGTGTCGGCTCGGCCTTTGAACGTTGCAAGCGTGCCGCCGTGCGTGTTTGTAACGTCATAACGTTGACCCCTGATGCGAACTCATAGTTTTTCTAGTATTGTTCACATTGCGGTTTTTTGTGTAATTAACGAAAAAATTAATTTTATATTTTAAAACCTTACTGTGTTATAAAAGTATAGCAATTATGAACGGTCTAAAGTGAAAAAAAACTGCATATTTTTTTTTTAATCGGGGAAAAGCCTACTCAGAATTCCACCACTGGGGGGTTCAGAATCATGTACTGGATCCATGGTACTCGTTTGTGCGTCGATGTCAGATACACCCTTTATAGTTACAAAGTTAATTATTGTATTTTTAAACAGCTGTTAGACCAGCTCGCCGAAGTAGAATATATAAGAGGTACCTAAAAATCACAGTCTAGGTTGAGATGGTACAGTACAGGATCATATAGCGAAGGCCAGACGACCATGTTGTGAAGAAGTGCTTTTCGCAAGACGCATACCAGCAGAATAAGTGGCGCATCAGCACCAGGAAAGCCGACCCCGCGTAACGGGAAAAGGCGAGGCCAAAGAAGAGTTCAACATTATACTTTCAAGTCTAGAACACGGTAAGTAATGCACAGGCTGAATCAGAAGGCTCAGAAGTACTCCACAATGCCCCCGTACTGTGAGGAAGTTCCTGACTCTCGAGCCCTAACCACCAATAGCTGAACCCTGCTTCTCAACATTGATAAATTATTGTTATTTTTTAAATGTCTTGTCACAAAAATGCAAATCCTTTTAACATTATAAACGTGAATGTTTTTTATATTACTCAATCATGAAATCATCAAACTTATTTGGCGCCCCACTGAACTCTAATAAATAAGTACATATGTTGGACTTGTACTAAACGAAATGACAATTATTTTTGGTGCCAATTCAAAGTCGATAAAACGAAAGTCAACAATAAAAAGGGGACAGACATAAATTAATAAGATTTGATGTGGGCCAAATGAGATAGAAGGTTATTTTAAAATATTTGTTAATATCACT
Organism: Sesamia nonagrioides; assembly: GCA_017933935.1. Classification (NCBI taxonomy): domain Eukaryota; kingdom Metazoa; phylum Arthropoda; class Insecta; order Lepidoptera; family Noctuidae; genus Sesamia; species Sesamia nonagrioides. The sequence goes on along the minus strand of JADWQK010000820.1, from coordinate 2,054,368 downwards.
TCTACCACATTTGAATTGAACATGCTTTTTGGGGCATTTTCTGTTTATGGAGAAACTAGCTGTGCCCCGCGGTTTCACCCGCGTAACCTTCTAGCCGAATGAGCTCAGTTGATATAAAATAAGCGCCTGTTAAAATAATGGGAGCAATATGTAGTACATCCGCATTTGCTCCCGTTTCCGCAACATTTTTTGTTCCTGGTCTGCTCCTATTGGTCATAGCGGGATGTTTTATAGCCTATGTCCTTTCTCAGGCTCTAGATTATCTGTGTACCAAATTTCATTACAATCGATTCAGTAGTTTTGGCGTGAAAGCCGGACAGACAGACAGACAGAGATACTTTAGCATTTATAATATTAGTATGGATATTTAGAACATCTTTATGGAGAGAGTATGGACATTTTGTAAAATTCACTATTAAAAATGTTAGTTCCATGTACGCTCACGATTCACGACGTCTTCATATATCATCGATTGTATGTAGAAAATGAATTAGAAGATGTAGAAAAAGAATTTTAACATGCATTTATGTTTATTTAACTCAGTATTTATACTTATGTATGATCAAATCGCACATTCATTTGATGCGCAAGCATTTTTATTGTCATTTAAATTCGTTTAGCTGTAATATTATTGAGCACACTCTTGATATTCAGCGTACACGTATAATTTATGTAGGTCAGTCTGGCACGCAGAGAAAATTAATAAAGTATCTTAAAGAATATTTAAAAACGTATAATAAAGTCAGGCACAGACTATATTATTACATAATACCTATATAACCTATATTAGCACGACTGAACGCAAATTGAAGCAATTTAAACCAAGTCTTACCTTGTCTGTGGGGCACATAACGAGCTGACAGAAGTAGAGATACGAAGCTGACTCCACATAATTACCACACTCATATCGGTATTTCGCCAACCGATACATGCTGTCAATCATCTCGACTTTGAACTGTAATAACATAATTATAGTATATTAATTCACAGGCATTCAGCTGGATCCGATTAAGAATGGAAGTCAACACAAACTTAAAAATAACAAGGCAGATGATGATGCCGATGAAATAAATTACCAATTGAATACCGTCGGTGCGCTTGCCAAAAGCCGTATGTGGTTTTTATCAACTTTTCAGGAAGCAGAAAAAACTGTTTTTTATGATAACTAACAAATTTAAGAAAAATCTAAAAACGCAGAATGTTGAAAAATTAGGTTATTTTTATACTGAGAAAAAAATATTTTTATAGTATTACTTTATTTGGGCCCAAAATATATTTTTTTGTATTTTATGTGCACATATCAGATTTTGTTTGGTCGTGCAAAATAAGGTATGTTTTAAAATGCACATAAAGGTTTTTGTTTTGAAAACTTTGTAGGATATTTTTGTGGCTATGTGCTTATCATTTACATTTTTTTTATTTAGCAGCCTGCAAAGTAAGTAAAACAACTCTGTGTTATCAATGAAATGCTATTATTTTTAGAAAATTTAAGTTGGTAATACGTACCTACTCAGAAAAACGTTAGTATTTACTACAAAAATGTAAGCCACCTGAGATAAATATAAAGATTAACAATAATTACCTACTTTACAATAATAGTTCTACTACGTTTTGAATATTTCAATAAGTAGACAGTTAATAATGACATAAATTAAAACCTTTTATGAAATCAATCTATATTTTTTGTATCACACAATCTAAACAAAGTTTCCTAGTTAATTAAAGGCCATATTGTCAAAAGTCTTTACTTCAAATTTATAAAGAAAGAGAATTATGAGATCAGCAATTTAGTTGAGGTAAAAATATAATTTTAAAATTAATATTAACCATGCATTCATGCATGGCTTTATTTTTACATTCCTATACTTTTAGTAAGTACCTATAAATCTTTTAAAAAATAGTAACAACAAAACATTTATACAATTACACCACTAATCACGCTGAAGATTGACATAAAACCAATGGTTATCTCCATACATGTATCTTTTTAAATATTTAGATTTCTCAATATTTCTTGGTGCACTGTAAAGGCTGGAAAGGCTTAAGTTACCAGCCCGTAATCTTTCTGGAAGTGGTTGCCACTCATCTGGATTCCTTCGCGTGGAGTTAGTAATGCTTCGCTCCTATTAGTCGCAGCGTGAGGTTATATAGCCTTAAACCTTCCTGGATGAATGAGCTATCCAATGCAAAAAGATTTTTTCAAATCGGATACGTAGTTCCTCAGATTAGCGCATTCAAACAAACAAACAAACTCTTCAACTTTATATATTAGTATAGATTATGATATCGGTGACCACAGGATCTTCGGCCTTTTTGCCAGATCCAGGTTAGATGCCCTTTCAACATTTTTAAAAACTTGTAGTCTACATTGTGAATAACATAAGGCTTATTGCGAGCTTACCCCATTAAGCTAATATAGTCACTAGGACTGTAAATTGGAGGTTTAAAGAGCCTTTCTAGTGTGGAATGGACACTGTCCACCTGCATCATCGTATGATCCTTCTCAAGAATGAATTATTGTTCTATCTCAATGTCTTTTTTTAGTGACTCCATGTCACTAAAGAAAAAACATTGGTATGTAAAGCTGATGCTAACATCTTATTCCGATTTTGATAAGAGTATCCATCTGCAATAAGTAAGTATGACTTTCTTGTAACCTTCGTCTATCTTTAGGATTGAAAAATCCAAAAGCCAAGTACAACTAATATTTCTGGAGAACATAATGATTCTGCTTTCTGTTTAGCATCATAGGCTTCCTATTTCTTTTTTCTATGTAACTCAAACTCTTCTAGCGTCTACTAGTGTATGCCACTCAATTGGGGGGCGAGGCCCTTGAGAAAAATGTCTCCCTTGATGTTTCGAAAGCCTTCGATCGGGTATGGCACGCTGGCCTTTTGAGTAAACTTCCAGCGTTCGATATTTTCCCTGGCCTGACTGGCTGGTTAAAAGACTTCCTGACTGAACGGTCCCTCCGAGTTGTCGACGGATACTCATTGGAGCCCATGTCGATTAATGCCTGTGTTCCTCAGGAGTCTGTTCTCTCTGCAACTCTGTTCCTGCTGTATATTAACGATATGTTGATGCTCGGTATCTATGGGTATGCAGATGACAGCACAGTTGTGGAGAGATACCTACCAGGTGCTCAGGCTACTAAGGAAATAATCCGGTCCGAAAGAGAGACTAAGCTAGCCTTTCGCTATTCGCCGCATTAGCCTCTCTTTCTGAATAGAATGTTGAACTACAGGCAGTCTCCAAATGGGCCATAGCCAATTTTGTAGTATTCTATGCCACCAAAACACAGGCGTGTCTATTCCAGTTCACCTTGGCTCTTACTTTTCGGAATGTATCCTTGGAGTGCACCGACCGCCTTCGGCTTTTGGGAGTTGAGATTTCCTTGAACCTGAACTTTGGGTGGTTCATTGGGTCCAAGACCAAGCTGCCAGGAAACTTGACGTTATCTTGACGTTATGACGCAAAGGTCTGGTGATACTTTCACACCAGGACAGCTTCTAATGTTATACAAAGCCCAGGTACGTTCGTGTGTGGAGTACTGCAGCTACATTTGGGCTGTTGCTATAAAATGCCACCTGGCTACTTTGGATTCAGTGGAGAGGCGTACAAAGAGGCTAATTGGCAACCCAGATTAAGCTCTAAACGGTCTCCAAAGCCTGGAGCAAAGGCAGAGAGTAGCCAGCATGTCGGTGTTCTACAAAATGCATTTTGAAGAGTGTGCGAGGGAAATGCATGATTTATTTCCAGCTAAACACTTGTTTGGTCATTTAAAAAAAAGTTCGAAGTAGATTTTTATTTCTAAATAGGAAGGGTTCTCTGCCGTTTGGTCAGTGGGGTTTCAAACATGTGCCCGCAAAATCTGCTATGTGTTTTTCATACTTTCAAAATCTCTTTATGTGCACGTATTCGTCACATAACCGTTTTTTCATTGAAAACAAATACATAAATGATTTGGCAAATCGAGATTCAGTGAGAATTTTTATATGAGGGTCTTGGCAATAGATGTGGCGTACAAAATTGATGAATTTTATGAAATATAAAAATTATATACAAAATATTTCATAAAATTCATCAATTTTGTACGCCACATCTATTGCCAAAACCCTCATGTAAAAATTCTCACTGAATCTCGATTTGGCAAATCATTTATGTATTTGTTTTCAATGACAATACAGTGATGTGATCTTCATATTACATCTTCATACGTGCACGTAAAGAGATTTTCAAAGAATGAAAAACACATAACAGATTTTGCGGGCACATGTTTGAAACCCCACTGAAAACTGCAGCGAACCCTTCTAATTTAGATTTAAAAATCTACTTTAAACTTTATTTTAAATGATCAAACAGATGTTCTGCTGGAATTAAATCATGCATTCCCTCGCACACTCTTCAAAATGCATTCTGTAGAACACTGAGAGGCTGGCTACTTTCCGCCTGTGCTTTAGGCTTTGGAGATCGTTTTGAGCTTAATCTGGGTCGCCAATTAGACTCTTTGCACGCCTCTCCACTGAATACAAAGTAGCCAGGTGGCATTTTGCAGCAACAGCCCAAATGTGGCTGCAGTACTCCACACACGAACGTACCTGGGCTTTGTGTAACTTTAGAAGCTGTCCTGTATGCCTAGTATGAGTTTTCATTACGAGACGCGATCGTCGATATCGAGCGCGTTTGGCGCTCTGATTGGTTCAGAGTTCTTACAACCTTGAAGCGGGCCAATCAATGAGTCAAACGCGCTCGATATCGACGATCGAGTCTCGTAATGAAAACTCATACTAGGCCTGCTGGTGTAAAGTACCGCCAGACCTTTGCGATAACGCCAAGTTTGCTGGCAACCACCTTGGCTTTGGACCCAATGAACCGCCCAAATTTCAAGTTCGAGGAAATCTCAACTCCCAAAAGTCGAGGGCGATCGGTGCGCTCCCAAGGATACTTCCAAAAAGTAGGATAGGGTTCGCCCCACAAGTGAGTGGCATACACTAGTAGACGCTAGAAGAGTTTGAGTTAAATAGCAAAAAGAAAAAGGAAGCCTATGATACTAGAAAGCAGAATCATTGTGTTCTCTAGAAATATTAGTTGAAACTGTGGACGTACAAAGCGTATTACTATCACCAAAGCTACAAGTATCATACATACATAATTATACACTCTATATTAACAATAATTAAGAAGTAAAATTGTATGTATGGCATGAAGGAGACGGTGGAGTGTCAGCATGAGTTTACTACTTGCCTTTTGAATTTTTCAAACCTAAAGAGTGACTAAGGTTAAAGAAAGTAATACTTATTTCAGATGGATGCTCTTGTCAAAATCGGAATAAGATAATAGCCTCAGCTTTGCATCTCAATGCCTTTTTCTTTAGTGACATGGAGTCACAAAAAAAAAAAGAGATCGAGATAGAACAATAATATAATTAGTACTTGAGAAGGATCATACACTGATGCAGATGGACAGTGTCCATTCCACACTAGAACGGCTCTTTAAACCTCCAATTTACAGTCCTAGTGACTATATTAGCTTAATCGGATAAGTTCGCAGTAAGCCTTATGTTATTCACAATGTAGACTAGAAGTTTATAAAAATCTCGAAAGGGCAGGCAACCTGGACCGTTCTAAAAGGCTAAAAATCCTGTGGTCACCAATATCAGGGGTCTTCTATACAAAAACGGCTGGTGTATTATAAATATTGCGTCATCCAGATGAGTGGCAACTGCTTCTGCAAAGATTGCGGGCTGGTAACTTAAGCCTTTACAGTGCACCAAGAAATATTGAGAAATCTAAATACAGAGTGGTGCTGAGAATACAACAATAAATGAAAACTCAGACCATGCTGCTTCATAGGAATAATCTTGAGCCATAGAAAATAACCTACCATCAAAAATAAAAAAATGAAAATTTCAAACAAAGTAAATCACATAAAATTGCAAACGGAATAGAACATCCTTTAAAATATTGGTTCAAATGACCTCCGATCAGCGGGCGACAGCGCGATCCTGTATTGACTTGCTTTTTCGCGCCATTATTACTAAAGTTTAGTACTGCTGGATGCGGCGGTCATCAACCTGTAAGCGCTTCCTTATCAACATGTACATGTAGAAAATGTGAAAAATGAAAAATAATTTCCTGTGACTAAACTAATGCACATATTTATATGATTCTTTATGGATAGACTGAGAATGTGTTGAGGTACACAATGTTTAATTTATTGTCGTATTCTCAGCACCACTCCATATAATAGCCTGCAGTCTTTAAAACAGTACATGCATAGGGATAACCATGGTTTTATGACAATTTTCAACATGATTAATAGTGTAACTGTAATGAATAATGTTTAAATATATGTTTTGTTGTTTCTATTTTTTATAATTGTTATATTGATTTATAATAAAAGTTTCATGCAAGGCTTTATTTTTTAAATATTAATTTTAAAATTATATTTAATACCTCAACTAAATCACTGATCACATAATTATCTTTCTTTATAAATTTGAAGTGAAGACTTATGACATTGTGCCTTTAATTATGTAAGAAACTTTATTTAGATTGTGGTGAGGTTCTAATTTATGTCATTGTTAACTGCCTACTTATTGAAATATTCAAAACGTTGTAGAACTATTAATGTTAAGTAATTATAGTTAATCTTTATATTTATTTCAGGTGGCTTACATTCTTGTAGTAGGTACTATTGTTTTTCTGAGTAGGTATGTATTACCAACCTAAATTTTTTTAAAATAATAGCATTTCAGGAATAACACAGAGTTGTTTTACTTACTTCGCAGGCTGCTAGACAAAAAATTAGAATTGATAAACACATAGCCACAAAAATATCCTATAAAGTTTTCAAAACAAAAACTTTTATGTGCATTTTAAAACATATCTTATTTTAGACCCAAATAAGGTAACACTATAAAAATATTTTTATCTCAGTATAACAATAACATACTTTGACAACATTCTGAGATTTTATATTTTTCTTAAATTTGTTAGTCTCTTTCTGAAAAGTTGATAAAACCACATATGGGCTTTTGGCAAGCGCACTGATGATATGTTATACTACTTTATACAATATGTTAAGAAAACCCTGTCCGACCCGTAAGGATAATAAAGGTTAGGTAAACAGATGGCCAAATAAAATATGAAATTTTACATAATCATCATATTAACAATACTAGTGAATTTTGAAATTATCTTTTTTTCCCGCGAGCTTCCCCAACATTAGGTAAATTTTTAAAATGTGACAACACCATTTTCGGCGGTATCATCGTTTGATTTATTGTTGGATATTAAATGTATAAATTTATGTTCAATATTTGGCGGTCTCGTTTGTGATGCCGGCGCACAGCGAGTTTGTCGGTGTCTTCAAAGAAAAAAGTACGTGAAACTAGGGATGTACTATTTTTTGCGTAATGACGTTTTTTATCGCTATTAATCGAAACTTGTATCTGGTTGAAGGATTTGTTGTAAAAACACAGATTACCCAATGGTAAAAGTACTTTTGTTTGTTTATCGATTAATTACTAATAACATTATTATAACACAAGTATTAGTAAACAGAAACGAGAAAGACTTATGAAACACAATTTTAGTAAAGTTTTACAAATATTTTATCGGTCAATATCATCGATATTAAGACACAAACTGAAATTAATACTTTGGCATGATTTTCATTTACAGCAGTGTACCTCGCTAATTTGAGTTTTGTAAAAGTTCTAAACAATTCCATGCGATGTTGAATCGAGAATAAGAATGAGAAACTACAATACTAAATCGATACCAAAAATAGACGAGGATCAATCGATAAAAAAAACAATATTTTGATTACTTACACATCTCTATCAAAGCATGAAGCCGCCAGCCGCGTAGATACCTACCTATGTTTATAAAATAAAAATAATTTTTACTTTAAATTATTAGTTGCGCGGAAACATTGCTGGTGTACGCACTATTCGTGTATTGTGTGATCATGTCGTTTTCTAACGTAAAGTAATGTTACATGCTGATGGAGGTAGTAACTGCAATTAGCTGTGTTGTGATCAGGTGTTTTGGAAGTGGGTACTTATCGGTCAATGCTGCACGATGGTTCCAGCATGACGGTGCCTCACGATATTTTTTCCGACCTGTACGTGAGTACATTATCATTATTGTCCATTATCAGTTCGGCGAGCAGTGGATTGGTAGGGGCAAACTGTGGCCAGCGCGGATTTGACACCACTTGATTTTTATTTGTGTGCATGTCCGTGCTAATCTCGTGCGACGAAATATGGAACATCTCCGCCTGCAATCCCCAGCAATCCAGTCCCTCCGCAATGAAATAATACATTCGGAGAGTCAGACGACCTTCCTCCTTAAAAAAAATTCTTTTCTCAAGCTGCCTAAGTAGGTATCATTGTTTCTTTCGAGAGTCGATAAACGTGAACAAGCTACCTATACCTACAACTCCTACAAGCATGAGGTCAACTGCGGTCATGACCTGTGCCTGTGTTGCCATGAAATTACCTATTTATTTTATTTAAGTTATTTATTTTTTAGGGGGTATTTTTTTTTAAGTTTAGCCAGGTTTTTCAGGCATTAGTAGAATCAGTTATCGATACCTAACAATACCTTCACGGATCGGACAGGGTTTTCTTAACATATTGTATAATTAATATTTTGGTTAAGTCATTGACTGCCACTACAGTCACCGGACTATAACCAACAATAAATTTTCTATAGTGTCTGTTATCAGGCAGTGAATGTGTTCATATTTTGAAACTTGACTTCATTAATGATACTGACAATGGCTCCGATTCTATTGTTCACACACTAAACTAGTTTTAAGTTATGTGCATATTTTCTTTTCCTTTTTTCTTAAGAAAAGCATAGATGATACATTTTAATTTAATCCTGTCAAATTAAGATATTCCATAGACATGACGATTATAAACATGGCAACTAAAAATATGCCAGTTTACGTCAGGAGCGCACTAATTTGACAGGTCTAAACTGTCATTCTATCTTCTATCCTTTTCTTAATGAAATGGAAAGAAAATGATGCACTGAACTTAAAATTAGTTTAGTTTGTGACAACAGAATCGGCACCAATGTTAGTTTTCAAACAAAATTATTACCTCAAACTCTTTGTTAGTTGTAAGATGGTTTATGAGTGTTTTAGGATCCCTCATGGTCTCAATGGTTTTCATGACATCATCTCTTTGCATGAGCCTCAATACAGGCTCCACAGCATCTTGCAGCTCTTGAAGCTGGGAAAGGACTACACCCCTTCTTGCTTTAATTTCCTAAAAATATAATAACATATTCTATAAATTTTATATTGAAAGACAATTGTTCCATAGTCTACATAATGTAAGCTCATAGTTTTGTATCCATGTAGTAAGTCTAAGTGGTAGGTTAGTTTAACTGTTTTTTTTGTACCAACAGGAATGGTGATTAACACCCAATCCTCATAATTGGCCAACAAGTGCCATATGTAAATACAGCCAAGTAACTTTGCATAATGCTCGATGCAAACACATGCAGGAAAGTGCATATAAAAAAGAAACAAAAAACGAACTAGACATGCATTTTAAAAACATGTAGGTAATTAATTATTAAGAACTTTGTTGTTTTAAATGAAGGAAAAACTAAAAATAGCTACTAGCCCCGCACGATGATATTGCGATCGGCGGCCATCTTGGTGACGTAGTCGACCTCGCACCGTCGGTACCGTTCGCAAGTTCAGTCCGCGCTTACCCACTTACGCACATCGAATATTTTGTTAGTTTTTTGTTTTTGTTATCCTGTTTTATTGTTGTTCTTGAGTTTTGTTGTTTAGTTTTGTTAGCTGTTACTCGTTAAAATGAGTAAGAAATTAATTCACAATCGTGCTCGTGAAATTATAATTAAAGTGGACAATTATTTTGTTAAAGAAAAGGAGGACTGTAAGTTAGTTCTTGAAAGTATAAACCGTGCTTTAAAAAGTACTTCGGACACTACTGAGGACATTTTAATACCGAAGCAACAGCTAAACCAAAGTCACGGAGCGTGTGGCATGTGCCACAGGCGTTGCAAAAAAATACTGTGACTAAATTGCGACGAGAGCATGAGCCGGCAACAGCCAGTGGCAGCAAAATGAGAACTCCTACTAAAGGAAAAAGACAAAAGAAGGAATATTTCGACGGGTTTTCCGTAACAGCTGTAAGAAATATTATACATTCAATGTATACGGTGAGGAGAGAAATACCCACAATGCGCAAAATCTTGGCGGCTTCAAAATTAGACCTTAATTATACCAATAGTGAAACTACATTAAGAAAAATAATTAAATGTGATTTAGGCTACCAATTTAAACGATGCTACAAAAAAAGACTGGCTCTAATTGAAAGACCCCAAATTCAAGCGTGGAGGGCTAAACTATATATTTACGACGTATGAAAGAAAATGACTGGCTTGCTAATAACAAAAGACCCGTTATTTATCTTGACGAAACGTGGATACAAGCACACTACACGGTAAAAAAATGTTGGCAAACAGCAACCGATGTCGGAATGAGACGGAACGACAGCCCCGGCCGCCGATGGATAATAGTTCACGCGGGAAGTGAAAGCGGTTTTGTTGACAATGCCCTTTTAATGTTTAAAGCAGACACCAAAATGGGGGATTACCATGATCAAATGAATGCTGAGAATTTCACCAAGTGGCTTATAGAAAAATTAGTACCCAACATACCACGCAACTCCATAATTGTGATGGACAACGCCCCTTATCACAGTAGGGAAGAGAATAGGCCACCAAGTATGAACAATAAAAAACAGTTGATGGTTGAGTGGCTACAAGCTCACAACATCGACTTTCCCAACGACAGTACAAAACCTGAACTGTATTTATTAATTAAACGGCACAGACCGCCGAAAAATTATAAAATTGTCAATTTATTAGATGCCAATGGCCATGAGGTCGTTAGATTACCACCCTACAACTGCGACCTCAACCCCATTGAGAACATCTGGAACCTGGTAAAGATGAGGGTGTCAGAAAAAAATGTGGAGCAGTTGGAAAGTCGCATTGAAGCTCTGACATTGGAGGCGTTGGCGTCAATAACTCCAGATGACTGGCGAAAGGAAGTCAATAATGTTAAACGGCTTGAAGAGGAATATTGGAAAAAAGATCGAATAACTGACGAGTTATTTATCACAAATACGGCAGACGACAGTGAATCGAAAACGACAGACACAGAAAGCAGTTCTGATTCGGAAGACTGTATGAGTGGAATTGAATAAATAGGGTAAGATTATATTGAATTATATAAAAAAAAAAAATTACATACTATCCTGGTGTTATTTGGTACTCTGGTTTAATTCCCGCTCACAAATTAACAGAAATGTAGTTAGCAAAAGTTAATAAACATGTAAGAAAGATATACGAATAAGTATATTTTTCTTACGTCTACAAGAATTATTTCCTTGAATTTTTAATAATGAAAGTTTATTTGTCAGAATATGGATGAGTAGGTATGTGTATGTATAATAAAATTATAAAATACAAATAAATCCTTAACCCGAAAGAATGCTAAATGCAAAATTAATAAACTATAATTTTGCATTTAACATTCTTTTGCTAGCTGTCCTTTCGTGTGACAGATGACGTCACAAAGCTGTTATTGTGACAAGGTTCCATCGCAATATCATCGTGCGGGGCTTATAACATCTTACAATAAGGAATGAGTTTGAATACCACTAAGAAGTAATGCAGTAAGAAAAAATTTTAGGCTTCAATATAATATTGAAATTTATTATAAAATAGTACTAAAAGTCGAAATTTAAAGACAAAGTAGTTTCCAAAGTTGAACTCTAGTCAAACATTTCATAAAACACAGATTGTATATTAAACAATAATTGCTTACCAACTTGTATTTGAAGTATAGATATTTGACATACCTCAGGGGTGTCCTCATTAGGGTACAGCATCTTTCTGATATCAATAACATAATCAATCATGTTAGTTTTGCTAAGAATTTCTAACTTAGCTTGTAGGAGCTCTGATTCATCATAAGTCTGAAAGCAGAAATTCGTACGTGTAAAAACCTAGTGTATAAAACAGACTAATGGACTGATAAATCAGCTATATAGTATTATGTTAGAGGTTAACTTTGGTAACTTACCTCTTTAGCAGCTAAAAACTCAAGTAACGGGAATACCAAATGCCGATCTAGGTATTGACCTATTTTAAATGTTAGGTCAAACTTGGAATAACTCATTCTGGCGTTTTTATTTCTCTCTAGCTCAAAATATAAAAATATGTACTCGTGAAAGTAATATTATGCCCAATGGCATGGTAGGGAAGAAGTGACAAATTAATGACAACTCATAAAACTCTTACTTCACTTGGTTATTGACATTGAAATTTAACCATCCTTGTCTTTTTATTGCAATATGTAATATTGCATCTCTTTCTGATGCTTTAAAGTTAAGCAGTTGCGATGGTATGGAAATTTATAACCTCAAAATAATCGTTAGCCGCTCCTACATTGGTTGGCGTCTATGGAAAGTGGAAACGGAAATAGTAGCGATGCGCGATGGCGAGAGGTTTCATTCGATTGTTTCGATTGTTCAAATATCTCGATGGTCCTCGATTGTTTCAACTTGGACTCGAGTCCAACTCGGTCTGTTATCGCGATGGGCTCACGAGTCACGGCGTGTTCATTCGAGAGCAATCGAGAGTTATTCCTCGATGGTTTAGACGTGAGTTCTTGTCTTGCATTGTGTTTGCGAATCCAAACTAATTTTTACAACAATCGAAAATATGCAGTACCGCGACAGGAATAAATAAACGTTAGTAGTTAAGTTACTTACGAATAATTAAAAGGAGTCGTAAAAATAAAATAATAAAACATATCAAGGAATCTTAATGAATCTGTTTTATTTTTATTAATTAAAAATGTAAAATCCGTCGGGTAAAAAACTAGCGAAAAATAAAATAGTGCATCGTAAGTAAAGGTATAAATAAATGTTCACAAATAACGCGCGAATCGCACGACTTGACTCTGACATGCACCTCGACTCGATGCAATGCAATCGACTGACCTCCCTCGACTGCCTCGTTCATCGAGTGGAGCGAGACTCGATGATTCGTACAATTGCAAACCGGCGGTCGATTCCATTGACTCGAAACAATCGAAAAACATCTCGATTGTTTTGTAGAAAAGCGAGTCGATGGTTGACTCGATAGTTTATTGTAACGACTCCGATTCTTTCGATTGATAAAACATCTCGGAATCGCCCATCGCTAGGAAATAGTAGTGATGGTGATGTATGATGATGCACATATTAGAATTGAAATTAGCGATCTAGCAAAAAAATATTAATTTTGAGCAAAAATTACTGAGTAACCAGGAATACGTATTGTGTATATCTATATTACAGATATTGTAATTGAATTAAAAATTAACCAGACTTTTACCAAGAGTTTCCGAAACATCACTGTATGTTCAGTGAGTGACTATTTATATTATGTATATACATAGTTAAGACGCTAGAAATTCAATTGACTTTAAACTTTTCTCTTTCAGAGTCCCATTATACTATTTTTGATCCTGAAATTATGGTTTCCAATCGTTATCCATTCGTAGTATTTGACGATAGTTACATACAGATAGTCAGAAGGGCAGATCCAAAAACTGGTTTTACCTACCAAGATTTATCGTGTTACCTAATTACTGAGTTTTGAAGGTCAGATAGGACATCGGCGTACTCAGCTTCTGGCCTCGGGAAGTTAGGCCTAGGGGGGCAGGTAAATCGTTTTGCACTATAGTAGCACTCGGTGAATGCGTAGATGTGGACGACTATAATAACAGGTTTGTGGAAACTCTCCAAACGGAAGGGTCCAAGTTTTACAAAACCCTGCGTTCAAAAGGACAGAAGAAGATCTCCGGTCCCACCCGTTGGCTAATGGAAGAACGACGGGAGGTGGTCTTAAAATCCCCTGATGACGCTTGTTGTATCAGATGCCATATCAGACAAATTCAAAGTCTCTGACTCGCGATATACGCTAATTTAATAAAAATTGTATTAGAGAGGCTATCGAGCGGAACAAAGGCTCCAAAGTGTTCGCACGAGATTTGTCTGTTGGACAGAGCCTACTTGCGAAACTGAAGACTAAGGTCCGTATTACAGAACGTCACTCAAACTCAAGCTCTACTTAAGTCTCGTTTCAAGCCTTGTGATTGGTTGAAACTAGTTTTAAGTAATGCTTAAGCAGAGATCAATGCTTGAGTGACGTTCTGTAATACGGACCTTAGGATGGTAGGATCGTCACTTCCAAGCCCGAGCTTTTGGGTGAGATTGAGAAATTCTACGGAGAGTTATACACATCAACACACGCACCTGTTGTAAGCCTGGCTAATGATCATAGAGCCAGAATAACCCAACACTACACCTACGATATCCCAGACGTCAGCCTGTACGAGATTAGTATGTCCCTGAAACAGCTTTAGAATGATAAGGCGGCTGGAGATGATGGAATTACGGCCGAGCGGAAGCTCAGCCGTAAAAGCGGGTTTCAAACCGGTTCTTAAAGCGCTTCAGAAGCTATTTAATTCCGTCATACTTAAAGGCGAAACGCCTAAGGCATGGCACAGGAGCGTGGTGGTGTTGTTTTTCAAAAAAGGTGACAATACCCTTCTGAAAAACTACAGACCGATATCCCTCCTGAGCCATGTCTATAAGCTGTTTTCTAGGGTCATCCATCACGAATCGTCTCGCTCCCAGGTTTGACGACTTCCAGCCTCGCGAACAAGCAGGCTTCCGAAAAGGCTTTAGCACCATGGACTACATACATACGCTGCGGCAAGTAAATACAGAAGTCCGAGGAGTATAACAAATCACTATGCGTGGTATTGGCGTTTGTGGACTATGACGAGGCCTTCGATTCGATCGAGACTTGGGCGGTGCTACAGTCTCTTCAGCGGTGCCAAATTGACCATCGATACATTGAGGTTGTTGGTGGTTGATTGTGGTTGTGTTTTGTGTTGGGTTGTGTTGAATGTGACAAAATATAAGAAAAGAATGTCTCTTACAAGCTATGCACTAACTTAAATAACTTATTTTAGCGCGTAGGTCGTGTTACGTAATTAAAACTCGAATAGATAGAACGTTGTCTATTGCACGTAAGTCTAGAGTACAATGTATAATATAAACTGACTAATTACAAGAGTGTGGACGTGACTATGTTACAGAATGTGAATGTGTAAAATGTAATGTGTAAATATGTGGCGATAATCTCTTATATGCTATGCACAACCTTAAATACTAAACAATAACACAGCTATCTCTAAACGATAGTGGGGTGACCGATCGGCCGTCCTTGATGCTGATTCATTGATCATGGGAGGACGTGGCGTACGATTGGTCGGTGGACAGTGGACGTGGCGTACGATTGGTCGGTGAACAGTTCCCGCCAATTCGGTTCAAGTGCAAGGCGGTTCGGTGTGGTACGCGCGCTCCCACGCACAATGGGTCCACAGATGTGCTTCCGGAGTTCCGGGGTGAGATTTATTAGGCACTCTCGCTGTAGGCGGTCAGGACCCACGCGCTTTTGTCTTCCGAGATCCTTGTGTGACTCTGGTGTGATTTATGTGAACCCTTTCGCGAAAGGTCGTCCATTGTGCAATTGTGTAGCATACGCGCTTTGTCTTCCGAGATCCTTGTGTGACTCTGGTGTGATTTATGTGCACCCTTTCGCGGAAGGTCATCATTAGTTGGACGTCAATAGTTGGACCATCCATTGTTGTCATTGTATTTATTGTAGCGACTATCTGCTACATTATCAAAGTGCGTACAATAGTGGGGTAACCAATAGGAAAGCAGCTTGCTGTCCTGCCGAAATCCACGCGGTAGCGCGTGCGTCGTCGATGTTGATTCGATGATCGAGGGAGGCCGCGGCGTGTGGTTGGTCGGTGTAGAGAGCGCGCCAATTCACAGTTCACGTGCAAGACAGCTCACTGTAGTTTCCCACGCTCCCATCGATCGTTAGTCAACAGATGTGCTTCCGGAGTTACGGGGTGAGATTTATAGGCACCCTCACGCTGGGCGGTCGGGACACCGGCCATGACTTCCGCGATCCTAGTGTGATTTATAGGAACCCTTCGCAGCGGATCATAGAATGTGTGTAGCAGCTGGCTGGGTTGCTACAGTATTCCCCCCTTAGCGAAGCGTACGTAGCGTGCAGGCGTCTTGACCATCCTGCCTGATCTGGTACGTTGTTCCCTCGTATGCGGGGCTGGAAGTAGGCTGGATTGCTCGTCTGTGGTAGCTGCAAGTGCTTGATTGGTCTCTCTGTTCGTATGCTTGGGATCATCTTCTGTGTTGATTGTGTACGCAGGTTTGAGGCGATCGATCGATATGTTGCTAGATCGTCCTGGTAGTTGGATTATAAAGTACTTTTATTACAATATTTTATACAATAAAGTATTTTTCGTTTGATGATCTTGTATGGATCTTGGTATGGATATTGCAGAGGTTTGCGGACGGTGTCATCGCGTACAAACACCTGGCTACATGTTTGTAGATCGTTGTGAACGAACATACATCGCTTGTTTGCATGCGATTTGTATGTGGGTGTGAGCTTAGTCATAACTTCTTGAAGGTGATTAACGTAGTCGTGGTCCATTTTCGGTGTGGCTGGTGTGGGTGATATGAAATCGCCGGGAAGGCGTATTGCTTGACCGTAGGTGACTTGCGCTGCGCTTGTGTTAGAGTCGGAGCGGATAGCGGCTCGTAGACCCATTAAAACAGTAGGCAACACGTAGATCCATTTGTTGCTGTTTTCTAGTCTAGCCATGAGTGCGGCTTTTAATGTTCTGTGCCAGTGTTCGACGATTCCGTTACTCTGCGGGTGGTACGCAGTAGTACGGGTTTTTTCTGTACCGAGTAATTGAGCAAGGTCTTGGAATAGTCGACTTTCAAACTGTCGTCCTTGATCAGTTGTGATTCTTACTGGACAACCGAAACGAGATATCCATACTTCGTAAAGTGTTCTTGTGACGATGTCAGCGGTTGACTCCTGAAATGGTACAGCTTCGGACCATCGCGTGCACCGGTCGATCATAGTGAACAGGTATTTGTGTCCACATGCTGATGCAGGTAGCGGTCCAACGATATCAACGTGAATATGTTGAAATCGTTCGCTCGGTGGAAATGTTGCGATGTCACTATGATTGTGTCATTGTATTTTGGAGAGCTGACACGAACTGCATGTTTTAGTCCTCTCACCGATGTCGGTATTCATTGAGGGCCAAAAGAATCGCTCTTGCATCAGCTTCCGTGTAGTTCGTACTCCTGGGTGACTTGGGCTGTGCACGGCGTTGAAAGCTATGCGACGAAAATCAGCTGTTAAATATGGACGAACATGTGACGTTGATGTTTCGCAGAATATTGACTTGTTGGTACCCGGAAAGACGATTTTCTTGAGTTGTATGTTGGTCTGTTGAGATAATGTAGGTATACAACTTTATGGGGGACACCCCCACAGCGCTGACCTCTACGTAGTGTTCCCCGGGCAACACCGTGTCTGACCACCGTAACGGAGTGCCAGACCGGTGGCTAACGAGCGCTGTGACTTACGCGATCTTGCGATTTTATTCTGAGGGCGATTGCGTACATTGTAGATATTTTATTGTGGTTTTTTATTGTTATTGTGGGTTGCATTTTATTGTAGATTTTATGGGATTTTATTGTGGTTTTTATTGTTGTGGGATTTTATTTTATAGTGGGTTTTATTTTTATTGTCGTATTCTCTTGTGGTTGGCGCCGAAATGCCGAGATCCTTGAGAAGCGCTTCCGGGCGTTTCGCCCCAAAAGGCCCTTCTCAGGGCTAACCAGACGGCCCTTCTCAGGGCTAACTAAAAGACCCTTCCCAGGGCCAACCCAAGGGCCCTTCTCAGGGCCATCCAGACGAGTCGGCGTTGGAGGCCAGTCGCGCACCATCGGCGGCGGGCTTCTGCGGGGAGGACGAGTTCTCCGACTCGGACATGGGGTCCGTAGTCGGCGACTCGTCGTCCGTGTGCGGAGTAGCTGCGGACCGCAGTCTGAAGAGGGCCTACCTGAGGCTCGGGTCCGAGGGATCGTCGGACTCGGCCAAGGGTAAGCCAAAACAGAAGAAGCCGAAGGCGAAGACTGCTTCGCCTTCGACTTCTTCTCAGGCTGGCACCCATGATGTGGGTGTGGCGGACGCCCAGCTCCGGGTCGGCTTGGCCAAACGGGCCGATCTCGAGCTGGAACTGGAGGAGAAGGTTGCCGCGCAGGAGAAGCAGGCGCGCGCAACCAAAGCGAGGGCCGGATACGGTTCGGCCCTCGTCAGTTTCGACGGCCTATCCATGGCTGAGTTGGCCCGCTTAGCGGAGGAGGACAGGGAGAAGATCGTCGAGCGCGCCTCCAAGTCCTCCAACCTAAAGGGGACCTTCCAGAAGGCCCTAAAATGCCGTGCAACAAGCTTGCACGGCATAATAATGCGCACTGCGTCAGAGGAGACGAAGCAGCTGCAGGCGAGGGTGGATCTCCTGCAAGCAGAGGTTAGCGCACGAAGCTGGCTGAAGCTACGGCCCCGCCCCCTAAGACCCCGTCAGCAGCGGTTACCGCCCCCTCCTCCTCCAACATTGAGAAATTGTTCCGCAAGGTTGTCATGGAGGAGAGGGCGTTCACCCGTGCCTGCTTGGCAGGCATAGAGGACCGCCTCCTGCCCCAGCCGCGTCTCCGTCCGCCCCTAGCGGCGGACAAGACGCAGACAGTGGCTCCCCTTGCCCCGAAGCCCGCAAAGGGCAAGGGGAAGAAGTCGCCGGGGGCTCTGCCTCCCCCCGGCACGAGTGCGGGTGCCGAACCGGGGCCGGTTGCCGTCGCAGCACCCGCCCCTCAGGTGCAGGAGGGAGACGCCCTCCTCCCTTCCACCACCCCAGCCAACCAGTCGTGGTCAGAGGTCGTTAGGAAGGGAAAGGGAAAGGGCAAGAAGGTGACCCAGGCCCCGGCTGCCCCGGCGGCTGCCCCGGTAGTCAAAAAGGCCCCGAAACTGGTTCCTCCAAAATCTGCGGCGGTCACGGTGACCATCGTCCCCCAGGGCGCCGAGAGGGGAGTAACGTACGAGTCCGTCCTGAGACGGGCTCGTACCGCCACGGACCCCGCTGAGTTGGGGATTGGTGTTTGCCGCCGGACCCAAACCGTAGCTCGTTTGTTCGAGTTTCCGGGGAAGGACTGCGGCAAGAACGCGGACCTCTTCGCAGCCAAGCGGGAGGTCCTTTCAGACGTAGCAAAGGTCGCCAGGCCGACAAAAACCACCATCATTGAGGTGACCGGTCTCGACGACTCGGTCACCAAGGAGGAGGTGGTGGCCACGGTCGCGGTGGCTGGAGGCTGCGAAACCGCAACGGTGCGGGCTCGGGCCATCAGACCCGGCCGCGGTGGACTGGGCTCTATCCGGCTGGAGTGCCCAGTCGCCGCAGTGCTGGCCGCCCAGGCTAAATGCCAGGGGCGGCTACTGGTGGGATTTAGCCGGGTCGTGATCCGGGTGCTTGAGGCAGCGCCGATGCGCTGCTTCAAGTGCTTGGTAATCGGCCACACCCGAGCCATGTGTCCGTCCACAGTAGATAGGGCGGACACGTGCTTCCGCTGCGGGCAACAGGTGCGAGGCCGCCAAGCCGCACTGCGCGGCGTGCGCCGACAGTGGTCGCCCTGCAGACCACGTGAGCGGGAGGAGCTTATGCCGACCCCCCTCAAAGAAGGGCAAGCCGCAGGCGGCTATAAGCCGTCCTGCCGCTGCTGCCACCTCCCCGACCGTGGTGACCGAGGGTGATGCGATGGTCGAATAATGGGTACCGACCATCGCATCCTGCAGGCAAACACCAACCACTGCCGGGCTGCCCAGGACTTACCGGTGCAGTCAATGGCCGAGTGGTTGGTGGATGTAGCAGTGGTGGCCGAGCCGTACTTCACTCCCAGCAATTGGCTGGGAGACAGTGACGGCTCGGTGGCAATCGTGGCGCGGTCTTCCTCGGACTCTCCCCTCCCCTCTCGCTCTTAGATAGGAGACCGGGATACGTGGCCGCCGCGTGGGGAGGGTTGGCCCTTGTGGGGGTCTACTTCTCCCCAAACCGCCCTCTCCAGGACTTCGAGGATTTCCTCGGGGTCTTGACGGCGGTCATCGGGAGGACGGTGCCACGCCAGGTCTCCATATTGGGAGACCTGAATGCCAAGTCGGTGGTCTGGGGAGACCCGGCCACCGACGCTCGCGGACGGGCGGTCCAATTGTCTGGTCTGGTCTCTCCCTCTTGAATAGGGGGTGCGTCCAGACATGCGTGCGGCGGCAGGGCGGGTCCATAGTGGACCTCACCTTCGCCACGCCCGCACTGGCCGTCCGCATTCGAAACTGGAGGGTGGAGCTGGGGGAGAAAGAAAGAAAGAAGAAAGAAAGAAAATACATTTATTTAGCACAGACTTGACACACAATACAATACATCTAACAATAACACATCGGGTAGCAACAAAAAAAAATTTGTGTAAAAAATAACAACGAAGTGTGCCTCGTGGCTGCACCAAAAAGGTCCAGTTCAGCAAAAATGCCAGACAACTAGTGCCTGACGCTGGTTTTCAACTGAACCTAATGTGAGGTGACAGATGTAAATCAGTTTTAAACAACAGTTAAATAAATAAAAATAAATACGTGTTACATAAATAGAAATAATTACAAGTATGTACAAAAATAGTGTGAGATTGATCAATATTACTAAAAACTAATCCATACTAATATTATAAATGCGAAAGTAACTCTGTCTGTCTGTCTGTCGGTCTGTCTGTCTGTCTGTCTGTCTGTCTGTCTGTCTGTCTGTCTGTCTGTCTGTCTGTCTGTTACGCTTTCCCGCTTAAACCTCTCGACCGATTTTGATGAAATTTGGCACAGACAATCTTTGGACCATGAGAAAGAACATAGGCTACCTTTTATCCCGGAAAAATATGATGTTCCCGAGGGAAATCTAAAAAGCGCGATATAACCGAACTCCACGCGGGCGAAGCCGCGGGCGGAAAGCTAGTAATAAATATACTAAGAAAAGAAATACTGACAAACATAGGTAATGATAAGACTTTCTTTTTTACAAATTCATTGAACAACCCAGACATAACATACAATTACGAACACAAATTAAAAAATACATTAAATCCAATGATATAACATCAACGCAATTAAATCCATACTAATATTATAAATGCGAAAGTAACTCTGTCTGTCTGTCTGTCGGTCTGTCTGTCTGTCTGTCTGTCTGTTACGCTTTCCCGCTTTAATCTCTCAACCGATTTTGATGAAATTTGGCACAGACAATCTTTAGACCCTGAGAAAGAACATAGGCTACCTTTTATCCCGGAAAAATTTGATATTCCCGAAGGAAATCTAAATAGCGCGATATAACCGAACTCCACGCGGGCGAAGCCGCGGGCGGAAAGCTAGTGAAATAATAAAAAAAATAAAATTAAATGTCATCATCATCATCAACCTTTTTATCGACCCACTGCAGGGCACAGGTCTCCTCTCATACAGAGAAGGATTGAGCGTAATCACCACGCTTGCTCAATGCGGGTTGGCGATTTCAGACTTAAAGTCCAGGTTTCCTCAAGATGTTTTCCTTCACCTCCAGTCATTGGTGTCCAAGACATACTTAGAAAGTACATATAACTTTAGAAAAGTTACATTGGTACTTGCCTGACCTGGAATCGAACCCGCGCACTCATACTTGAGAGGCTGGTGTTTTAACCACTAGGCCACCACGACTTCGAAATTAAATGTAAAATAATCAAATTGAAAAAAAAAATGAAAATAATAATAATAATACCAAATTGAATAGAAAAATCAAATAAAAAAAAAAATACTGTTAAGGTACCTACACTATATGATTGAGACATTCAGTGCGACCATGTCTAACTTCCTTTGAGCTTCTGTGAGGTACTGCCGTAAGCGTTGTCTAAAGGCGTCTATGGTGTTAATTGCTCTAATTGGTGGTGGTAGGTTATTCCAAATTTTAGAAGCTGCGTAACGGAAGCTACCTCTAAAAGCGGCTGAATTATGCGACTGGGTCGAGAGTTGTTGCGAACATTGCCTTCTTTCACAATCTCGTCTACTGGCTATCCAACTCAACTTGTCGTACAGATAATGCGGTTCCTGGTATTTAACTACACCAAACAAAAGGCACGCTAGATGTAGCTTGCGTCTCGATTTCATTTTCAATATGAAATGTTTGTTCAGAAATGGAGTCACGTGACTTCTGGGGGGTATTGTGTAACAAAATCGAGCGCATGCGTTCTGGACCCTCTGAATTAGTCGATCTGTGCGAGCCAACAGGCGCGGGCTGTAAACAGTATCCACATAGTTCAGCCTAGACAAAACCAAGGTTTCAACCAACCGCTCCCGTAGCGGCTCGGACAAGTACTGCCTAATCTTGTACAGAACTTTCAGGCGGTAAAAACAATTTCTGACCGAATCAGCTACGTGTTTTTCGAAACGGAGGTCTTTGTCCATGATAAGACCGAGATTCCGAGCCTCATATATTCTCTCAATTGGTTCGCCCATTAGCTGCAAGTGAAACGTTGCGGGTAATTTAGCCAGCTGCTGCCTTGTACCAAATACCATGTACTTTGTTTTCGTTGGGTTCAGTGACAGGCAATTCTGCCTCGACCAATCCGCGATTCTATGAAGGTCCTCGTTTAGATCTTTAATGGCAGTATCGCATTCCTCTGGACTAAAGGATATATATAGTTGAACGTCATCGGCGTATATATGGTACTTACATTTCTGTAAGCACCGAATGATGTCTGCACAGTACAAAATAAATATAATTGGTCCCAGTATAGATCCCTGCGGAACTCCTCTGTCAATGGAAGCAAGAGTAGATGTAAGAGCAGTGCCGCCACCCAAACATAGATTAACAAGTTGTTTTCTATCACTAAGGTAGCTGCGGAACCATTGCTTAGCTCTGGGGTCAAATCCGTAGTAACTTAGCTTTGACAGCAATAACGGAATATTTATTGCATCAAATGCCCGGGAAAAATCTAGCAGGACCAGCAATGAGCACATACCCCCATCCTGGGCTGATAGAAGATTGTCAGTCACATCCAGCAAGGCAGTGGCAGTACTGCGCTGTTTTCTGAAACCAGACTGCAAGTCCGGTAACACGCTATTCTGTTCCAGAAAAAGCGTTAGCTGATGGCTGACAACTTTCTCCAGCACTTTAGATAGACACGGTAAAATGCTAATAGGGCGAAGGTCCTTTACTTCAATTGTGTTATCATTCTTTGGTAGCGGCCTAACGGAAGCTATTTTCCATTGGTCAGGGAATGTTGAAGTTAGTATTGAGCAGTTTATAATATCTGTTACTGATTTTAGTGAGTAAGGCAAAGTCATGTTTAGCATGTCGAGGGTAATGTTGTCATAACCCTCGGCGTTACGTTTAAGGTTGGATATTATCCGAGAGATGTCGTTCTGTTCTACTGGATTGATTGTAAAAATTGTTTCACCATGTCTATGATTCTCGAAATAAGTTATAAGTGTACTACTTGCAACCGGGTTACCGGGAACTATCAAAAAAGTACTATTAATTACATTTGGATCTGTAAGATGCGCCGGAAGATCTTGTCTCGGTTTATAGGGTGCTAAAGTGGATTTCAGACTCCTCCATAGCAATTTAGGCATATTTATTTTATTATTTATATTATGCTTAAAAAAGGCAACTTTTTCATTGTGCAGAGAACTTAAGACAAGGGATTTTAACTTTTTATAATATTCTTTCTTAGAATTCGATTTCGTTTTCCTGAAAGAACTTAACGCATCGTCCCGTAAACGCATCATGAGTTTAATCGTGTCAGTAATCCACGGATGATACCTTTCCTTGACAGTACAAGTCTTGATTGGCGCGTAAATATCGAACAGGGAAATTATGCGGGAGTTAAATACATGCACCATGTCATTAACGTTGTCAAACGAGGATATGCTTTCAAGACATAAAAGCAACAAGTCCATTTTAAAATTATCCATGCAAACATTTTTAAGTGGCCTAAAATTAATTAAATATGGTTTAAACTTGTCACGCTTTATATGAAATTCCCCAACTATAATAGAATGACCGTTAAGTGAAACAAAAGATTCCACTGACACGTATCTTGCTCTTAGGTCGGTACACAGGAGATCGATGAGAGTTTCACTAGAGGCCGTGAAATGAGTAGGAGAGGTCACCAGTTGCGTAAGACTTAGGCAGTTCAGAAATTATAAAGTTTTTTTTGTTTTTACACAGTTTGTGTCTAACAAGTTAACATTAAAATCTTCTAGTAAAATAAAATGATCACAATTTCCCAGTGAACTAAGCGAATCCGTTACAGCATCCAGGAAAAGAACAAGGTCAAGCCAAGGCGGCTGGTACGCTGTACCTATAGCTATTCTTTTACAGTTCACTGATAGCGTTAGCCACATCTGTTCGACCGATTCGAACCTGGGATCGACAGCGCCAGTCCAAGTTCGCGCGTTCAGTTCCCGCCGCAGGTAAAAACCAACTCCCCCACCACGACCCGACCTCACACTCGCTGGCCGCGGCGAGTGACGCAGACGATACCCCGGCACCACTGGAGCGCGCCCTGCCTCGCCTGGACGCAGCCAAGTTTCGTTAATGGCCATAATGTCAAAACTCTCGGTGGTAGGCAACAACATCAGCCGCCGGCATAAGTTACCACCCACCAGACAAAGTCTTGCCGCCAAGCGATTCGTCGTGTTCCGGCATGATGTCTGGTGAAGCCGTACGGAGAACGGGTCTGAGCAGTTGTGTTGCGATGTGTGCCGGGTACGATGTGCCTAATGTTGTTGTGTCGGGAGTTTGGTCGTGAAGGCTCTCCAGATCATCCTCTGGCGCAGCATCGTTGGTCGTGTTGTTGGGTTAAATATTGCATCACCTCGCTCAACTGCCGTCTTCCTTCCTATTCACTCAGTTTTTTTGAGTGAATAGGCTTAATAAGCTAGTGTGCTTTACCATCAACGATTGCATCACTGCTTACCATCAGGCGGGATTGCAGTCAAGCACTAGTTTATAACTATTAAAAAAAAAAAAACAATACCTGTCGATTGCACCAATAAGATCATCATGACCTGTTCCCAATGATCCAGCATTTAGGAAGCCAACTTTCAGGAACTTTTCTCCCTTAGTCATCATTACAACGATATGAAATAATTTCGTCATCTACCAATATAAATAACATAAGTGCACATTTGATCCTATTTAATACGAAACCATATAAGATTATTTGCCGTAGTTCAATTGCGAACAAATAAATATTGCATAATATAATATATGTATTAAAATAAAAATGTAACATTGAGATTCGTAGATTTATAAATAATGAATTTGTAGGGTGAAACATTATTTTTGTATAGAATGTATATAGATAAGCATTACGTGTGGAGTTATAAAACTGGTTCACGTACAGTTTACTGAGGCACACTGCGAGCCACATACCTACCGATATAAAAATAAGCAGGTAGTAACAACATAAACCTAATATTACATTTGAAAGACAGAGACTAACCATAATTACACTTATTTTAAAAATAAACACCATTGCAGGAAAGAGATTACAAGAAAGTATGAAAAAACAAAACAAAATAACATACAAAAAGTTAATTCTATGATACCCGGGCTGGACCGAAGATGCGCTGCAAGTCAGCCTCGCAGCGGATTTGGCAAATGGCGTCTCCGGGTTTGTACCGGGCGAGAATACGGCCTCGTTTCGACCACACAAACTGCCATCCCAGGCGACTGCCGGCCTCACGAGCGCTCCGAAACAACTCACGATTTACCTTCGTGAGGCGCTCATTCAGATAAAAGCGCGTCGCAGAGCCCGGCAAGTCGAGGTCAGCAGTAGTCATCCCCCGACGCACTCGTGCACCCTCCAGTAGCTCGTCACGCAGATCACGGCGTGCGAGGCGCACGACAAGAAAGCGGGGTCGGGTCTCCACTGGCCCCATTGCCTGCGTCGCGCTTATGCGCCTACCTCCAACACGCTCGGCGCTCACTATATCGCGTGCTTTGATTTTAACGCCAAACTTTGACGCAACCAACATTACCGTGTGGATTGGGTTTTCACCACTAGCCTCGGGTAAGTTAGAGATCTGTATATCTTTAGCAAGCAGTTCCTGTTCCCGGTCATTGATATCGCTTCGCAGCTGTGATATCAATTTGTCCACATCGGTCGACACTTGGGGCTGAATATTTTGTTGTTCTATTGAAGCCACTCTTTCCTCTAAATTACTTATCCTATCATTAGTGGCATTTAAAGAGGATCTTAGCTCCGAGAGATCGTCACGGAGCAGCTGGAATTCATTCCGTACGGTACTAAGGAATTCTTCTCTAAAAACGCGTAGCTCCGCTTTGAGGATGCTGTTTAGCTCCTGCGTGGTGTCTAGAGCTGTGCTATTGACGGGGCTGGTATCCGTATCCATTAGGTTTACAAGGCTTTCCTCGTGAGGCGCTGGTGGACGCGCTCTTACCGGCGTTTCAGCCTGGTTGTCCCTTACCAAGTTTTTATTGCACTCAGGACAGTGCCAAGAGGTTGTCAAATGGCCGGTACCCTGCAGACCCACACACGCTCGGTGGTACCAAGCCCTACATTTTGAGCAGTTTGCAGCCTCTGCCGATGACAGAAATTTGCCACAGCCACCGCACTTAGCCATAGTAAACTTGTTGCTAAGGTGTTGATAAGCTGATACAGCGATAGGGCAACAGATGGCGCTGTTTTAATAAAACGCTTATGGCGCTTTCTTCGCGATGTGTACCTATGGTGCGGATGGACACCATAGACTGCCCACAGTAACGGTGTAAAGGTGCACGCACACTGAAGTTAGGTCACACTAGCAATCCCTTCACGAACAAAACACTGTTTATTTTCTTTCGAGTGTCCGGTACTTAAAAAATTATTTTTTTGTATCGTTACAACGATACAAAAAAAGAGACGATCTCGGATCGCCGTTACGTGCGATTCGAGATCTCTCCCCGGAATCCACGGGGGCGCCGCAGCATTCCCTCTTCGTCGGGCCGATCCCCGTTTCCGAGGTGGGCTCTGACCCACCTGGATCGGGAGGCGGCAAGGGAGGCCGCGTTCGTCCAGGACTGGCTTTGGCCACGTCCCGGCGTGGATGTCCTGGACGTGGACACGGCGGCGGCCCGACTGAGGGGGTCATTGACCGAGGTGTGCAACGCCAGCATGCCTCGGTCGAGACGTCCGCCTCCCCGACGCGCCGTGTACTGGTGGTCGGAGGAGTTGGCGGAGCTGCGGGCCACCTGAGTGGCGGCACGGCGGGCCTTTACCCGATCGCGTCGGCGGCGCCGACGGGATCAGGCCGACGAGGACCGAGGGCGGCCTTCAAGTCGGCCATCGGCGCCACCGAGGACGCGGCGAGGGCCGAGCTGCTGGAGAGTCTCGACAACGACCCATTCGGGAGGCCATATAAGGCGGCGCGTAACAAACTGCGCCGCATTGGTCCCCCGGTTGCCGAGACCCTCGAACCAGCGCTCCTGGATGGGGTGGTATGGTCCCTGTTTCCGCGCAGGGATCCGCACTTCGCCCCACCAATGATGGGCCCGCCAAGGGGAGCGGCTCTACCGGAGGAGGAAGCTCCTCCTCTTCCGGTCTCAGAGGAGAAATTTGGCGCGGCGACTCTTCGTCTCCGCGCCAAAAAGACGGCTCCTGGCCCGGATGGGGCACCCGCACGGGTGGTGGCCATCGCGGCCACCGAAATGGAGGGCAGGTTTCGGGACCTCTTCAGCGCGTGCTTCGCGTCGGGGAGGTTCCCGAAACCATGGCGGGAAGGCCAACTGTGCCTCCTCCGGAAGGAAGGGCGGCCGGCGGACTCCCCCTCGGCTTACCGGCCCATCGTTTTGCTCGATGAGGTCGGTAAAATGTTCGAGGGGATTATCGCCGGCCGTCTCAAGCGGCATCTGCGGAGCGTGGGACCGGACCTGTCGGACTCCCAGTTCGGATTTCGAGCTGGTCGTTCGACAGTGGACGCCCTGGCCCGTCTAAAGGGCCAGGTGACAGAGGCGGTGGGAGTGGGGGATGCAGTGTTGGCTATGTCATTCGACATTGCCAACGCCTTCAATTCCGTCCCCCACTCCACCATCCTAGAAGCGCTCCGGTTCCACGGAGTACCCCTGTACTTGCGGGGCCTCCTGGCCAGCTACTTGGAGGACCGTGCTGTCCTCCTCCTAGACGGGGCTGGTCAGCTCCGGCGATAAGCTGTCGGAGCCGGCGTTCCACAGGGGTCCGTTCTAGGGCCTCTTCTGTGGAACGTCGGTTATCACTGACTCCTGCGAGGAACCCTCCTTCGAGGAGCGCTTCCCGCGGGAGCACCTTCCGGGAGGCGGCCAGTTTGGCATCGGCGGGCGGATCCTTAGTGACTTGAGGGTGGCGCTGCACTAAACGGAGGCCGTGTTCTTTCACGGCCCCCGGCAGCGCCCCCCGCCTGACGCCCACATTTATGTGGAGGGGGTGAGGGTCGGAGTTGAGGCCCAGATGAAATATCTGGGCCTCATCTTAGACAGCAGGTGGCGCTTCGGCCCGCACTTTAGCGGGCTGTCGTCACGCCTGCTGAAGGCTGCGGGAGCCCTCTCGTAGCTGATGCCAAACTTGGGAGGGCCCAGCATGTGATGCCGGCGTCTATACGCCGGCATACTGCGGAGTATGGCCCTTTATGGGGCCCCGATTTGGGCGGACTCCCTCCATAGGAGGGAGAACCTCACCGCCCTTCGGACGCCCCAAAGGGCCATCGCCCAGCGGGCATCGCGGGCCTACCGCACGGTGGGCTTCGCAGCGGCGTGCGCTCTGGCGGCCACCTCGCCTTTGGAGCTAATAGCTGCCGTATTCGCCGTGGTGTGCCGTTATCAGACGGAGGTTTGCCAATTGCGTAGGTCAGCGGCTTGTGGTCGGTATAAATGACGAGTTCTTTGCCTTCAAACATTTTTTGTAAGTGTTTTACAGCCATATATGAGGTTTGAGATATCTTTATTTCCCATAAGAAATTAATCACTTACATGAGAAATTTTTAAATACTAAATTAAACAAATATTTAAGACGTACAGTACAGTAAGACATTATCCATCCATACTAATATTATAAATGCGAAAGTAACTCTGTCTGTCTGTCTGTTACGCTTTCCCGCTTAAACCTCTAAACCGATTTTGATGAAATTTGGCACAGACAATCTTTAGATCCTGAGAAAGAACATAGGCTACCTTTTATCCTGGAATAATTTGATGTTCCCGAGGGAAATCTAAAAAGCGCGATATAACCGAACTCCACGCGGGCGAAGCCGCGGGCGGAAAGCTAGTACAAAAATAAAAATAAAGAAAATAAAAATATGTAGGGTAGATTGTTAGCACAACATGGACCACGCACAACTAGATGTGGCATGTACTAAGGTGCGCTCGCTTGATTAAATATATGCAATTTTAAATGCTTTTTATATATTAACATAGACTTTGCGTTTTTAATTTTTTTTTGGTAATTTGTTGTACAATGCTGTACCTTCTGCACGAAGGTGCAGCTACACTTTTTTGCCATAGTTACTGCGCGGTGAGTATAATTGTATTTCATTAGCGTTTCTAAGCCCAATGTTGTGTTTTTGATGTTTTTTTGTGAAATGTATTTGTATGTGAATGTTTTTATTGAGTATCTTTCTAATTAATATGCAGTTATTGTATATGTATGTTTGTGATATATTCATTAGTTTGGTTTCATTGTATATTTTTTGTGTGGGTATACTATAATCATATTGGAGGAGTGTTTTCTATTTTTTTCCTTTCCTGTGGATGCCTTAATTAAAATTAAAGCCTCCAGCCAGGGGCACTTAAAACTAAATTAAAATTAGGCGACTACGCACTAAGGCTAGAGAGGACAGCAAGGGGCGGCTGGATCGAAAGTTATACTTAATGGTTTGATGACCGCGGCGTTTCCTAGTACTAGCTCTGAGAAGAAACGCCGAAACAAACTCAGAGGTCATTGTTGGGACATTATGATAATTACTGGCTCAGCTGCGGCGCGGGCTGGCCTTCATCGGACAGGGGACGGGGGCGGGGGTTGCTACGGGGAGCGCGTCGCGATGGACCTCGGCGGCGAGGTCGGTAGGTCGGTCTGTTTTTGTGTACTGTGCTGGTGGCCCTATTGGCCTCTTGGAGGAAGGTAATGGGGTCATCGGGGTCTGTGAGGGCATGCCGAGGGCGGCGAAGTCGGGAGATGGTGGAGGGAGTGTAATTTGGCGGCCTCTGCTATAAGAGGATTGCGGTGCTTGGTGGCAGTATCAAAGAAGCGTTTGGAGAGACGTTTCATGAACTGCTGGATGGTGGGGATTTTGAGATCAAGGTGGAGGATCTCATTACGGACGAACCAAGGGGCGTTTGTGGCTTTACGGAGGAATCGGTTTTGGACTACTTGCATCCTATGGATATGACGTGGCTTGGCATGTACGAAGACTGGACAAGCGTAGGTCATAATCGGACGTATGCAAGCTGTGTACAAGCGTATTTTGCACCTGAGCGATAGCTTGCTACGCGGGTTGAGGAGGGGGTGGAGTCGACCTAGAGCGAAGGCGGTGCGAGCGCGGACCGTCTCAATGTGCTCTGAGAAGTTGAGGTTTTGATCGAGAATCACACCTAGGTACTTGGCTTGCTTCTCCCAAGGGATCGGCTTGCCGTCCATGGTGAGGGGTCGTGGAAGGGTGACACTGACCCGCGGTTTCCTGTAGAGTACCGCTTGGCTTTTTAGGGGGTTGACTTCAATTCTCCATTTCATAAACCAGTCAGCGAGCTTGTTGACCGCGGATTGAAGATGGAGGCGAATCCAGTCTGGACTGCGTCCCGAGCAGTAGATGGCTGTGTCGTCTGCGAACAGAGCGAGTTGAGCCTTACTGATTTTCGGGATATCGCTAGTGAAGATCGTAAAAATGAGTGGGGCCAAGCGCGGATCCAGGGGGGGGGGGGTTGTCATGGGGGTCATGAACCCCCCCTGGGCTAGGTCCAGGAGGATCCAGCACAGGAGGATTTTATTTAAGTACTTTCAAAATTTCATCAGTTTATACAACGTGTAACATAAAGGGTATATACATACCAAGGGCATTGTACCTTTACATGATATCAAACGATATTGGAAGGGTTTTTCAATTCTATCTCTTTATGTTAGAAAGTTATGAGAAAAAAACACCGCCTGTGATAGACTACTACCGTACTAGGCGCACAGAATTATTTAAGATATTTATCGTGATTTTGGCAAGTAACGTGACGTGTAACGCGTAGTTATTAACATATGTAGTGTGGTGCTGTTTGCAATTTTTTAATTTAGGAAACACACGATACCGAAAATTTGTTATCAATTTTTTTACTATTTTATTTTGAGTTGAAACCCTTCTAATATCATTTGATATCATGTAAAGATGCCATGCCCTTGGTATGTATATACCCTTTTTGTTACACGTTGTATAATACTAGCTTTCCGCCCGCGGCTTCGCCCGCGTGGAGTTCGGTTATATCGCGCTTTTTAGATTTCCCTCGGGAACATCAAATTTTTCCGGGATAAAAGGTAGCCTATGTTCTTTCTCAGGGTCTAAAGATTGTCTGTGCCAAATTTCATCAAAATCGGTTGAGAGGTTTACGCGGGAAAGCGTAACAGACAGACAGACAGACAGACAGACAGACAGACAGAGTTACTTTCGCATTTATAATTAACTAGCTTTCCGCCCGCGGCTTCGCCCGCGTGGAGTTCGGTTATATCGCGCTTTTTAGATTTCCCTCGGGAACATCAAATTTTTCCGGGATAAAAGGTAGCCTATGTTCTTTCTCAGGTCTAAAGATTGTCTGTGCCAAATTTCATCAAAATCGGTTGAGTGGTTTAAGCGGGAAAGCGTAACAGACAGACAGACAGACAGACAGACAGACAGACAGAGTTACTTTCGCATTTATAATATTAGTATGGAGTATGGATATAATACATACTTTGTTTGACGCAAACGCATTATTCGAGAATGAACACATCCAAAATTTGAATTTTACCGCGCTACCGCCGTCACGGCCGCCAACATTCAAATGTCACATTTCGTATGACACTTGCGCGCGTAATTTCTTCATTATGCTAGTGTGTGTGTGTTCAAACTCAAATATTATTGTTGTAAATTCTAATGTTCTTAGAGTAACTCGTAGGTAAGTAAGTAGGTGCCTACTTACTGAAAAAGGAAGATTTATATGTGGACGATAGCAGGTCAAGCTACCGGAATCTGACAAATAATCCCAATCAATCTTCAACCTTCTTAATTTAGCAATAGGGTTGAAAATCTAATAAAGAAATTTGATAGTTTTTAGTAGCTTGATGTGCTATCCATACTTACTTACTTACTAATATTATAAATGCGAAAGTAACTCTGTCTGTCTGTCTGTCGGTCTGTCTGTCTGTCTGTCTGTCTGTCTGTCTGTCTGTCTGTCTGTCTGTTACGCTTTCCCGCTTAAACCTCTCAACCGATTTTGATGAAATTTGGCACAGACAATCTTAAGACCCCGAGAAAGAACATAGGCTACATTTTATCCCGGAAAAATTTGATGTTCCCGAGGGAAACCTAAAAAGCGCGATATAACCGAACTCTACGCGGGCGGAAAGCACAGAATCTTTAGACCCTGAGAAAGAACATAGGCTACCTTTTATCCCGGAAAAATTTGATGTTCCCGAGGGAAATCTAAAAAGCGCGATATAACCGAAATTTACGCGGGCGAAGCCGCGGGCGGAAAGCTAGTCGTCTATATATACCTACGTATTTTTTTATTGGACGAGAGAGTTTGAAGGTACTTTTTTCCGAAGGTGGAAAAATCCTCATGGACTATCCTCCGCTCGGAGACGCGGAGGGGTGTGCCGGCTAAAAAACCACCCAAGCGTTCGTCATCTTCCTTTCCGGGGTTCTGGGTTCTCCTAATTCTACGGTAGTCCTAAGGTCACTTTTTTGTTTTTGTTTCCGGGCTGGAAAATCGTCATGAATGTCCGCCGCTCTGGGGTGGGCCGCGGTGTCTGTCAGACTCTTACTGCCTAAAAACCACCCCGATGTTCCATCTCACAGGTCTACACCGGAGGTTGCGAGAACAAACACTGCTTCCGCAACCGCCGATTGGTGCTGGCCCGCCACTGTCGGCGTCCTTCGGTCAGGGAGGGGAGTGAGGTGTATGACTCCCCCCTGACGTCTAAGAGTGGCGCGCGTGGAACACTTCGCGCCGCCACATGGGGTCCTGATGTTTGGGGGCGACAAATGTTCCCGAGTCATTTAAGGGGGCTGAAATAGGGCGCTATCTATCCTTCGCCGACGCCCGATGCGCCTGCTGCGGGCCGAGTGAGAAGACGAGATCTCTCTCTCCCTTTCCGCAGCCTCCTTCTGCGAGACGACTGTATCGCAGAAGGAAACTATCGCATCCCAGGACTCTTCGCTGCCGACCATCGACTCGATTACGGCCGGTAGCGACAGGTCACTGCCTACTTCAGAGGTGAGGTCACGGTGGAGCTCCACCCAAGCGGCACACTCTGCCAGCGTATGCCGCGCCGTGTCCTCCCGGCTGACGACGCAGTGGTGACAGCGGGCGTTCAGTTCCCTGTTTATGTGACACAGATACTTCCCGAAGCAACCATGCCCCGAAAGTACCTGTGTCATCTGAAACGTCAGGTAGTCGTGCCTTCTCCCGAGCCAGTCCACCAGTACCGGCCGGTTCACCTCGATGGTGGTGAGGCGTGGTAGGGCGTGAAAGCCTGTTCCGCCCTTCCGCCACCAGGACCTCTCGGAGCTGCGACCGACGCTGCTCGAGCTGACAAAACATCGGCTGTTCGCCCCTCTCCCGAGCCTCCTCACGCTACCGGAACAGTGACGAGGCCTCTGATGATGGGGTCTGATGGCCATCGCTCTCTGTGGTTGTCGCAGTAGAGCGATGCTGCCGGCCGTCAGGTCAGAGGCCCACTTCGGGGCCTCATACAGGGCCATCGATCGCACAAATCCCAGGAAGAGCCGCCTGCAGGCGGCGCTCGGGCCTGCCAGATTGAGAAGCAACGTTGAAAGCGCCCCAGCTTTCAACGTTGGCGCTAACTTGGGCGCCAGCCGCCGGAAGTTGGGGCCGAAATCCCACCGGCTGTTGAGCACCAGTCCCAGGCACTTCATGGTGGACTCCACGGAATAGTTAATATAACTTTATCTGTTCTGTGGTGGACTCGACAGCAATCTGAACCCCCCCGACCACGATGTGTGAGCCCGGTGGCGGCGCCCGCCGGGGACCATGAAACACCATGGCCTCCGACTTGTTAAGGGCCACCTTCAGGCCTATTCGACGTATGCGGCCCACCACCTGTGATACCGCAGCCATCGCCAGCAACGTTGCTTCCCTGTGCGAGCTCCCCCGGGCGGTGACCAGCGTGTCGTCCGCATAACATGTCAGGTCTACCCCCGGTCTGAGCTAACCTCTCAGCATCCAGTCGTACGTCGTCGACGTTACGAAAAATCAAAGCATGGTAAAGAGCTTCAATGGTTAAAGAACGTCTAAGCGGACTAGCACTTCGTACCTATCCATTGAAGTAGATAAAGTGATAAGACGTTACGGAAGAAGACGTGAAAGAAAAATTGATTTCGTTATTTCATTAGGTATTTATAAGTTCAGTACTTATTACATATTAATTAAATACCTTCTTTTTAATTTTCCCTATTATCAAAGTTTAATTAAAAGTTCTTACGACTTGACCACGACCATGTGACCCTCCCCTGGCGCCAAAGCTGGATCCGCCCTTGAGTGGGGCTAGTACAGAGCCCTGGGGAACACCTGCACGGATGGGGCGGGAGGAGGAGAACGCTCCTTCGATTTTATAGCGAAAGGTGCGGTTTGACAGAAAGTCCCGTAAGATGAGGACGAGACGATCAGGCACGCCGAGTTGGTACAGCTTATAGATTAAGCCGTTGTGCCAGACATTGTCAAATGCCTTCGCTATATCGAAGTAAACTACGCCTGTGTACATACCACGCAGGAAGCCTGTGTGAATATGTTCAGTGATGCGTAGGATCTGTTGCGGACAGGAGTGTTGGGTACGGAACCCGAATTGTTCTAATGGGATAAGGCCCTTGTTCTCGGCGTAGGCTCTGAGACGCTTATATATAAGCCTCTCATAAATCTTACCGAGAACTTTGAGTAAGCTGATGGGACGGTAACTGGACGGTTCGGCTTTAGGCTTACCGGGCTTGGGAATGCCTATAACTGTGGCTTCTTTCCACGTTTGTGGGAAAATGTTATTCCCCAGTGCACCATTGAGGATGGTAGCCAAGAGGATGATTAGGTGGACAGGGAAGAGGCGGATCACTCTGTTGGTGATGCCGTCAGAGCCGGGCGCTTTCCTGGGTTGAAGACCTTTGACGATGTCCTGCACTTCATCAGGGGTGATGGGGGGCAGGGGATCCTCAGGGTCATCAACGGGTGGGAGGGAGGTTCTACGTTCGACTTCAGCGTCAACCTCAAGGAGATGAGCTCGGTCTACTGGTATGAGGCTGGGGGAGCACTGGGCTTCCAGGCAAGAGGCGAGGCATTCAGCCTTGTCATCGTCATCGAAGGCGATGGAATTGTCAGGGCGAACTAGGGGAGGCATGGTCACAACTTCATTGGATTTTAGTTTTCTCTGAAGGTTCCAGAAGGCTTGATGGGTGGGCTCTAACTCATCCAGCATCCTATCCCAGCCAGCCTCACGCCACTCCGATATACGTCTTTTTACAGTTCTCTGTAAATAGCGCATATGGGTTTTGTTAGCCGCGCAGGGGAAGTTGCTGTAGGCACGGACCGCCGCGTTCTTCTCGGTCAACAGCTCACGCAAGTCAGCAGGGAGTTTCCAGCGACAGTCTTCTGTCACTGTAACCTCCCTTGAACATTCGTTCAGGACTGACTGTACGTGATCCGTGAACGAGTCCATCGCAGCTGTCGTGTCAGCGATAGAGTCGAGGCATGCAGGTATGGAATCCAAGTGGGGGGATGTGGTGGATTTCAGCCGATCGCTTACTTTCCTCCTGTCCGTTACCACTTTCGTCTGGGGTGCTTGACCTGGGTCAGAGAGGCCAGTACGGGGAGCCAGTCGAATGATGACTGGGCGATGGTCAGACGATAGCTCTGATAGCGCTTCTCTATAGAGTCTAACCGTAGGTTGACGTTCTTTAGGAGCGCTATGTCGAGGACGTCTGGGGTGTGGTCGGGTTTTAGGGGAAGTGAGTGGGGGACATGGGGCCTACGACATCGAAGTTTAAATGGGTGGAGAGGTCAAACAATAGTCTGCCTCTGGAATTGATCCTGGTGCTATTCCAGGCAGTGTGTTTGGCGTTGAGGTCGCCCGCTATTATAACGGAGTCGCTCAACCCAAGAAGAAGGGCAATGTCATCTGCTAGGAGTTGGTGGTTCTCTGCAGAGTTGCTGGGAGGGAGATAGGCCGACACTAAAGTAATAGGTTGGTGACCTGACATGCCGAGACGGCACATTGAAACTTCGAGTCGTGAGAGGGGTGGGGGGTCCATTGGGATGCAATGAAGAGCCCTTTTGAAATAAATAAGGGTACCACCTTTGTGGCACCGCAGCCTGTCGTTGCGAACTACCCTTCTTCTTCTTCTTCTTCTTCTTCCAGTGCCTCTTCAATCCTGAAGGTTGGCCGTCAGCTTCTTGTACTCGGTCTTGTCAACCGCGAGTCGGAACAGTTTTTCGACTGAAGTAATGCCGGTCCACTCCCTGATGTTACGCAGCCACGACTTTCTCTTTCGTCCAGCGCGCCTTTTTCCTTCTACCTTGCCCATCATAATGAGTTGGAGTAGCGCATATCTACCGTGTCGGAGCACGTGACCGAGATAATCTATTTTGCGTTTCTTTATGGTGGGCAACAACTTTCGAGGCATTTGAACGCGCTGAAGGACGGTGTCATTTCTGACCTTTTGGGTCCAGCTTATACGTAGCATACGACGGTAACACCACATTTCAAAAGCCCGCAAGCGTCGCGTAGTGTCCTCTTTCAGAGTCCATGCTTCGCAGCCGTACATGACGACAGGCCATACGTAGCACATCAATAACCTGACTCGGAGCTTTATGTGGAGTTTACGACAGCACAGAACTTTCTTCATTTTGTTGAAAGATGCTCGGGCAAGTTCTATCCGGGTCTTAACTTCTTGGTCGGACTCCCATGCTTCATTTACCCAAGCACCGAGATTCTTGTACTGTCGTACACGCTCAAGTTGTTTGCCTGCCACTGATATGCTTGGGCGTAAGTCTGGGTTTCTAGAGACCACCATAAATTTTGTCTTTCTGATGTTCATCGACAGACCGGCCTTCTCGCTGCACTCATTGACTCTATCCACAATGGCTTGCAAGTCTTGCTCAGAGGATGCAATGAGAACAGTGTCGTCCGCATAACGAAGGTTATTAACGACCTTGACGTTGATCTTCACTCCGGCTTCCAGACCCTCAAGAGCCTCCGACATCACTGCCACGGAATAAATATTAAAGAGCAACGGAGACACAACACAGCCTTGCCGAACTCCACGACAGATCCTGATTTCCTCCGTTTCCTCACCTTCAACTCTGATTGTGGCTACTTGGTTCTCGTACAGATTACGGATAATCCTGACGTCCTTACCATCGAGTCCAATATCTGTTAATAGACCCAGGAGATGCTGGTGCTTAACTCGATCGAATGCCTTTTCATAATCTATGAAGCACAGCAATACGTCGGTTTGCATATCCCTGCATTTTTGTACGAGAACGTTGAGGGCAAAAAGAGCTTCACGAGTACCGACACCAGTGCGAAATCCGAATTGGCTGTCGCCCAGTTGTTCGTCACATTTCGGTCTCACCCTGTTCTGTATGATGTTTAAGAACACTTTGAGGACGGTACTCTCCACACTTCCTGGCGTTTTGCTTTTTGGGTATTGTGGTAAAAATAGATTTTAACCAATCGATTGGAATGTTGCCGGTTTCGTAGATGTAGTTGAAGAGCTGTGTCAGCACGTCAAGTTGATTCTCCTCCAGTAGCTTCAGAATTTCAATGGGTATGTTATCAGGTCCCTGTCCCGGATTTACCTGTTTTAGCTGATTTCAAGACGCGTAAAACCTCAGATTTTAAAATAGGCGGGCCATCATCTTCAATGGGCATTGAAATATTTCTTGAAGTATCAGCAAACATCTCCGAGACATACAAACACCATTGTTTCTTCTTTTCATCGAGATCTAGAATCAAATTCCCTTTTTCATCGGTCAAGGCACTATTGATTTTACGTCTTTGACCCACCATTTCGTTAATATGTTTATGCGCATTGAAACTGTCGTGCTTGCGAAAAAGATCTTCCATGTGTGCGCATTTATTATCATAATAGGTGTGCCTGGCTTTCGCGATCTCTATTTTGATGGTGTCATCGATCTGTTTGTACCGGCAGGTACCTGCACCGGATAGGATGAGAGGAGACACCATCGTGCCACGGTTGTGGCGCGGCGGGGGACACGGCGGAACACACCCTCGCGGTGTGCCCGTCGTGGGCCGTGCTGCGCCGCGATCTTGTCACGGCGGTTGAAGGGGACCTCTCGCTGCCCGCCATCGTCAGAGCGATGGTGGGGAGCAAGGAGGCATGGGTGGCGATGGCCTCCTTCTGCGAGGTCGTGATGTCGCAGAAGGAGGCAGCGGAGCGCGAGCGGGAGGAAGATCCCCTCGCTCCGGCGCTCCGCAGGCGGCGTAGGGGGAGGAGAAGGCGGGATTTCGCCCGCTTTCTCCCTCCCTGAGGTGAGCGGCTGGCGTGAGGCTGACGCCCGCCTTACATCGCTCACCATGCGGGAGCCACGGCCCCTCCCTAGGAGGGGCAATTGAGGGCCCGCCTTATTAGGCGGGTTTCGCCGGCGAGGGAGAGGTAGCTCAGGCTGCGCTAGTTTCCCACTCCCCCGCCACTATGGCGATGCCGGAGTGCCGCTGTGGGTTTAGTGGGTATTCCCGGCTTCGGCTGGGCGAGTCCCACACACGCCCTTCGGGGTAAGGTGCGTAAATGCATTCCCACAGCGTCAAAAAAAAAAAGGAGGACTTAGGGGCCTTGGGGCACCCTCGATAATTGGCCGTGTGGCCGGTCGCGCCGCGGAGGACACAACTAGGTGGCTGTTTGCAGAGCGCTCGGTCCTTGGGGCGGGGGCACTCTGCCGTGCCATGATCGCCCAGGCACTTAACGCACCTGGGTTTGGCGTGGCAGTGAGCCTGGGAGTGGCCATAGAGTTGGCACTTGTGGCATTGGCCAACAGTGCCGCTCTTATGTGGCTTCTCTATTGATATCCCTGTGAGAGAGCAGACACTCTTCACTAGGAAGATAGGGTGGTGGGCGGATCCTTCTGCTGGGTGGCAGATTACTAGGACCATATCATCCGGTACCTTACCGCGTGCCTTGTGCATACGGTGGACTTCCTTCACAGGGATTTCCTGTGAGATGAGGTCCGCCTTTATGTCTTCGGAGGTTAACTCCTTAGGCACGCGGCGGATGACTACCCGGGTGAGGCGCTCCTCCGGGAGGGAGTAGGTGTGGAAGGCCACACCTCTGTTACGGAGGAGCTTGGTCAGCTCCCGGTAGTCCTTAGAGGTCGGGACTGTCACCTTAATGCCAGTCTGTGTAGACCTGGCATTGGTGAAGGAAATTTTGTGGTCGGAACACCAGCTGGACACATTGGTCCATTTACCCTTGTCCTGTATGAAAACAGGCGGGGGAGGAGGGATTTTAGCGGCAGCTCGGGGGGCTGAGCGGGCGGGGTTAGATGTTGCGGCGCGCGGGGCGGCGGCAGCGTTTGAGGGGGCAGGGGCGGGGGTGTATGAGCCGCTGGCGGAGGCAGCGGCTGCCAGTTTGGAGGCCGGATTTGAGGAGGATTTCTTCCTCCTCCTCTTTCCCGAGGCGACGATGAAGCCTTCAGCTTCATCGTCCGGGGACAAGGGTGATGACTCCTCGGAGGAATCAGAGGAGAGAGGGATGGGCCGTTTGGCTGAAAACACCTCGGTGTCCATGGACACCTCTGTTTCAGCGGGGGCGGGCTGGGGAGCGGGGGCTATCTGCTGTAGGGCAGATAATTTATGGCCATACTTGGCGCGAAACTCAGGGTCCTTTAGTAGGACGTCGTTGACCAGGGCAAGAAGCGCCTGGTAGTGAGGGAGGGGACTTGGACTTGCGTCCATGATGACAAGATACCTAGTCCTCCGGGTTGAGGGCCCGGAGGGTGTGTGACCCTCCCTGTCCTATTGACAGGGAGGTGTGTACCTACTAACCTGACAAGTCCGGCGCCGAGCAGCTTCGGTGCACGACACGACACTACACTACACTACACGACACACACACACACACACACACACACACACACACAGGAGGATCGGGCAGGAGTACCGACGCCTAGGGCGCGTTGAAGCGGGGAGTGACTACTCGCCCGGTAGTCGGAGAGATTAACTCACTTTCGCGAGCCAACCCGACCGACTAAAGTACGATTTGACCGTTATTCTGCTGGGAATATGATGTACGTTTTGACCACTCTGCAGGAATAGGATAAAGCGTTGCTGTAGCTTTAGATGCAGGGCGATACACTGCTCGGCAGGTGCAGCAACGTAGACACTTCACAATACACTGACACACCCGAGAGTCTCGACGCACGCGGGCACGAGCGATAGCGCGGCGAGGCTAGCGAGAGCGGCGGAGCGGAGGTAGACACGTCCGCACAGGGCGAGCGCGCGACGCGGAATGACTTACTTATTTTGTGCCGTTTGTAATGCTTGAATCTTGGGTCTTGGCTGATGTCCTCCATACTTCTATCAGATAGTCCAGGTGAGGTTTTATAAGAGTGTTATATACATTATATCGTACTTGACGTGGAAGACGCTGGACGACACTTTGTAGGGCTCCCGTGAGAGACGTCAATTTAGTCCTAACCTTTTCTATATGCGGCCTCCAGCTTAAGTTCTTATCCAAAATTAATCCAAGATACTTTTCATGGTCAACTTTTTTGATTGGTTGGTTATTTATCGTTAATTGTGAATTATATAACGTTTTTTTTTATTTTTTGCAGCAAAGATTATGTAGTTGATTTTGGCTATATTTATGGTGAGTAGATTGCACTGAAACCACATAATTAAAATTTGTAAGTCATCCTGAGCGTCGCACATGACAGCGTCCACGGAGTGTCCAAAGTAGAATAAAGCTGTATCGTCTGCGTACAACGATACATCGCCCTTCAGTCCAATTGCATATATATTATTAATGTAGATCAGGAATAATAGCGGCCCTAATATTGATCCCTGTGGAATGCCAAAATTTACGATTTTAGGACGGCTTTGTGTTTCGTTGATCTTAACGATTTGTTAGGTAAGATTTGAAGATATCAAATGCGGTACCAGTGACGCCAATGTCATTTAGTTTCCTTAATAATAGCTCGTGACTTATTGTGTCAAATGCCTTTTTAGGTCTATGAAAATTCCTAACGCTATCTGCGTTTTGTCAATACTTAGTTTGATTTTTGTTATTAGATCTATTGTAGCAGAGAGCGTGTTGGATTTGCGAGCGGTTTGGTCTAAAACCGTATTGTTTGTCGAAGAGAAAGTTTTGTTCTCTTAGATGTTTATCGAGGCGGTTGTATAAAACACATTCAAAGATTTTTGACAAAACCGGCAAGACTGAAATAGGACGATAATTTCCTGGATCCGATTTACTTCCATTTTTGTAGATGGGGTTTACTTTGGCAATTTTGAGACTGTCTGGGAAAGTTCCTAGCTCTAGGATTTTATTTATACAAAAAGTGAGTTCGCTAAGTATTAATTCTTTTAAGCATTTTATTGATTTTGTGTTTATACCGTTTAAGCCGGAGCTAGTGTTTACCTTTAGGTTATCAATTATTTTTGCAATTTCATCAGAGGTGCATGGGTCTATTTGTGAAAGCTGGGTCAAGTTTTGAGTTGCCTGAGTTCCTTTAGTGTGTATGAGATTGTTTTGGTATTGTTTGGGTATTTGACTAGCCAGAACTGATCCAATATTAGAAAAGAAGTCATTAAAACACTCACAAATGTCAGTCTGATTACTCAACTCCAGATGGCGTTAGGAGTTTACTCGGTGTTGGTGACTCTCTAATCTTGTTCCTAGAGAGATCATTTATAAGACTCCACATTTTTTTTTGTGTTTCTCTTGGATTTGTCAAAAGCATTTAGGTAATAAGTACTTTTTGTTTGTTTTATAACTTGACTGACTTCATTTCTTTTATTCACAAATTTTTGCAGCAATAATTGGTCATTTTTGTTTCTTTTGTGCAATCTTCATAATGCATTTCTTTTATTTATCATACTTATGATCGTTTTATTTATCCAATCTTGTCTAGGTGGATTCAGTACTTTAGTTTTAGTTATTTTATTTTATTAAAATTTTATTATTATATATATATTAATAATATTAAAATAACTATATTAATAATATTAAAATAACTAAAACTAAAGTACTGAATCCGCCTAGACAAGATTGGATAAATAAAACGAACATAAGTATGATAAATAAAAGAAATGCATTATGAAGATTGCACAAAAGAAACAAAAATGACCAATTATTGCTGCAAAAATTTGTGAATAAAGGAAATGAAGTCAGTCAAGTTATAAAACAAACAAAAAGTACTTATTACCTAAATGCTTTTGACAAATCCAAGAGAAACACAAAAAAAATGTACTACTGCTAGTGATACTATTTAGTAACTTTTCCTCAAATATTTGGTACAGATTTTCTTCATTAGTGTACTCTCTTACAGTATTGAACAGTTTTTCATAATTTATAGCTTCATATTTGTGACTGATATATATATATATATATATTGTGGCTGACATAGGCAGCTAGCGACCTCTGTTGTCGAAAGGAGGCGACAGCATCAATGAACGAGTTACGCACAATATTAGTAGTACCGCTTTTCGACACTGGAGGCGCTGTATTATGAATGAAAACGGTCGCCATATTGACCTTGAGAACTGTGGTACCGCTGTTGGACGCCAGAGGTGCTGGGTTTATGAATGAATCACGATTAATTGTCAATGAAAATTGTAGTTTCCCGCCTCTCAACACTTGGGGGCGGTGAGGTAAACACGTTTCGAATGTTCTAGAAACTCTCAGATCCGGAAGTTAAGAAAATATCGGTTTCTTCCGCCCACATACTGTGGTAACGGCCCCTTTTCGCTTCAAGACGTCGTAGAGTGCGGGTGAGTTAGTTTAGTCTCTTAAAATGTAATCGTGTTTTAGATTTTAAGACTACACCGTGTCTATACTTGACCGAATCCAGAGATTGTATACTTTAAAACCTGTGGAAATACCGATAATAAATCTGGTAGTAGCATCCGCCTGTTTTTCATTACTATTCAGTATTTATTCCTATTTTATAATAGGGGAGAGCCCACTCTGTGCTCTATAATATTTTACTTTTCTAGGTGGTTCTGGTTGATATTTCTTAACTTCTAAATATATTTGATTATGTCGAGGCGAACTTCTTTTGGCCCACACTGCTTCCGCTGGTTAAGCCTGATGGATCAGTGGCTCATACGGCGAAAGAGAGTCTTTGCATCTTTGCCACAATTCGTGTCTTGAAACTAGCAGTTTACTCCACCTAGTTTTCCTCATTGCGAAACTTCAATGCCGGAGGTTCGCATTAGGAACAAGGAGGTTCTGAGAGTACTATGTCGTCTGGAAGTGAATAAGGCTAGTGGCCCAGATGGTATACTAGCGATTGTTCTTAAGGCATGTGCGCCCGAGTTGTTTCCTATATTGACGCGCTTGTATCGCCTCTCATTTAAAACAGGTATAGTGCGCAAGTCTTGGAAGCTTGCCAACGTGCAGCCGGTCCCCAAAAAGGGTAGTCGAGATCCTACCAACTATCGGCCCATTTCAATAACCTCCATACTCGGCAAGATTATGGACCGCGTATTGAACTCGCGCCTCTTGGCTTACCTGGAAAGTAACGATCACCCCAGTGACCGACAGTACGGGTTTCGCCGCAATCGGTCTACTGGGGACTTACTCATTTATGGGGCGGGGTCCTCGAGAAAAAAAGCGATTGCCGTCTCTCTTGATGTTTCGAAGGCTTTCGATAGGGTATGGCACGCTGGCCAATTGAGTAAACTTCCAGGATACGGAATTTTCGCTGGCCTGACTGACTGGGTAAAAGACTTCCTGACTGAACGGTCCCCATGTCGATTAATGGGGACGGCGGCGGCGTGTTCCTCCTGGGTCTTTTCTCTCTGCAACTCTGTTCTTGCTGCATATTAACGATCTGCTGATGCCCGGTATCTATGGGTATGCAGATGACAGCACAGTTGTGGAGAGATACCTGCCAGTTTTTTACTTTCCATGGGGTGACACCACCAACTTCCGCCCCGGGTGCCACCCAAGCTAGCTACGCCATTGGCCCAGCGTCTGCTCGTCCTCAAAGAAACAACAAGAGGACCAGCAGCCACTGAGCACTCGGGGAGGTTTTCTGCCACGCACCCCGGAGTGCCCGGCCTAGCGTAACGAGCGCCGCGACCTAGAGGTGCTCGGAGTAAGACGCCTCTCCCTGGCAACCATGATTCGAGCCATGGTTGGCAGCCAAAGCGTATGGGAGGCTGCCGCCTCCTTCTGTGAGACCGTTCTCTTGCTGAAGGAGGCAGCGGAGAGGGAACGGGAAGAGGGAAAGGGAAGAGGAC
Source organism: Sesamia nonagrioides (assembly GCA_017933935.1). Lineage (NCBI taxonomy): Eukaryota > Metazoa > Arthropoda > Insecta > Lepidoptera > Noctuidae > Sesamia > Sesamia nonagrioides. The sequence goes on along the minus strand of JADWQK010000820.1, from coordinate 2,009,598 downwards.
GCTCTTGCCGCTCCACTCCGGTGCAGACGGGTGGGACGAAGAAGGCGAGGGACGAACCCCCGTCTTCTTTAGCCCCGGAGTGTGGCCAGCGTGTGAGGGTAGCCCCCACACGCGCATTGCACTGGTCAACTTGTCTGAGGATTACTTCGGTGTCCCTGGGTAATTGCCGCGCCACTTGTTTAGACCGTCTCAGCGGCAGTGCTGCACGGCATGTCAGACGCATCTCTTTATTTCGTATTCAAACCACAATGAAACCGACCGCGTGTGTTGTAGCCCCGCTTATTATTCTTAAATTACGTAGAAGAAGGAACAGAAGAAATTGCTCATTTTGAAATTGAAAGCATAATAAATTGTTGTTTTTAACTGTGTCAAATTCACTTTAATTTTTTATGTTCCTTTTATTCTAAGGCTCCGTTTGGTGTTCAAGGTCTTTTACGCCAGGTGAAAGATAAACGTTTGTGTATGAAAATGACATCGTTACACGTTACCCGATTTTTTTTTTTAAACACAATAACTTAATTGTACAGGGGCACTGTGCGAGGCACAGATATAGGAAGTAAGCAATGAAATCGAACATCTATGGTGCGGGATGGCATCACAAAATACAACGGGCGTGTGACGTATGAATCAACCTCATGCTTCCAGGAGACTAAAGGGGCTGTTGGCCTCCCGCCCTGCTGTGCGCACGCATCTACTGACCGCTATGATCTGCCATGAACTACTTGGTATCCAAACTGGGACCGATTTGAACTACTTACTTGAAAAAAAAAAGTAAAAATAAATGGAATCGATACAGCTGCTTATTCTGAAAAAACTATACTGTAGGACCTCGATTATCCGGACTAATTGTTGTCAGTACGGATCATCCGGATAATCCAATGTATAAAGAAAGGCGGGCTTTTTCCACACATACGTATTGTCAGATATTTATTAAAAACAACAAATACATATCAGCTAAAATCAATGTTTATTCTGAAAATACAGGGTCCAGTAAAGGGTACGTGCGACAAGGATGGGTTCATTAAGGTAGAGAAGAGGAAGAAGAAGCCTCCTTGTCAGAATCAGTGCGGTACTGCTCTGGCAGGACCCAACATGCTGCTGCGTCCAGCAGTACCGACGACGCTGCTCTATTTGTCCAGACTGCACCTTGCTCCACGAAGATTGAGGTGGTCGTGGAGTATCTGCACGTCAAGACCAACTAAACTTTGAGGGTCGAGAGGTTGGAGCCGCATCACAACACGAATTTCAAGTCGTTCGTGGTGCGTATTCCGTCACATCATTTCGAGAAGTTCCTCAAAGAAGAGTTCTGGCTGAAAGGTATTGTGTACCGCAGGTTTCGTGGTCAGCTATGTGACACCAGTCAGCGAAACAGGACGCCGACACTTCGTGTACATTAGGTGTAGTTAATTATGTTATATATGTATATAAAGTATTTTAAGTTTTTATGTTAATATAGTATTGTATATGTATATGTGGGTATGAATGAAATATCTGCTTATGTAAATAAATGTACACGCGGAGGGCGTGGTTGGCGTTATGCCACTTCCGACACGTTCATGTTTTTATAGTAACGATATCTAGCAAAATAGTTTGGAAGTTAATGAATAAGAAATTAAAAGACATTAAAATTATATTTACAATAAACAGGACATCACGAACAAAATCGTAATTCAATACTTGTGTCAACTTGGTTAAAAGTCACTCAGTCTAGTGTGTGCGTCAAGATGTAATTTGTGTCCACCAAGAATAAACATTATGGAAATATGCCATGTTATGCTTTGCGTTACTGTACATCTCGTTATGGTAAAACGACTGGACTTAACTTCGGAATGTTTTTGTATGAATTATTTAAATTTCGTCTCTATTTAAAATTTTAAAAATTTCCTGAATAGATCTAGGAACGTTTCTATTATTGTAATAAGCACCCTCTTTTGTTGAGTAGTTTTACTATTTTCTTGTAGAGATGTAGTAATGTTGTTTATCGATTTAGTTATCGATAATACATATTAAATTGAAAACATATTGCTACTATTTTATTGACATTTAAAATATAGCTAAGTAAACTTAAAATATTGCTATATTTCAAGTTTATTTATTATCAAAGACATTAAAATTATATTTACAAAATCTCTTTGTTTATTATTAACTCTATTTGAACATAATCATGTCATATTATTGAACAAAATTGAATGAACAGGTACCATTCATTCACCTATACCGTCGCCTAGCTCCTAAGATCATAGAATAGAGGTAAACAAATCAATTTAGGGTTATCACAACTCACGTTTTACAAATCTCCTGTTATCTACATAATTATCGACTTTTACATGCTAGCTATTTACTAACAATTCTTATTGTAACACATTTCAATTGAATCACTAAAATAACATGCATAATAACTTGGTATTTCGAAAAACCATTAAAAAGTCGAGATTCCTTTTACGTGATAGCCCTACAAAAAAATGAAAGATGGATGAAATCCAGGTATTAAACACATTTTGTGGAATTCAACCAATGAATAAAGTTGAGGAATTTGTTAATACAGTTTTGCATATTTTAATTACTTTCAAATCAACTGCATAACACATGCATTGTAATAATTGCAGGTATGGACTAATTATAATATATACGTATAAAAAAATTTAACCTATTAGGAACTATTAGGACTACACGCTAAGGGCACCCCCTGTGGGGTACGAACCTCGGCTTAGGGTGTCGCTAGAAGAACAGCAAGGGACGGCTGGATCGAATTTTTATTTTTATTTCGGTTTGATGACCGCGGCGTTTCCTAGTACTAGCTCTGAGAAGAAACGTCCGAAACAAACTCAGAGGTCATAGTTGGGAATTTATATTTACTGGCTCAGCTGCGGCGCGGGCTGGCCTACATCGGACAAGGAGTTCTCGGTAAGATCTATGAGAGGCTTATATACAAGCGTCTCAGAGCCTACGCCGAGAACAAGGGCCTTATCCCATTAGAACAATTCGGGTTCCCTACCCAACACTCCTGTCCGCAACAGATCCTACGCATCACTGAACATATTCACGCAGGGTTCCTGCGTATGCGGCCCACCACCTGTGATACCGCAGCCATCGCCAGCAACGTTGCTTCCCTGTGCGAGCTCCCCCGGGTGGTGACCAGCGTGTCGTCCGCATAACATGTCAGGTCTACCCCCGGTCTGAACTAACCTCTCAGCATCCAGTCGTACGTCGTCGACGTTACGAAAAATCAAAGCATGGTAAAGAGCTCTAAGCGGACTGGCACTTCGTACCTATCCATTGAAGTAGATAGTGATAAGACGTTACGGAAGAAGACGTGAATGAAAAATTGATTTCGTTATTTCATTAGGTATTTATAAGTTCAGTACTTATTACATATTAATTAAATACCTTCTTTTTAATTTTCCCTATTATCAAAGTTTAATTAAAAGTTCTTACGACTTGACCACGACCATGTGACCCTCCCCTGGCGCCAAAGCTGGATCCGCCCTTGAGTGGGGCTAGTACAGAGCCCTGGGGAACACCTGCACGGATGGGGCGGGAGGAGGAGAGCGCTCCTTCGCTAACTACGCATGTGTACATACACACAGGCGTAGTTTACTTCGATATAGCGAAGGCGTTTGACAAAGTCTGGCACAACGGCTTAATCTATAAGCTGTACCAACTCGGTGTTCCTGATCGTCTCGTCCTCATCTTACGGGACTTTGTATCAAACCGCAACTTTCGCTATAAAATCGAAGGAGCGCTCTCCTCCCCCCGCCCCATCCGTGCAGGTGTTCCCCAGGGCTCTGTATTAGCCCCCCTCATTTTCACGCTTTTCACCAGCGATATCCCGAAAAGCAGTAAGGCTCAACTCGCTCTGTTCGCAGACGACACAGCCATCTACTTCTCGGGACGCAGTCCAGACTGGATTCGCCTCCATCTTCAATCCGCGGTCAACAAGCTCGCTGACTGGTTTATGAAATGGAGGATTGAATTCAACCCCCTAAAAAGCCAAGCGGTACTCTACAGGAAACCGCGGGTCAGTGTCACCCTTCCACGACCCATCACCTTGAACGGCAAGCCGATTCCTTGGGAGAAACAAGCCAAGTACCTAGGTGTGATTCTCGATCAAAACCTCAACATCTCAGAGCACATTGAGACGATCCGCGCTCGCGCCGCCTTCGCTCTAGGTCGACTCCACCCCGTCCTCAACCCGCGTGGGCGTGGCAAGCTATCGCTCAGGTGCAAAATGCGCTTGTACAAAGCTTGCATACGCCCGATTATGACCTACGCTTGTCCAGTCTTCGCACATGCCAAGCCACGTCATATCCATAGGATGCAAGTAGTCCAAAACCGATTCCTCCGTAAAGCCACAAACGCCCCTTGGTTCGTCCGAAATGAGATCCTCCATCTTGATCTCAAAATCCCCACCATCCAGCAGTTCATGAAACGCCTTTCCAAGCGTTTCTTTGACACTGCTGCCAAGCACCGCAATCCTCTTATAGCAGCGGCCGCCAATTACACTCCCTCCACCATCTCCCGACTTCGCCGCCCTCGGCATGCTCTCTCAGACCCCGATGACCCCATTACCCTCCTCCAAGAGGCCAATAGGGCCACCAGCACATTACACAAACACAGACCGACCTACCGACCTCCTCCACCGTGACGCGCTCCACGTAGTAATCCCCTCCCCCGTCCCTTGTCCGATGAAGGCCAGCCAGCGCCGCAGCTGAGCCAGTAATATCATAATATCCCAACAATAACCTCTGAGTTTGTTTCGGCGTTTCTTCTCAGAGCTAGTACTAGGAAACGCCGCGGTCATCAAACCATTAAGTATAACTTTCGATCCAGCCGTCCCCTGCTGTCCTCTCTAGCGACGCCCTAAGCCGAGGTTCGTACCCCACAGGGGGTGACCTTAGTGCGTAGTCGCCTAATTTTAAGTTAGTTTTAAGTGCCCCTGGCTGGAGGCTTTAATTTTTAATTAAGGCATCCACAGGAAAGTCCGCTTAAGTAGTTACGGCCTCTAATGGCCACCTACGAGATGCCATATCAAAAAAAAAAAAAATGAAAATCATCATGTAGAAAAGGTTGTTAACATCTGTCTTTTAGGCGTAAACTACTCGTTGCCTAGCAACGGTTTATTTACCTTTATTCTTTATCGAATTTGGCTCAAATATAGGTCTTTGTTATTTTAGGTTTCCGAATAAAAATAATGTTGTACGGGAAAAGTGAATACGATTTGTCCAGATAGACCGTAGAGAAGAAAATTGGTCTGCTTCGTCGAAATTATGCTCTAAGCATTTTAAAAGAGAAGATATCTACTTTGGAAAGACTTGTCGATCAAATAAAGGATCGGTATAATGTGTCTACAAAGTTGTGAAAATAAATGAGAGCGTTGCGATCGTGCTTAAAACAAACCTTGATAACTTGTCTGAAATCATTTTCATATACTGTGTCTACAAAGTCGTAAAAATAAATGAGGGCGCTGCGGTCGTACATATAGTAACCCTGTTGACTTGTCTGAAATCATTTTGATACTAGCACATTATTTTGTACTAGAAGCAAAACTGGTTTTAATGAAAACACAAATCTATGGTCTCTGGCGTTTAAATAAAATGAGTAAAACAAAAAATAAAATCATACATATTTATTATTATATTTTTTTCGTTTATTTACTAATGAAAAGTATTCTAAAACATAACAATTGCTTTCATCATCTGATTCCAAATATTCTTCGTTAGGCCTAGGCCGCACTACGGTTAAACCGCTGCGGTTTTTTCCCGTGTCTGATTTTAAAATCGTGATTTGCTACAAAATGCTCGCGGGTAAAAGCCGCAGGTGCGGCCGCTCACATTAGTCTTCTAGGGGCACAAATTCACGCGATTAAAAACCGCAGCGGTTTAAACGTAGTGCGGCCTAGGCCTTAAAAAGTATTTTCATTGTCAGCTGCTTCACTAGTCACTAACAACGTCTCAGTGCTGTCATCAGCATCAGCCTGCTATCTTCACTTATGCGAATAACTAACTCATACATATCTTGATAAAGGGTTTACTTTCACATTTTCCTGAAAGATTAAAAATAACAATATGTAATTTCTATCAGAAGATGGATAGCACTAATTTTAATTCCGAACATGATATAATTCATTTTTAAAAACAGCGGTAAATTAAATCACCTAAGTCCTAAATTAACAAAACTACTAAAGTATGGTCTACTTTTTTCGCAATCTAACCTACAAATGCGCAATGTAAACAATCCTCATTTTAGTCTTAAAATCGTTTACTTAGTAAATTTTAAACTTCTAGTAGATGAAAAACAAACAGTAACATGATTACATACCTGTTTTGCAACTGTTCAAGCATAAATATCATCCATACTTGATAAAATTTGTTCAGCTTGGTGTACTAACAAACATTGATGATAAACTTTAAAAATAATTTCCCGAGCTCTACTCCGGTTTGTTTTTCTCATATTTAACACAATTCTTCGATGTTTAGTTTAAATAGAATTGAAAATTAATACAAATTTCAATAAATAACAAGTCAAAAAACAAAATACGACGACTACACGAAAATACGACGTACTTGTACTTGCTAAGATTTAGTGTTGCCCTACTTTTAAATTTGTTTGTTCAACAAACAGCCATTTTCACGAATTTATAGACGAAACCATAATATACTATACCTGATTACCTGCCGTTCACGGCGATCGTCGTACGCGGCAATCGTGCGATCATAGCGCCATAGCATTGCCGCTTTTAATTTGAATACATTTTAACTAAAATAAATTATTATTATGTGCTATTTTTCTCTCTGATTAAGGTCTGTATTCCAGAAGGAACTCCAAGCATTGATCTCTGTTTAAACATTACTAAAAACTAGTTTCAACCAATGAATTGACTTCAAACGAGACTTATGTAGAACTTGATTGGTGTTGAGTGACGTTCTGTAATACGGACCTAAAAGACACCTATCTAAACCATCCACACCCAAGACTCAAAAAAACATGTTTGATCTATCTGTGTGTGTTTCGAAAATTGAATTCTTAGTTCTGTAAAACATTGTTAATCAATAGAATGAAGTAGTAGTAACACTTGGCTTATTTCATTGAATTATTGGAAAACTAGACTAGATTTCACCACAAGGTTATAAACTGCTGTTTGCCGCGGTGCGGCTATTCAGACTAATGGTGGAGTCCAAAATGGCGTCTAGCGCGTTGAATTTGGTTTATGCGTCTTAAATAGACGCGGTGCATGTGTCTTGAATGGCTATAAATAGAGGATTTGAATTAGAATGATTGCATGAATTGCAATGAAAAATGTCAAATACAGTCATAACTAATTATACGGATCTCAATGGACCTTCCACAAAAGCTGATAGTTCTGTTGTTGTTATTGTAAACAAGGATGGATCTCTGTCTGTTGATCAAAAACTACTTGGAACATTAATGGGTAAGTTTTATAAACCCATATTATAGAGAACAATTAAAATACTAAGGTAATATTTATTAAAATTGTTAGGTTGGTTAGCTGGTACATAGTTGCAAAGCCAAGTCCAATTTGAGGTTCACTGTGTACTCCACTCATTTCAAAGAATGAATTTTATTTATTTTATTTTATTAATATCCTCTCCAGTTTATGAAAATGTGATTCCTGTTAATAATTATTTTCAAGTATAGGTTCCATTTGATTTTGTTTAAAAAGATGCATCATTTTGTTATTGATTATCCTATTTTGGCGCCAAAACGATAATCGACTAAAATGCACATTAATGATTATTTTATTGTTATTAATTAATAAATCATGTATAGTGTTGATAATAATGCAATCAATCATTCCAGGTACTGATGGTTCTCAAAGTGCTGGTATTAGTGTAGTCCGGGTTGGTCATGAAGGCAAACCTGATGATGCTACTGATTCTGACACCGATGATGAGAAAGTGCCTCATGTCACACTTTCAGTGGATAGTTACTATGATGAACCTAACAGCATCATAAAGTATGGTAAGAAATTAATATTTTTTACAATACATATACAGTATGTTAACTAACAGAGGGCGTTCCCGTTAACCCGAAATAGTATAGCATACGTACATGCTAAAGAAAATATTTCCATTCGAAAACAAAATGTTTTAAATATTTTTCCAATAAGAAAATATTCAATAAAAATTTTAAATTGACATGTAAAAGAAACACACTGTACACGCGAACATGAAAGACGGCGACGTCGCAATTTATTTATACATGACGACTACTATTTTGATTTAAAACAGGAGGTTTCAAATTTATTTCCAATTAAATTTTTTTTTATTCGGATTTTTTTATGCTTATTTTTCTATGCTGATATTTTTATTTTAATCTATTAATGATATATATTAACGAGTTTAAGGGAACACCCTCTGTTATTTAACATACTGTATATTGTTTCTAATTAGCATTCTAAGCTTTACTACAACCGTAATCATTTTAATGTTTACAGATAGTGGTGCTGAAATGTTACAATCATTAAGAATAGAAACAAGAGAAAATAGTTTAGTTGGTTTTCAAAATGATCACTGTTATACACCCCTCAAATCACCAAGCCAGTCATTACCACAAAATGAAAATGTATCTACTTATGATGACTCAGTTATTCAAATCACACATACACCACCCCCTAAACCTGTTCCCATTTCAAAGAAAATTACTGTTGTGGAACAACAACCAAAAGGTAAAAAGATAATTATAAATTCTACCGAACCTCCTGTTGTACTAAAAGGAAATGATGTGTTGCATAAACCACTGCCTGTATTAAATAAATCTAAGGATATCAGAGAACTGGAAAAGGTTTCAGAGGCATTACAAAGAGCTGATGACAGTTCTGAATCCTCTTCTATTAGCTCATCTGGAGACAGCATTCCTGATAGAGACTCTGATTCTGATTACAAAGACACTAAAGATAGAGCAGGGTCTCTCAGATTAAAGAAAAACAAATTAAAACCCCGGATATTAAAGACTGTTGCAGCATCTAAAATTTCCAAACAAGAGTCTAATAAGTTGATTACTAAAGTTAAGCCTATCAGACATATTCTAAGAAAAGATATTAAAGAAAAGCTACACCAGAAAAATATTGTAGAAAAGAAAGTTGCCTCTGATGTTGATTTGGAAAGTCTCTTGCCTTCGTCTAAGATCTCAACGGCTGTACCACCAGGCAATGACCTGAGCAAAGTGGTCTTGAAACAGACACCAAAGCCCATTAAAAAAGAAAAAAAAACACCAGCTCATGTTACAGCTCTTTTATCTGATATGACTTCGTTGTTCTCCACACCTGATGTTATAAGAAGGGTATCCACTGATGGAAAAGGGCCTCCTAAAACACCAACAAGTGAAAAAGAGTCTTTATTGTCCCATACTGACAAAAAACCTGCTACTGCTTCTAAGGTATTAGATCCCAATGATGGAAAGGTTGCAGATGACAGTAAAGTTGATACTGCAGAAAATCCCAAACCTATTGTGCATAAAACCTATTTAAAACCTAAAGAAAGAGTTACTCCGCCTGAGAAGGCTAAACCTTATGACCTGATTCCTCAAATAGATGACGCTAGCTTGGCTCAAATACTTCAAGATACTACAGGTATATCAAACCCGGTTAAGAGTCAACCAAGTATATCTACTGCTGGTACTATGAACAGTCCAGGTTTAGCAGGACCTTTATCACCTACTTTAGATTTGTTGGGTGGACTACAGCCTGAAGAGGAAGGTCTGACAGAAGATTTCTTAATGTCTGTTGCTCAGCTGGTGGCAAGCTCAGAGAACTTACAGGAAGTAATAGATAAACAAGTGCTGGGGAAAGTAGATTCAGGACCTGTTAAGACCCTACCAACAGCTCAGACTCCTCAAACACCACAGCAACAGATACAGGCCAACAATTTATATACACAGACTCTTTCAAAGTCAGTATCAAAAACGTTACCTGTGCGAAAGGATCCGATAGAGATTGTTCGGCGCGATGGCCGAGTTATAACGCTGCCGCCTATCGAAGCACCGGCGACACGCTCATCAAAACGTAAAAGTCAGATGGAAATGGCAAATACCTCAGAACCACCGCCACCACCAGTAGTAGAAGCTCCCCCAACCTCTGTCCCATCTGTGTCAACAACTCCTGAACCACATCTGCTTACTGTATCAAAGCAATATACCAACAAGAAGCTTTCCACTAAGAAACAGGAACAGCCATTACCTAATCCTGTACTTGACAAAGTATCTGTAGAATCCCAAGAAAGTTGGAATTCTGAAGATGATCCTAATAGGTATGCTTATTATGTTAAAAATTAATAAAAACATCATAAGAAATATTGATTGACTGACTTCAAGTACTTGATCATGATATTATTATTTTTGTTGTAATTTCAGATTATGGTGTATATGTAAGCAGCCACATAACAACCGTTTTATGATATGTTGTGATGGTTGTGAGGACTGGTTCCATGGAAAGTGTGTTAATATCACTAAAGCAATGGGGCAACAGATGGAGGAACAAGGCATAGAGTGGAGATGCCCAAACTGTATCAAGAAAGCGAAGCCATCGTCTAAGGGTGGTAAACAAGTAAGTAGAAATGCTAGTATAAATAACATAGTAAATAGCAATATTTTCTAGAATCAAAAGGTCATTTATTCTAATTAGACTGAGGATCTCCACTTTTTGTATGACATAATTTCATTAGGTAGTCCTCCAAAACACACATAGTTCTTACCCATCAGCCTAAGCAGAAATAGGCACAATTGATTAATAAAAGACTATTTTATAACCAAGGGCTGTAACGGTTTTTCAGATGCAGGCAGCACAAAGTAAAATAGAAAATGAACAAACAATACTCAGCCCTGAATTGAAATCTCCTGTCCAATCGGGTGCCACAAAAGACTCAACAAAGACAAACTGTATAGTATGCAAGAAGCCAGCACGTGCAAGCAGTATTTATTGCAGTAACTCCTGCATATGGAAACACGCTCAAGACTCTCTTGGAAATCAAGGGTCTTCGGCTAAAGGTGATGGCGAACCTGGTAAATCTAATGAAAAACAAAAGGCTGAATCTAGAGTAAGTTCTAATTATATTCCAACAACTTGTATAGTTTTGAAAGCTTATTCCACATTAAAAACCTCCCATTTAACAATTGCTTTTGCAGGTTATAGTTTATGAACGCAAATCTGGTAGATTGCTAGCTGGCAGCAATGCTCCAACTGCAGAAAACTTGAAAGCATGGTTGCAACAACATCCAACATTTGAAGTTGTGCGTCCTGGAACCTTAAGTACAATCAAACCAGGACTTGCAAAGAAGAAAATTGCTGAACCTACTAAGATTCAGACAACTCTTAACTTTGAAAGGATACCTCGCAAAAACGCTGAACAGTCTACACCTGTCAGGACACCGCATGCTGAGCCTAAAGAACGGTCCATTAAATTGATATCAGCACTTAAAGAACAACCTAAAGTCAGTCCGCAACTAAAATCTCCTGTAACTCCAAAATCACAGCCATCACAGTTGATAGACACTCCCAAGGCTAGTACATCATCTGCTAAGCCTGCAGTAACAACAAGGAAACTGATAAGGACCCCTAGTAGTTATGCACAGTCCTCACAAGATAAGGTATGTCATACAAATTAATTAAATAATCCAAAAATACTTATAATAGTTAGAATATACAAAAAAAAAAAGGTTAAAGTGAAGTTTATTTTATATAAGAACCATGTGTTGTTTCTATCAATTGTTGCTAATATAATAGGAAATACTGGAAAAATGCCATATAGGCAGCAGAAAAAATTAAAGAAACTGAAAGTTATGTTATGCTTATACCAATGCCAAGTTCCATAAAGAATAGAGGTGAACAAACCAATTTAGTGTTATCACTACTCACATTAAACAAATCTCCTGTTATTTACATGATTATCGGCTTTTACATGCTAACTTTTTATTAACAATTCCTATTGCAGCATATTTCAATAGAATCACTAAATTAGCAGGCATAATAATTTGGTATTTCAAAAAACCGTTAAAAAGTCGACATTAGTTTTACGTGATAGCTCTACAAAAAGAAAAGATGGATGATTTACAGGTATTAAACACATTTTGTGGAATTGAATGCCAATGCAACCAATGAATAAAGTTGAGGCATTTTTCAATACAATTTTGCGTATTTTAATTACTTTCAAATCAACTGCAACACATGTATTGTAATATTTTCAAGTATGGACTAAGTATAATATAAATCACAATCATAATGTATAAAAAATTGAACCTATTAGGTAATTAACTTACATGTATGTCATATTTCATTCAAATCTAAGCATTCTATGCAAATCATAAATATCTAAACATAATAATGAAAATATAAATATCTAAATAAATATCTAAACATGAAAATCATATAAGTAGAAAAGGTTGTTAACATATTCTGTCTTTTAGGCGTAAACTTCTCGTTGCCTAGCAAGGGTGTGTTTACCTCTTTATCGAATTTGGCTCAAGTATAGTTTGATTGTTGAGAGAGACCACCACGACTTTTTTGTATGTTATGTTCTTAAAAATAGTTTGTATATGTATGTATCCAATTCTTTTTTATGGAAGCATAAACAATTACACTTCACTGAATTCATTAAAATCTTCTCTCATTATTATGTCAAACATGGTGACAGTTTTATGACCTATTTTAAGTTGTTTACATTCCATGATCACTGAGATTTAGAGGTAGCTAATTTTACGAAGCTTCTTGTATGTTACGTCCACGATGTGGTATCACTATTGCATTCAATATGTTTAGCTGGTACTTTAATTATTTTTATTAACACACAGTTAATAAATTTTACAGGGAAGGTACAATTTTTATTGTAATCGACTTAGGTCCGTATTACAGAACGTTACTCAAGCATTGATCTGTGCTTAAGCATTACTTAAAACTAGTTTCAACCAATCAAAAGGCTTGAAACGAGACATAAGTAGAGCTTGAGTTTGAGTGACGTTCTGTAATACGGACCTTAGACACGAGCTTGTTTACTAATTTGTTAATCAGATAGGAATTGTCTAATATAGTAAATAACCTTGAACGTGTTTGCATTTTGATTATGAAGCTGAGATGGCGAGTTTACGATAATTTTTACGTTACAGGCTCCTTCAGTATCGCCATCGACATCGCGTAGAAAAGACACTCACAGCAGAGTAAGAATGTCCGGTGGTGAACCAATAAGAGATAATGTGCGGAAAGCTTTGCAGGAACAGTTGGCCATCCGAATGGCAGAAAACACTGGACCAAAGTTTACAGATTCAGAAATAAAACAATTTGCTTACGACACGGAGTTTGAATTGCACGAACTATTCAAAGATGTCGGGATGAAATACAAGGCTAAATACAGATCACTTATGTTTAACATAAAGGATCGAAAAAATCTTACTCTGTGGGAAAAAATCTGTGATAAATCAATATCGCCTAGACAACTCGTAAGCACCTGTTATTTATTTTATAAGCAATGCTAATCTATCATATGCAAATTTTATGTAATTCTGATTCAAAAATAAAAATATTTCAGGTTCGTTTGTCTCCAGAAGAGTTAGCAAGCCAAGAGCTGGCACAGTGGAGAGATAAAGAGGCTAAGCATCAATTAGAATTAATAAAGAAATCGGAGTTAGATCTATTAGCTGCTAGTAAAACTTATGTCCTTAAAACACATAAAGGAGAAGAGGTAATTAATAAAAGAATAGTTGAATTTTGAGTTAAGTTAATAATTTATTAATTATACTTATTTTTGTCCAGGTGATGGAAACTAAAGAATCTGTGTCAACTGAACTGGACCCAAATGTGCCTGTTGAAGATGTGGTTACAGCATTAAATGACTCTACAGTTGGTCCTGATGTTCTCTCAATAGAAAAAGCACCTGAAATGTAAGTAAAAGTCTAGTAGATCATTTTTAATTTTAATTAGTACTATACATTGTTTTGAATAATTATTTTGTTTCATTAGCACCACCAAAGGCGACGATGAAGATAAGAAATACAGTAAAAAACGTAATCGTGAAGATAGCACTTCTGGTCGTGTGAAAAAAAGCAGACGGGAATCAAAACGTGATTCTGATAGGAAATCTAAGAGGAGATCAGCATCAAATGAAAAAGATACACGGGAGCATAGAAGGTCAACGCGGAGATCGGACAAAAAGTCAAGTAGAGCTCGGTCCATCTCAAAAGATAGAACTAAGGAATCTAAAGATAAACCTGATGCTAATGAACGATCGCGGCGCAGATCAGCTTCGAAGGAGAAACAAAGAAGACGGTCTAAATCACCCGCACGTGAGCGGTCGCGGTCACGAGCACGTTCCAGGCGTCGCTCTCCCTCCAGGGATAGTCCTAAACGTAGGAATTCGACACGGTCTAAACGCATTGCCAGTGGCGATGAAAAACTGAAGCATCGGTCCAGATCTCAAGAAAATGTTTATAGTAAAAATAAAAATGAGTAAGCAACCCAAAATGTCCAGTCAATTTAGTAAGAATTTCAAACAAATGCTCATGTATTAATTTTTATGTTTTTAGTTCCACAGATTCGGATATAATAGAGAGGCCGAAATCAGCAATGTTGAAGGAGGCTCACCCCGAGTATGACCCCCATGAACCAATGATAACGTCGGCATTTTCAGAAGAAGATTTGCGGAAATCTAGAGAAGATGTATTTGAGGAAAACTATAGAAATGATATGAGTACTTTTGAAGCTGAGTATGATCCCTCTAAGTCTTTGATGGAGTCTAATATCATATTACCTGAAACGAGGTTTCCAGTTAAGCAAGATAAAACATCAGGTGAGTAAATAAACTAGGAGTAGTTTCAAGTACTACCTATTTGTTAGTGTTTTAGAACGGGTATTTATTAGAAGTACTAATAATTTAATTTTTGTTTGCAGAAGCCGAAAGCGACCAAGAGCCAAGTAGCACTGTGGAAAATTCAGCAGCAACAGTCTGGAGTGGGTGTATTAATATGGTGGACGTGGCGCGGTTCTATGTTGCTGCACATGAGGTGTGTTGCTCTTTATTTTTTACTTTCACAGAATAATAATTATATCTCTCATAACAAGATATTCTAACATTTTACCCTCTCTTTAAATTTCAGGTATCTGGCAGCTCTGTGGACTTGGAAGAAGATCTTAGCACAGAACTAGATATAGTTGGAAGAATAAATCCTGATACTGTATGGGACTACATTGCAAAAATGAAAAAAACTAGTACTAAAGACATTGTTATTCTCAAACTTCAAACAGCAAATGATGAAGAAAAAATGCAATACATTGCCTTATATAGCTATCTAAGTAGTCGCAATAGGTTGGTATTGTATAGATATTCAATTGATTATGTATTATTGTTAAACATTTATAGAAATAAAAACCCACCTCCTGTTCCTTATTTTCCTACCTATTTAATTTTATTTTCCTTTCCGTAATAAACACGTTGCTCTCACTGGCAGTGATATTTTATATGGAATTTTCATATTCTAGGTTAGGCGTAGTAAAGGCGTCGAATATGATGACCGTGAAAGATTTTTATATAGTGCCACTGCCGGCAAACACTACGTTACCGGCGGTTCTCCTGCCCCTCGACGGCCCAGGCATTGGAGAAATCAAAACGCATCTCCTAATTGCAATCGTTATTCGGCAAAGAAAGAAGCGTTTGACTACAAACATTCCCACTGATGTTGTTCCCGCTAAGGTCAGTTAGCCGACGAAGAAAGATTTGTAAATACAAATTAATAAAATCATTTTTGAGACTGCATTTATTATTTACTAAAATATTTGGTTGTAGTGAATGTTTGTTAATAAAATTTACTGATACCTCTGTAAATAAATGTACTGAACTTAACCTTCTTTCGATGTTTAATAAATTAATATATTAAAAAAAATGTTTCGATGTAAAACGTTTGTTATTGATTGTAAACAACAACCTTCCGTTTATATCCAACCCAAGTACTTAACTGCTTTTGTTGATTTTACATTATATTAGGTGGCCCGTGAGTCCCGCAAGCGCTCATACACGCCGCCAGCGTCACCACGAAGACGACCACAGCTCCCGCTGCCAGCATACACTTCATCAACTCTCTCTACAACTGTCAAGGACAAAATTGCTGCGTCTCTAGGTATTATAAATTTCCTGCTATAATTTTACGCGCTCCGCTATCAACAATTCCATCACGCGGGATTGCGGCCAAGCACTAGTTAATTTTAAATACATAATTTCTAAGGAACTTTTTATTTTAATGATAAATTTCTTTCTAATGTTTCACAATATTTAAAATATATGTATGTTGAGATGACCCAGTGGTTAAGGCTTCTCCTCTCAAGCACGAAATTTTGAGTTCAAATCCAGGACAGTGCCAATGTAATTTTCTACAGATGTACCAGTTTGAAATCGCCAAATCCTTAAGCAAGCATGCTGATCAATGACCATACCTTCTATGTATGAGAAGGCCCGTAGCCTGCAGTTATAAGCTGGTATTATAATTACATACACGTATAAACATACACATGTATAAATTGATATACCTATGCTTGCATTTGGCAGTGTCTGCGGATGATGAAGAACCGTATAGTCCGGGCTCGACGAGCAGCAGCGGCAGCGGACCTTTGTCATCGGGACCGAGTCTGGCCTCCAACACGCTCAGAAGTAAAATGGAAGAGCTCAACAGACAAATTGAAGAACAAAAGCAACAAATTCGTAAAATGGCGCAAGCAGACTCTTCTATTGGCGAGGTAATTTTTAGTTTATATGACGTGATTGAAGAATATTATTAAAAATGCTATTAGCCTATATTTCAACAATATTAATAATTCGTCACATACACACGAGCAACACGCCAAACGGCCAAACGCCAACGGCACAGCCAACTGAAGCCGTCGGTAACGTGTCAACCGTGTGTATGTCACTATAATTATTGTTGAAACAGAGGGTAGTAACATTTTTGCCCTTAGCAGATGTGACTCGTGTCATCGACATATACAAATAGACATGCCTTACAGATGAGAATTGTAGCACTCGGAAAGACTTTCTCGGTGGTAGGCCATAACATCAGCTGCCGCCAGAAGTTACCACCCACCAGACAAAGTCTTGCCGCCAAGCGATTCGTCGTGTTCGTGTGTATAATGTCTGGTGAAGCCGTACGGAGGACGGGTCTGAGCAGTTGTGTTGCGACGTGTGCTGGGTACGATGCGTCAAATATTATTGTGTTGGGAGTTTGATCGTGGAGGGTCTCCAGGTTAATCTCCCTCTGGCGCAGCATCGTTGAACGTGTTGTTTAGCATTGCATCTCCTCGCTCAACTGCCGTCTTCTTTCCTACTCACTAAGATTTTTAAGTGAATAGGCTTAATAAATTTGTGCGCCTTACCATCAACGATTGCATCACTGCTTACCATCAGGCGGGATTGCGGTCAAGCACTTGTTTATAACTATTAAAAAAAAAAAGAAGAAACGAAGTTTTGGTCTATCTTTATCTCTCTCAAAATCATCTATGAGGAAAGCGATAGTGCTAGACCAAAATAGACCGAAAGCATAGGACATCTCTCTCACTCTTTTCATACAAAAAAAAAATACTGCAGATTATACGCGTGCGGCATGTCCATTAGTATATGTTGATGCCCCATGTCCTCCCATGTCCCCACTAATCCTGAATTCTGCCTTTAATTATGAAATGTTAAATTGTACACAGGACGAAGCATATTCTCCATCTCGGCCCATGACTCCACCTCCAGTTCAGAATGTTCCTTTGGCTGACATTGCCTTGCCATCAAACTTGCAAGAGATTCTAGCGACAATCAAGCAGAGGTCAGAGACCACTTCTACAGACGTCGATATGCGAATGCCTTTACCATAGTTCATAACATGAATAAAAATGTACATATAGAGTAATATTATTTGTTTATTTAATTTTAAGCACAAGGTTTCTTTTCAGTGCAGACATTATTTCTGTTTTTATGAATACTGTTCTAGCATTTTATGGAGTTTTTAATTCTTGCATAATATCTTACTGGAAATGTGCCCCTTGATGATTTCTATTTCTACTTTTGTAGGTTATGAGGATTGAATGCTTTATCCTAAATTTTTATTACTTATGTTACTTTAGGTAGCTTTAGGAACCATAGGTTTTAGACTTATATTTTTATAAACTGAATGTGCAAAGCATATTACAATATTTTTTGTGCAATAAGTTACATGAATTCCCAGTACATTATGCAATTAGATTAATGAAGTGTGAATGAAAGAGAAACTTATTGTGAATGGAGTTTAATTAGGTACTGTGTAAAATATTGTAATAGGCCATCATTGTTAGTTACGTTACGTATTTATGATATGTTCGAAATAATTAGTGTACAAAACCTACATTATGATTAGTTTTATCACAATTATATTACATTTTTTCATGTTTAAAATCTGAGGTATACATTCAAGTTAAATAAAGACATGTTTCAATTGGTATTTTATATATTTTCGTCATCATATAAAGACTTCTTAGAAATCAATTTCTTTCCTTTAAATGCTAATGTATCAATTTTCTTTCCTTTAAAGGCTAATTTGTTAAGTCTCGAAAGATTAAAATTTTTCATAACTTCTTTTTGTAAACTTGGATTGTGCTTCAATCTTTTTTGCATGGCCATTATTTTAGTTGCCATAAGTTTTCTCCTTGGTATGTGGCGCAAAGAATATTCCCAGTCAGCAGTTACCTTCAAATCTAATAGAATTGGTACCATGTGGTTTATATTCAGATTTTTCTTTGATCCTGGTGCCCACTCAAGATACCTATCCAATGGTAACTTTGCCATCTTTATTCCATCCCTCTTTGCTTTAGCTAGAGAAAGTGGTTCATTATTTGCCTGCAATCATTTACATTTAAAAAAATCGTTAGAATTTTACACATATTACCAATAAAAAAAAGTAGGACTACTTCATTGTAACAGTAAAAATAAAACTTCCTCAGAAACCAGTATTTCTTCTTTCTTATGAATTGTACTTTTTGAGTATGTACTATGATAACATCCTTTTACTAATTGTAAACCTTATTATAGTATCTTTACCTTATCAACCATGCATCCAATGATATAAACAGCATCATGATCAAACTTTGTTAGTTCTTCTCGGCAATGGGGGGTTAGATAAACCAACTTTTCCTTTGGAAATAAATCTAAGTAGCTCTCTGTGTGAATATTCAAAGGAAACCAGGGTTCATCTAATGAAGGAATATTTTTTCGCATTTGTTTCATAAATTGACCTCCAAAATTAACATTACACATGTGTAAATTAAAGGGTTCTTTATGAACTCTATTATCTCCAAAAACATATGTCATTTGTTTAGCAGCGTTTAAAGTTTCTTTATAAACCATGCTATCTTCATATGAACAGTCAATTACAACTGATTGTCCAAATATCATAGCTTGAAGGGCCCTGCGAAACCAGTATAATTAATTGAGTGATGAATTACATATTATGAAACAATCAAATATATCATCAAATTTATAGACTTGATTGCCACATGAAAATTTTAAATAAATAAGTTACCTGAAGTTATCAAACTGGTTTATTGACTGATCCCTGATTCGGAGGAATAATGACTGATGTTGAATGCCATAAAGAAGGTCATCTTCATTCTCTTTACTATCTTCAGGTTTTATCACCGGGTGTTCCATTCTTCTAGCTTCTTTCTTAGCCTATGATAAAAGTAACATACTAACATCGCTGTTCACCAAAAATGTTACAAACAAAAGTAAGGTAATGTTACCTTCAAGTTCTCCCTTGATTTTTCACTTTTGAACAGATATCTAAGGTAATTAGAACGTTGATTTTTTGTTGATAGATCTAATAAATGTTGCCACTGATCCTCGTTTAGGTAGTTTGGCGCATGTCGGCCATCTTGACGCATCACCTCAACTTCCAACATTAAAATTCTGAGCTTCTTCTCGAGCTCAGCTTCACCTTTACATATATTTTGTACTATTACATCTGTGAAAAATTTTGCATCTAGTAAATGGGTCACTTGTAGACAATCCTTGTAGATGTAGAGTAATATGTTATAGAGGTAAGCCGCCAGAGGGCTTACCAGTAACTCTTACATCAAGGTAGAAGTTGAACTGCAGTTTTTTTTATTTTTTTGTTCAATGCATAAGTGAAGAAAAAATAGTTCAGTTCAACTTTCGCCCTGCTGAAAGAGTTAATGGTAAGTGTGTGGCACATTCAAATTACCTATATCGTCAGTTTTGGATGAATAAAATTGTGTTAGTCCAAAAGTAAGCTGTTTTATGTTAAATATTCTCTGGACAGGTATTACTTTGTTCTGATTTTGACGAACAACAGATAAAGCTGTTCGAATACAATGCATCATTTTAGTTATCTCGTACCGAGTTAATGATACAATACTGATACAAATTACAAATTCTCCGTTACAGTCCCAAGTTAGAGGTTATCAAATTATTTTGAAACCAAAATGACATTGACATCTCGTTTTTTTTTGGTACCGCACAGGCTTTGTGACAAAGAGTTTAGAGTCTATTGTAGTATTCTTTGTGAATTGGCCACAGACACATTGAGCTTGTTTACATTATTTTTGTTTTGATGAATAGTCTGCCAAGTGCCAACATCGGTAAACTTGCGTAGGTATGTCGGAAATATTGTTACGGAAAGCAATTATTTTCGATATTAATTAACGAACGCTAGTTTGAGCAGCGTCGCCGCGTCGGTAGCAATGTCGTGCAACGTAGTGATTACTATTACCTACCTGCTCTGCAATGTCGAGCCGTTGCTGCTGCCCCAAGTTATATTTTTATTTTTTTTTAAATAAGTACGTCTTCTTTTTTCTTTTTCTTTTATAAAGGTGAGATTCAACCTCAAATCAATGGCCTCTGTGGAATATATACCACAATTTTGCCATTAACACGTGTAACAAATTATAGAAATTCTTTGAAAATTTTATTTCACAATAATGGCGGATATCGCCAATGACGGGAATGACAGTTGAAAAGGACGGCCGCGTGAACCGTCTATGACTATGCTCTGATATTTCAATCATCATCATCAGCTTCTACTCGTCCACTGCTGGAAATAGGCCTCCTTCATGGACGCCAACAAGCTCGATCCTGAGCAGTTCCAAAAAGGTGGCTGGTAGCCGCTAGCCGCTACCAACCACCTTTTTGATGTAGTCGCTCCATCTCGCCCAAGGGCGTCCTACGCTACGTTTGCTGAGACGCGGTCTCCATTCGAGCGCGAGGCGAGTAGATCTCACACACAAAAACAACTTCGAGAACAAATGCTGGCCAAGTTAGCTGACTTCTCCCAACGCATCGGTCTCCGGATGAACTTAGCTAAGACCAAAATTATGTTCAATGAACGGGTCACTCCGAGACCGGTTGCCGTAAACGGAATACCGCTCGAAGTTGTTTCAGAATATGTATACCTCGGGCAAACGTTGCAATTAGGGAAAAACAACTTC
This sequence comes from Sesamia nonagrioides, assembly GCA_017933935.1. Lineage (NCBI taxonomy): Eukaryota > Metazoa > Arthropoda > Insecta > Lepidoptera > Noctuidae > Sesamia > Sesamia nonagrioides. Next base: position 1,988,150 of record JADWQK010000820.1, on the reverse strand, counting down.
GAGAAGGAGGCAAATAGAAGGATCCAGCTAGGATGGGCAGTATTTGGTAAACTTCGTCGGGTGTTTTCGTCGCCCATGCCGCAATGTTTGAAGACTAAAATCTTCAACCAGTTCGTCCTACCTGTCATGAGTCATGACTTACGGAGCCGAGACGTGGACACTAACGGTTAGACTAGTCCATTTAAAGCCGCTCAGCGAGCTATGGAACGGGCTATGTTGGGCGTCTCTCTGAAGGACCGCATATTTCAATGTTCTTTATGAATTATTTACTGAATTTACTTTTTACTACATAAATTAAGTGCTTAATAAACGACACTATAAATAATTTTAAAAGTCCAATGAAAAAAACGCGTGACACTCAGCTTTCTCGTCAAAACTCCTACTTCTACTTTTAATATATATCTATATATCGACGGCGAAGTGCCAATAACTCCTAACAGACAAACTCAAAAATTTACACAAACTGAAAAAAAACTTTTAATTCCTTAATATATTTAAAATCAATTAATATTATTTTTAATTTAGAATAATAATAATAATATATGCTGTATATATTATGTTAAATTAATATATTTTATGATAGTTTAGTAGGTATTCGGTTAGATAGAAGGTATTAACTTAATAATTATTCTTTGTATGTGATAATGAGATGACATTTAGAAGGTAATGGAATTACCAAAACACCGATATTTTTTAATCAGAACCTTTAATTTGTGAATAAGAAGAAAATTAACAAAAACAATGTAACGAAACAATTTTTTGCTTACAAAAATAAACGAATGTAGCTGCTCTGCTTAGTCTAATAATTAAAAAAGAAACAAGTAATCATCAAAATCAATTAAATTAAAAACATGAACAGATTATTCGTGAGGTAAATTATCATAAAATGAGTGACAGTCTCTTGGCAAGACTTCTTTTAATTGTTGAAGGTGATTAAATTTGGTAGAAGTTATGGGAATTGGCCTATCATGCAAAGCTGAGTAAGTGACAGAATCCAGTTTTTTTGGTCTAATAGGTAACTCTGCCCAATCATCGTCAAAGTTAATTTTGTAATAAATAGTGCCATCTGGTCTATATTGGACGACTCTCAGATCAACAACTACAGGCTCGCCTGCTTTTCGACCGGGTCTTATGGTGCTGTATCTCCAATTAGTTTTATTATTGTAATCCTTAACAAAATCGTAGTTAATCTGAATAGCTTCATAAGGAAAAGGATTTATCCGTGCCTCCTTTGTTACAGTAATATAGTCGCAGGGAAGATGTATCTCCCTATTCTTCAGCTTCCTTTCGATCGCGGCATGGACTGCGTCACATTCCATTTGTGTATGTCCAGGCTCTAAGTACTTTTGTGTGATAATCACACCATGTTCAATACTAATATTCAACAACCCATTTGCCATTAAATTGTTTCTATTGTGATAGGTGCATCCATCTGAATAAATGACTATAGGCAATCCTCTAAGCAAACAATAACTCACGATGTAATCGGACACAAAAGATGTAAAAGTACTAGCAGTAAGATCTGCGCATGTTTCATCAAACCAATAACAAGAAGCTTGGTGGGTAACGAGATCATACATTGTAAAGCTATGACACGTAAGCTTTGTCATAAAGTACAATGCGCTAGCTGTTAGATAAGGGCATACTTTTACCGATTCTAAATCCATAGACAACAAAATGAATTCGCCGATTTTAGCTTTCTTTTTATCCGCCTCCTTCTCTTGCCTCGCTCTATTTTTGCGTCTAATGTGTTGTTCATAATCAGAAGTAGTAATATTCCCTACTGCATGGCCACAGCAGGTATCGCACATGTCCTTTTTTAAGGTAAGGTAGGTATAGGGATAGATTTTTCTCATGAAACAGTTTCTCGAATGTAAAACGAGAAAGCACAGGCTCTTCATTTTCAGTACATTTATTTTTGTACTGTTTATATAAATCACTCAGAGAACGGTAAACAGGTTCTAAATACAACTTTGACGTTTCCTTTCTGGCATAGTGAGAAGGTAACTTAGGAATATTATCCAAAAAGTTGCGTGCGGTTAGAAGTTTTCGTTGTGTTCCAGATTGTGGCGTTCTGACCCTAATTGTATTCTGAATTTCCTGACAAGGAATTACTCTATCACTCGATTTTTTGACCCAAGATTGAACTGTGTATGACCCCAGACACAAAGTATTTAAAAATGTTGCTCTGCACTTACCTGTAAATTTTGGCCTTGGTTGATTGGCAAAAAGTAATCGAAAGTACCTTCACGTCTCGATCCCTGATCACTTGTTTTGCGTGTGACACCTTTACGGTATACAAGTCCGACTACATACACTTTGCGCTGGTCCCAGTTCATATTTTTCCAAAAACCATTGTGTATTTCATGACGTTTTTCATCATGAAACTTTACACAATTTCGCAACTTACTCTTCTTACAAAACTGCGAATTGCACCTATCACCTAATTTTCTAGCAGGTCTTACTTTATCTTGTCTTGTCTTAGTTTTCTATTCTTTGGTTTTGTATATCCCAAATACTCTTCTCCTAACATACGAAGTTTCTTATTTTTTATTTTTTTCCAGTTATCCGGGTCACCTTTAGCTTGGCGTTTTCTTCCTTCGTTTGGATTACCGTGGTAAATGCCCGATGACGTGGACGGTTCACCCAAAAGTAACTCTGGACTAGAACTGCTAGACTCTTGATCATGATCAGAACTAGGGCAGTAAGTTATGTCACTATCATTGCCAGAATAGTCACCATCATAGTCATAGGAACATGTTTCGCCTATTAGGTTATCAGGTTCAGATTCAAGTATCTGAGTATACTCGTAATTACAGAAAAATGAAGGTGGAACTGAGGAACATCGTTTTTTACTGCAGTCTTTGGTATCATCGTAAGTGAGAACGGACATTGACAAACTACATCCTCTATCAACTAAACGAACATCACTGAAAATATCTAAATTATTTCGTTTTCCATAGGGTACTGTAATTGTAGGTGGCAGCGAAGAACATCGTCGTCGTTGACTTAGAAAACGGTTACACTTAGTAAGATTTGAAAGAGAATACGACTTAGTAATCTTACATCGCTGCTTTGTTTTATGGTCACCATTATCGTAGCTTAGTTTTGGTTTCAGGTGTCACTTGATCAAGCTTATCTGAAAATATATCAAAATCTAGCATCAAAAATAGAATTTCTAACACAGAAATCTCAACTTACTAGGTAGGTAGGTAGGTAACAGCTTACCTGGGTTAGGAGAAATAGTAGCTTGAGGCTGTGTGTTGTTCTCGCGACCTTTCAGTATATTAATCATCTGTCCAGCTCGTACTCCCTGATAAAGCCTTGCCATTCGAGACATTTTGCTAAAACAATAAAAAGACAGTATCTCCTAAATACCAATATTAAACAAAAACATAGAAGAAATATATCCTAACTACAAAAAAAACTCGGAACGTTTAATTTTCCTCATTAAATTAATACACAAAATACTATATTATTTTTCAATTATTTTACGATACCTACGAGTAAACTAAATGAGCAAACACGCACAAACACGGATCGACTCGAACTGACTACTCGATTAAAAAATACCCACCCTCCCGCCTCTTCTGTACCCATGCACATCATTGCGCCGTCGGCGCCACTCAGTGTGACCATTTGTGGCAGATTTCTGCCATTTTGGCAGATTTCGCCCCTAAATTTTGATGGTGGCAGATTATGGTGACGATTTGAAAATTCGGCAGATTTTGGCAGATTTAAAAGATTTTGAGGCAGATTTTCATGGATTTAAAAGATTTTGAAGAAATAAAAATAACCGAATTCAATTTGTGATGCGTTCATCTTTTTCAAATGAATTACTATAGGTGTTTTAAGTAATTTGGTAAGATTGATTTTGTGAAACTCTCAAGACCTGTTTCATAGACAGTTCGTACGGGGACTCCCGGCTTATCATGTTGTAAAACAAGTGCGTCATAGGATTATAGACTGTAATGAAATAGATATTGTATTCATATTCTAATACACTTTATTGTTTTCATTTCAAACAGACTTTATTAACTTATTCTCTTTTGAGTTTTGGTGTGTTGTGTTTCGTGATCGTGAGTGGTGAGGTTCTGTTTTAAGTAATAATGAACAGAAGATATGAGCGTGCTTATAGACATTAGAGAGAGATTTCCAGTTTTTGGATCCACAGCATTTAGTTTACTAAGATTTTAGTTCAACATTAAACGTAGCAAAGAATTTTCCAAACACTATAGACGAAAAAGACATTCAAAAAGTTGATGATGAACTACGACAAATTAAATTTGATAACAGTGTTATACAATTACAATTGTGCTGGTTGTGCTACTTCCACCTGACTCTTGTCAGGTGGAAGTAGCACAACCAGCACAATTTTGAACGTTGACAAATTTTGGGGAGCTGTTGGAAAAATCTTGTACGCAAATGGGGCTACAAAATATCCAAATATTACACAAAAACTTTATTATCTTTGCCCATGTCTAACGCTTCGTGCGAGAGTATATTATCTCAGATAAATTTAAATAAAACAAAAATTAGGAATAGGTTCTTAAATCAACACATTTCTTCTATCAATAGTCACTAAAGAGGGGATTAGCACGGAAATTGTGTTTTCTTTAAGCCAACTGAAAATATGAATAAGATGTCTTCCAATCTACATAATACGAAAATGAAGATTGGACGTAAATGTTGACATCTAGAGCCAGTTGCTGATTTAATAATAGGTGTTTGACTGCTACGTGGAAGAATTTTTTTTTTTTATTTATTTATTTTTGATGAACAAATTTCATTAAAACATGTTTTTTTTTTTTGTTTTCATGGTGGCATATTTTTGGCATTTTTTGGGGCCATGTGTGGCAGAATTTGGCAGAATTTCGCCCATTTCGTGGCAGATTCGCTATTTCTGAGATGGTCACACTGGCGCCACTACCTATTGTCAGTCGCAAATACCCAACGAACACGTATAGACGTGTTCTGTAAAAGTTAGGAGGTAATGCCTTAAAATAAACTCGTTGGTATAGTTGGGAGGCATTTCCACATTTTAATAAATGCTGTTGCAATTAAAAATACACTTAGGAGATTTTGCTAATACATGCGAATAACGCCTCTAAATTCAAAACGATAAAAAAGTGAATTTCTTGAAAAATGTCAGTTAGGAGGTATTGGCACTTCACCGTCGATATACATATACAATATGTTAAGAAAACCCTGTCCGACCCGTGAAGGTATTGTTAGGTATCGATAACTGATTCTACTAATGCCTACAAAACCTGGCTAAACTTAAAAAAAATTCCCCCTAAAAATAAATAACTTAAATAAAATAAATAGGTAATTTCATGGCAACACAGGCACAGTTCATAACCTCAGTTGACCTCATGCATGTAGGTGTAGGTAATTTATCCATGTTTATCGAGTCTCGAAAGAAATAATGTTACTTAGACAGCTCGTGAAAAGAACTTTTTTTTTAAGTAGGAAGGTCTTCTGACTCTCCAAATGTATCATTTCATTCGATGAGCATAATGGCTGTGGCGGAGATGTTGTTCCATATTTCGTTCACTAATAACGATACAGGCCCAGCTGGCACCGTCGCACGAGATTAGCACGGACATGCACACAAATAAAAATCAAGTGGTGTCAAATCCGCGCTGGCCACAGTTGGTCCACCCTTACCAATCCACTGCTCGCCGAACTGATAGTGGAGGTTCTCACGTACAGGACAAAGATATGGTGACGCACCGTCATACTGGAACCACATTGACCACATTGACCACAATCACCTGATCACAACACAGCAGTTGCTACCTTCCATCAGCATGTTACATTACTCTACATTAGGAAACGACATGATCACCCAATACACGAATAGTCTTCACTAGACCGATGTTTACGCGCAACTGATATTAAAGTAAAAATGATTTTTATTTTATAAAATTGTACCTACGCGGCTGGCCTCGCGGCATCCTTTGAGTAAATAGGGATGTGTAACTCGTCTATTTTTGTTATCGATTTAGTATTGTAGTTTCTCATTCTCATTCTAGATTCAACATCGCATGGAATTGTTTAGAACTTTTACAAAACTTAAATTAGTTAGGTACACTGCTGTAAATGAAAATCATGCCAAAGTTTTAATTTCAGTTTCTGTCTCAAAATCGATGATATTGACCGTTAAAATATTTGTAAAATTTTACTAAAATTGTGTTTCATAAGTCCTTCTCGTTTCTGTTTACTAATACTTGTGTTATAATAATGTTATTAGTAATTAATCGATAAACAAACAAAAGTACTTTTATCATTGGATAATCTGTGTTTTTAACAAATCATTCAACCAGATACAAGTTTCGATTAATAGTGATAAAAAAACGTTATTGCGCAAAAATTAGTGCATCACTAGTCATTTCTTTTACGTCACCGACAAAGATCACGCGCGACGCCGCCAAAGAAATAAATAATCTAACAAAACAATAAAAGGAAAGCCGACAATTAGACCGCCTAAAATGGTGTTGTCATTTTTTTAAAAACACCAAATTTTGGGGAAGTTAGCGTAAATTCGCGGGGAAAAAAGATAGTTTCAAAATTGATTAGTATTGTTACTATGATGATTATGCAAAATTTCAAATTTTATTTGGTCATGTGATTGCCTAACCTTTATTATCCTTAAGGGTCGGACAGGGTTTTCTTTACATATTGTATATACAACGTGTAACATAAAGGGTATATACATAACAAAGGCATGGCATCTTTACATGATATCAAACGATATTGGAAGGGTTTTTTAATCCTATCTCTTTATGTTAGGAAGTTATGAGAAAAAACACCGCCTGTGATAGGCTACTATCATACTAGTCGCACAGAAATATTGAAGACATTTATCGAATTTTGGCAAGTAACGTGACGGGTAACGAGTAGTTATTAACGTATGTAGTGTGCTGCCACGTTTATTATAATTTTATTTTAAGAAACACACGAAACCGAAAATTTGGTACGAATTTTTTGAGTATTTTATTTTGAGTTGAAACCCTTCCGATATCGTTTGATATCATCTAAAGATGCTATGCCCTTGGTATGTACCCTTTTTGTTACACGTTGTATATACAGGATAAAATTTTATCCAGTCCGCAAACTTTGTCAACTTATAGCTAAATAAGTTTTATAGATAAAAATATTATTACTTTGGTATGTTTTAGTACAAAAAAAATTGTTATTGATAATGAAAGATGTTTATTATGAAATCGATGTTATGGTCACCGCACGTGGTCCCATTCATGTTCGGCGGAGTGGGGACTGCGGGAACATCACAGGACCGCCGCGCGCCCGCGCCGCCCGCATGTTCACTACGCGGCCATATGCTAATACTACGATATTGATATGAATAATTGGTGTCTCTCATTTGCTGATTTTAGGGCGGACAAAATCATGATTTTTTATTTTAAACTAATAATGCAGATTTGTTCTGTTATTGATTCTGAGCCACCCATTTGTTTTTGCGCACTCGAAAAAATGTTTCCCTGCTAACAGAGGGCGTTCCCGTTAACCCGAAATAGTATAGCATACATACCTACATGCTAAAAAAATATTTCCATTCGAAAACAAAATGTTTTAAAATTTTTTCCAATAAGAAAATATTCAATAAAAATTTTAAATTGACATGTAAAAAAAACACACTGTACACGCGAACATGAAAGACGGCAACGTCGCAATTTATTTATACTTGACGACTACTATTTTGATTTAAAACAGGAGGTTTCAAATTTATTTCCAATTAGAATTTTTTTTTATTCGGATTTTTTTATGCTTATTTTTCTATGCTGATATTTTTATTTTAATCTATTAATGATATATATTAACGAGTTTAAGGGAACGCCCTCTGTTATTTAACATACTGTATATTAATAATTCATATTAATATATTAATCAATATTTAAAACAAAACTAAAATAAGTTCTAATTTTTATGAATTTATTAGGTTTTTTGGTGTCGAGTGCATTGATATAATATATTCAAATAGGTAACAGAAAAGCCTGTTATAAGAATTTTGTCTGTTTATTCAACTGGCAGCCTTCCTTAAAGTTCAATAAAAAACTAGTTTTAGTTAAAAGAGTAGAGAGTAGGGTTGTAAGCTGTACCTCTGCTTTGTTGACTTGGAGAAGGCTTTCGACAATGTGCCTCGTGAAGCCTTATGGTTAGTGTTAGGTAAGCTGGGATGCACTGAAAAGTTTGTGAGACTTCTTAGACTCCTACATGACGGCATGCAGTGCTGCGCTGCTGTGGACGGTGCACAGACAGACTTCTTCTCCGTTACCTGTGAAGTGAAGCAAGGATGCGTCTTAGCACCAACTCTGTTCGCCTTATACTTTGCAGTGGTAGTGGGAGAGGTCTTACAAATTGTTCCACAAGGAGTTCGCATCCGCTTCCGCACCGACGGCGGTCTTTTCAATCTGGCTAGACTTAGGCTCGCACCAAAGTCTCACATGCACTAATTACTGAGATCATCTATGCTGATGATTTCTGCTTCTTAGCAGAATCCCCAGACGGCCTGCAACAGCTGATGTCCGCTTTTCATCAAGCCTGCCGTAAGTACGGCTTAAAAGTTAGCGTCAACAAGACGGAGGTGATGTCCATAGACGTTCACGGTTACAAGACACTAAATATAAAGCTTGGTGAGGATATGTTGAAGCAAGTGGACAAGTTTCGTTATCTGGGGTACACTATAAGTTCTAAGTGTGACCTTGATGCTGAGATCAACAGCAGAGTCGGAACTGCAGCTGCAGCGTTTGGCAAGTTGTGTTCCAAGGTCTTCTGCTCACATGACTTTAAGCTAGCTACGAAAATATCCGTATATATGGCAATTGTGCTGTATTCCGTGTTCGTGTGTTCTATATTCCGCTGAGACATGGTGTGTGTACCGTCACCACATACGTACTCTAGATCGTTTTCACCTTAAGTGTCTCCGATCCATTATGAAGATCAAATGATCTGACAGAGTGCGAAATACCGAAGTCCTGCGACGAGCCAATGTTGGTGGCATTGAGGCTTATTTAATGCGTCGACAGCTTCGGTGGTGCGGGCACAAATCACGTATGGCGGACGAAAGGGTGGCGAAGAGCATCTTCTTCTCTGAGCTGGAGGAGGGCAAGCGAAAGCGTGGCGGACAACTCCTCCGGTTCAAGGATGTCTTAAAACGGCACATGAAGAGATGCAATATAGAACCCTCTGAATGGGAGAGTTTGGCAGCAAAACGGCCAGAATGGCGCAGAATGGTGTACGGACAAGTGCGCAAGTTTGAGGAGCAGCGCAAAGCTTTCCTCGATGCCAAACGCGACCAACTAAAGGCCCGCCCACCTGCTGCCATCACATACAACTACGTCGACGGCGTGCTTACGTGCTCTCAGTGTGCACGAAGTTTCGCCGCCAAGATAGGCTACGTAAGCCATCTTTGGGCGCATGAGCGCCAAATCATCGGCTAGGTGTCGAAGTGGTCACCGTGGCCGAAATCGATTGGAACATCACACAGATATACTCGTCAACAACTTGGAGTGCAGAGCAACCAACTAGTACTATAGAGGTTGCGACATGAGGGTTCGACATGATCTTCGTCTTAACCATGTTCATCTTTAGACCCACTTGTTGGGAAGCTCTGCTGAGGTCATTGAGCATTTTGCCCAAGTTTCCAGGTTCTTCGCCATGATCACAATATCATCTGCAAAACTGAGATTACTGATGTACTCGCCGTTGATATTGATGCCAAGTCCTTTCTAGTCCAGGAGCTTGAAGACATCTTCCAACGCAGCAGTGAACAATTTGGGAGATATGACATCTCCTTATCTCACTCCACGCTGCAGTTGGATCGGTTTCAAGTCCTGATCATGGAAACGGACTGACATGGTGGCGTTTTTGTACAAACACTATCGGCTCAATGTATCAATAGTCATTTGGCACCGCTGTAGAGACTAGCACTGCTCTAGTCTCGATCGAATCGAAGGCCTTCTCATAGTCCAAAAACGCTAAGCATAGTGGTTTGTTATACTCCTCGGACTTCTGTATAAGTTGCCGCAGCGTATGTATGTGGTCAATGGTGCTAAAGCCTTTTTTGAAACGTGGTCGCTCACAATGGGCCTCATACGAAGGCTCAAAGTCACACAAAGGGCGATGGAAAGAGCTATGCTCGGAGTTTCTCTGCGCGATCGAATCAGAAATGAGGAGATCCGCAGAAGAACTAAAGTCACCGACATAGCTCTTCGAGTCGCTAAAATTAAGTGGCAGTGGGCGGGGCACATTGCTCGTAGACCCGATGGCCGATGGTGCAATAAGGTTCTGGAGTGGCGGCCACGTTCCGGAAGATGCAGCGTAGGGAGGCCTCCAAAAAGATGGACCGATGACCTGGTGAAGGTCGCGGGAAGCTGAATGAGGGCAGCACAAGACCCGTCATCGTGGAAAGCCTTGGGGGGGCCTTTATCTAACACTGGACCTCTATAGGCTGAAGAAGAAGAAGAAAAAATCAGCTTAAGGGGTATTTTTTTGTTTAATAATTTAGAAATTTATTAAAAAAAAAATGATGAATGGATATGTTTAATTATAGGTATAATATATTAAAGCATTTTTTGTTAAATAATTTAGACTGTAAAAAGGCTTTTGGCTGTAAAAAGGTAACAGAAGTACGGTTGTTTTGCATTTATATTGATTATTTATCAACAAGAAAGCTATGGGGGTGGCCAGCGGTAGGAAAATAAAGACTAATTTTCAGAAAGGATAAATCATGTATGAATTACATATATTTCATATATATATTACATATATTTCTACTTTCTATCTGTGATTTTATGATTAAAATATTGAGTTGATTTTTAATTAAGTTGTTTTTTTTTTTAACTTAAGACATTAAAAGTAATACAAAATCATTATTCGTATCAATCGTCATTTTTCCCTCAACATGAAATCATTAACTTCCACATGTTGTCATTATCATCAACAGCGCTTTTTTTTTATTTCTTTTATCTCCGAAAATATTAACTTTACAATTGTGCCTTTTTTATCAATTTCATTTGCATTGACCTGGAAATGATTCTAGTAAGTATAAAATAATTATTGTGCCAGTGCCACTTGGTTTTATTTTTTTCAACAAAATCGTCGAAAATATATTCCGGACTAGGAATCACCCAGTTAAGCAATGTAAGCAAATGTTGCCAGACTATACAAATAATTTTCACAATAGAATTAATTTATATCTTTTTTATTTTTTTTTCTTGCCTTGAAGCAATACATACATATATTTGAAGGCGCGAGGCCCCTTGTACCGCAAGGCCGTAGGCGGTGGCCCACGTCGCCCACGCCTAACGCCGCCTCTGTGTGGGATATCTTTCATGAATTTGTAATGACATTAATCGCCACAGTGCTTCATTAGTACTGTCATCTATTTAAAATGACAGAGCAAATAATCACTACGTTTTTTTAAATATCGGTTTGTAGTACATGCTATGTATCAGAGATGGCGCTGTATGTGAAAAAGATTTTCCCGCTTTTCTGTTGAAATTTTTCTGAATTTTCTTTGCTTTAAACCTCACAGAGCCCGAGGCCTTTCCAACGAATGCAAAACCGTGGAAATCGGTTCCTGCGTTCTGGAGTTATAACGTCAGGAAGGAAAACCCGACTTATTTATATATAGTAAAAAAAAAAAGATAGCATCGACAGAGCATGGACATGCCTAAGAGATGAGAATTGGGTTACTCCGAAAGACAGAGAGGAAACGGAGTTTCGTATATCTTTATCTCTCTCAACATCATCTATGGGTAAAGAGATAGTGCTAGATCGAAAGCAAAGGCTACCCCTCTCACTCTTTTCAAAACAAAAAAATACTGCATATTATTTATAGGTACGCGTACGGCATGTCTATTTCCATTAGTATATGTCTATGGATAGTAGAATACAATGATATTATTACTCTTTGCCGCATATAATCTGTAATCTGTATCTCTTTGGAACATCGAGAAAAATTCAAAACGTGGTGGTAGGTTATTTATAATAATTATCACTGTACGAGGTCGATTGGGATTTGAAATGCATTATAATTGAATATTTTTTATTTTAGATCCAAGGTGTTTATCCATGATGGCAATTTCAACTATATTACGGCGTACTTTGATAAATGGGACGCTGTATTCCGCCGCTACTCTCCGATTTGCTTCAAGCCAACCTGAAAAAAAAGTATTCTTCGATGTAACTGCTGATGGGGAGCCTCTGGGGAGGATAGTGATCAAACTGGAGACTGATCTGGTCCCAAAGACTTCAGAGAATTTTAGGGCTCTGTGTACTGGCGAAAAGGGTTTTGGGTATAAAGGTTCTTCATTCCACAGGATAATTCCATCCTTTATGTGTCAAGGAGGCGATTTTACTAATCATAACGGCACTGGCGGAAAATCCATTTACGGTCGTGTTTTCCAAGATGAAAACTTCAAGCTAAAGCATACTGGCCCTGGAATCTTGTCAATGGCTAATGCTGGCCCCAATACTAATGGATCTCAATTCTTTATCACCACTGCACCAACACCCTGGCTTGACAAAAAGCATGTTGTATTTGGTGCAGTTGTAGAGGGAATGGATGTTGTGACTAAAATGGAAAGTCTTGGATCAAAAAGTGGCAAGCCCACTAAGAAAGTTGTGATTTCTGAATGTGGTGAGTTGGACAAATAACACAACATATATTAAGTATTGTGTAATGTAGTTAGATATGTATCTATTGGTAAATAGAATATTGTAGATATTGTGTATAATGTCATGAATTAGTTGTTAGTATTTTCCTCTTTCGTTTTGGAAAGCTGAATCCCAGAGTAGGTTTTACTAAAACTTAAATTGTACACAGGTGAATTACTTGAAGAAGTAACTGTCGAAAAAGCAGCTCAGTGATTGAATTACTATGTTGTAGATTCAAGATGATGTTTATTATTTGTTTATTCAAAAGAGGAAAAATAAAACATGTTTTTAAAATAAGTATGCAATTTTATTAATCACTAAATGCAACAAATTAGTTTAGGAGTTGCTATCATCAAACTTGTCTGGGTGATTGACATAACAACTTATTCAAATACATCTAAGTCAGTATCAATATAAAGTCTTACAATCTATTGTAGTAATAAGGCATTTTTCGTTAAAACACTCTTTCATATCAAACTATTAACCTCTCTTAACAATATGTGACAAAAATTTACACAGTCGACATTCCTGTCTCTTTACTTCATTATCTGAGATAAATATATTGCTTTTAAAATACAATATGTTCATTTATATATATTTAAATGATATAGTTAATAATTGAGTTCTTAATCCAGCAGCCCATCAATTGACATTTTTTTACACCTCAAAAATAGTATTTTAAATAAATAAGTCTTTTCACTTCAAATACATTTACAAGTATGATCATAAAGGGTTTTTAGTTTACTTTTGACTTTAATCAACTAAGGCAGTTACAAATGTTATAGTTTTACTAAATTAATATTATATGCTAAATATTAGCTGTCCAAAATATACAATTATTATAAAAGATTAAAACTCAGAATCAGCATGGTTCAAAAGTTTTTGGACCTTGAGTGGCATCCATAGATCCATTAATTGCACTAAACTTTGTAAAATAGGATCACAATACATAATAAAATTACAAGAAATAAATATTTACAAAATTAAAGATGCATTTTATAAATTATTGTTGTCAATTTTTCACATTTGGTTGCAGAATCCATTCCTATCCATTGAGATCATAACTAATATTTTTATACATAGGTATAACATACCTATAGAAATTTTGGTGATCTGTGCTCATGTTTTATTAATTTTTAGTGTACAATAATAGTAAGAGGAATGTTACCAGTAACATATTGTAGACTGATTTATTATAAATTAGAAGATAATGGTGGGCAAGCATATGAGCATCACTATAGAAATTAATAGAATGCCCTGTGCAGATATAAAGATGTAGTAAACTGAGTGCATTTCAAAATATGTGGCAATATTTTTCTATTCTCTTGATTGCCTTTAAAAACAATTTTTTCCAAGTAATGTTCATATTTATCCTGTTCTTTTTCTAGTGGTCTCTATTTACTATATTTCTAACATTGGCGAAGATCAACAGTCTGTAAATTATTTGCTCTACAGCTGTAAGAACAACAAAATAATGAGCATTTTTTTTTTACAAAGCAATATTAAGAGTGATAAAAGTATACACAACACATTGAATTCATATCAATGATCTTGAAATTTAAGTACAACAAAATTAGTTTTTCTTTTTTTATAGTTAAGTTAATTATGCATCTTTAAAATAGAAAAAGTTAACATTTTTAATTTAACTAATTACATTGTATATAAAAACTAAAGTGAGAATAGGAGTGATGCGAGTATTTTAATGTCAAAACAACAGTCAGTTATCATACCACACTACTTGGTTCATGAAACATTACATTGATCCTACATGTTGTAGCTTGCAGCTTCAATTAAGTTATAACTAGAACACTAGTAACTTAGCTGCAGAAGCAACAGTTTTTTTTTTCTATTAATAATTTTATGAAAGCTTTGAAACTACAGTTAAGATATGATTTGAAATCACTCATAATTGGTTTTCTAATTGCTAAATTTAGAATAAGTGTAGTTCATTTTTAACTTACACAGGTTCATAATGTTTATCACTGTTGTGCACACCAGTACAAGCAATATTTTACACTCAATCATATCACTCAGCTGAGATTCAGTCCCGACACTAAACTAGTACCTATTCGGCCCTATCTCTCACACACAAGGGTCCAATCGAGTCGACGCCAGATGATCCACACTTCTACCCTTATGCATCTGTAAGCTTAACTCGTTGGGTTCCATCGTGAGATGATGTGAGGAGGTGCGCTTGTGCTTAGTCTCCGGCAGCTTGCAGTCCTTGGAGCTGGTCCTGCGGTGCCGTAGTACGCCGCCGTCAATAAGGCGCTTACTTTCTTCGTCCGCAGCTCGCGTCAGAGGAAGGGCCGTGAGGTCCAGGCTCTCCATGCTCTTGAGCGCCAGGTGCTTCAGCTGCTCCAAGCTGAGCTCACGCGAGTCGGAGCGCGAGTGCACCTTGAAGTCGCGTGAGCCGCTGCGTGAGTGCGCTTCTCGAGGCATGTCGCGCGAAGCCGAGCGCGGGAAGGCATCTCGGCGCGAGTCACGGGATTCGCGCGAGTCGCTGCGTACGGCGCGGTTGCGCTCGGGCTCGTCGAGCGAGTGCTGGCGCGCTCGCGGCTCCAGCTGGATGGTCTTAGAGTCGTTGCGCAGGTGACGCGACGCGACTAGCACCCGCGAGTTCTTGCCGGAGGGGCGCGTCTGTGAGTCCTGCGAGTACTGCGACTCGGTGCGCTGAAGGCGCGCGCGCGTGTCGTGTGCGTCGCCCGCGCCTCCTGGCGGCTCTAGCGGGGTCGTGGTCGCCGAACTCACGCCTGATGTCACTCCCGAGCGGAAGCCACTTGCGTTGTCCGCAGATGGAAGTTCTTCGAAAACTGTAAACAAATGCTTTGTAAGTAATGTTTAGCCGCATTATATTTTGAGGAACAAGATAAAAGTTAGACGTACGTTTATCGAGACTGATGATGGAGCCGGCGATGTCCTTGTGTGGGTCAAGCGGTGGCGCGGTTTCGAGGTGTCGCCGACGCCGGACCAGCCACCAGTCTGCCATGAATATCCCGAGCGCGACTATCTTGATACCGCCGCACAGGCCCACGTATCTGTACAAACAAGATGAAATTCATTGCATATACGCCAGATTTAAATTAAGATAGCAACACATTGTTATGTGTGATTTTGTTATTGCAGTTATATGGATAACAAAAAAATAATGATAGGTAATAAAGTATATTGAGGGAACTATTTTTATTTTATCACAAATTCCAGAAAGACCTAACATATGTATAATGTGACTTACGTAAGTACATAAACTTACCTGTATCTGAACTGTTCGATGTCGTACAGAAGGCAGCGGCCTCCTTTCTCTCCGCTGCAGGACTGCTTCCACAGCAGACACGTCGAGTCGATAAGGTTCCCGAACACGATCGGCGCAGGAATGTATCCGAACAAGCGGAATATCACAAATTGCATTCCGAGTGCAAATGAACGCTCCTCTTCGCTCACCGATCTATAAAAATAAAACATGTTATCTCCATTGTTGACCACAAAGATCCTTGTAGCAATATTTATGGTAGAGCCTTAGATGCCAGCACAAAAACAAAAAAAGAACAAACCTCAGCACAATCATAAGCAAGGGCATCTGTGTGACGGCAACGACGAAGGTCATGAAGAACAGCAGCACGAGGAACGGGAAGATGGTGGTGCAGGGCGGGTTGCAGGCGCCTGCCGTGGCGACCGGCACCACCGTCACCTCCGAGTACTCTCCGCGCAGCGCCGCCGCCGCCGCGCCAGACACCACGCCCGCTGCGCCCAGCACACCCGCCATGCTCTCGCGGCTGTTCTCGTGCACACCTGGGGAGTATTTCGTATTAAAGCGGGAGCTTATTATAGTTGCCCATTCATTTCAGGCCACCGAGGCTCATTTACAATGTCAAATTCGATTAGCTGGTGGCTTATTGGAACAATCGCCATGTGCGCCATGTGCATCGTATACAATTTATTTTTGGGCACGTGGACGGACGGAGTTTTCTTTACATATCGTAAAGAAAACTACTATAATACACGCATAAGCTTATTCCATTCATCCGCAAACACGTCACATTCAGGGTTTGCCATCAGAAGGGCATTCAGCACCTTTAGGGTATGACAGACCGGGGATTCAGCCCTGGCTACCGTTTCTGCTGGAAGTTGCACAAACAGATTGTGCCTGCGGCTTTGACCGACGAATTTGTCAGGCACAAATAGTCGGCAGAAAATACCACGGAGCTCTGGGCAGTCTATACGTCCCCGCAATGTCTCACAAGCTACGGTGAGCTGGTCAAAGCCTCTTCTCATTACCAACACGAGTTAAATCCCAACATCCCTAAGAGATAGTTGGTAGGGTACATATAGGAAAAAAATGGTATAAACTCTGGAAAAGTTAACTTAAATATTTATTTCTGTAAAGTGATTTGTAATCTTTAGAAATAAATGAATTCAAACCGAAACCGAAAAGGTATCTAAGAAAAGTTTTCTGTACCCTTTTCAGCATTAATGTTTGGGTTGCCTTATAGGGGTGCCAGATACAGGCACTAGACTCTAGTTTGCTTCGAACAAGAGAGGTGTACAATAGCCGAGGTAAGAGGTATGTAAAGATGGTAAAGTTTATCAACATACATACGTGGTAAAATGTATGAATTAAGAGAATCTGGGGGTGCAAGAAAAAGAAAAGCGAGCTCAATAATGTTAGTACCTCACGTAGAATTGGTTTATTTAGTATTTCTTTAGACATTTCAAAAGTAGTATGTATTAGCAAAAATTACGCGTTTAAGCTTAACGTAAAGTTAACTCACATGCACAGTTAGTGAAGTTGGAGCGCGAAGAGAAGGCAGCGCAGCCGGCGTGACAGGGCGAGAAGTACGTGAGACCGTTGTTGCCGCAGACCGGCTCCATGTCCGTCTCAGTACACAGGCAGTTGAAGTTGCACGCCGCTGTAAGGTTCACCTTGAACGGCTCCAAGTTTCTGTATAAATAAAGGCACATTATAAAAACCTAGTTTTGATAATCCAAACAAAAATTTTTCTTAATTATAATAACCTCTATGTATGGCGTCTTAAAAGCAAACTAGTAATCACAGGAAAGCTTCTATAAGTAAGGTACCTACTCATAACTTTTTATTTTTGCTTTCCTTAATCTGCTGTCACCCACCTCCAGAAGATAGATTAGTAAAATAACAGAGGCCGTAGAAACAGTAATAACAACAGGAGATTTAAACTGTATTTAGACAATTGTATAAGCCCCGCACGATGATATTGCGATGGAACCTTGTCACAATAACAGCGTTGTGACGTCATCTGTCACACAAAAGGACAGCTAGCAAAAGAATGTTAAATGCAAAATTAATATTAGGGTTAAGGGTTTATTTGTATTTTATAATTTTATTACACTCTTTATAAAGAGTGTATGTATAAATTAATATTAGGGTTAAGGGTTTATTTGTATTTTATAATTTTATTACACTCTTTTTATAGAGTGTATGTATAATAAAATTCATATTAATTTTGCATTTAACATTCTTTCGTAGGTATACCTACTCACCCATATTCTGACAAATAAACTTTCATTATTAAAAATTTCAAGGAAATAATTTTTGTAGACGTAAGAAGAATATACTTATTCGTATATCTTTCTTACATGTATACTATTTTTTTCTAACTACATTTCTGTTAATTTGCGAGCGGGAATTGAACCAGAGTCCATTGTGTAGTAGTTTTAATTACTACCTACATCTATCAGCTTATAAATAAAACCAGGATAATATGTAAAAAAATGTATATAGTCTTCCGAATCAGAACTGCTTTCTGTGTCTGTCGTTTCCGATTCACTGTCGTCGCCGTATTTATGACAAATAACTCGTCAGTTATTCGATCTTTATTCCAATATTCCTCTTCAAGCCGTTTAACATGATTGACTTCCTTTCGCCAGTCATCTGGAGTTATTGACGCCAACGCCTCCAACGTCAGAGCTTCAATGCGACTTTCCAACTGCTCCACATTCTTTTCTGACACCCTCATCTTTACCAGGTTCCAGATGTACTCAATGGGGTTGAGGTCGCAGTTATAAGGTGGTAATCTAACGACTGCATGGCCATTGCCAGCTAATAAATTGTCAATTTTATAATTTTACGGCGGTCTGTGCCGTTTAATTAATGCCGTTTAAGAAAGTCGATGTTGTGAGCTTGTAGCCACTCAACAATCAACTGTTTTTATTGATCATACTTGGTGGCCTATTCTCATCCCTACTGTGATAAGGGGCGTTGTCCATCACAATTTTGGAGTTGCGTGGTATGTTGGGTACTATTTTTTCTGTAAGCCACTTGATGAAATTCTCAGCATTCATTTGATCATAGTAATCCCCCGTTTTGGTGTCTGCTTTAAACATTAAAAGGGCATTGTCAACAAAACCGCTTTAACTTCCCGCGTGAACTATTATCCATCAGCGGCCGGGGCTGTCGTTCCGTCTCACTCCATCGGTTGTTGTTTGCCACCATTTTTCTACCGTGTAGTGTGCGTGTATCCACGTTTCGTCGAGATAAATAACGAGTCTTTTGTTATTACCAAGCGAGTCATTTTCTTTCATACGTCGTAAATATTTAGCCCTCCACGCTTGAATTTGGGGTCTTTGAATTAGGGCCAGTCTTTTTTGGTAGCATCGTTTAAATTGGTAGCCTAAATCACATTTAATTATTTTTCTTAAGGGGCCATTATGTAATTGAAAGCCTTTGGCTAGTTGGACTAAAAAATAATAATTAATCATCATTTATACGTGGTTACTCTAATCTAAATGAAATAGAGTGATATTGTAAGTATTGTTATTAGAAATGTACCATCTAACTTATACTTTGTTTCTTTTTAAACTCGCATCCATATGTAGTTTCACTACCAGTATAATTAAGGTCTACTTTTGAAGCCGCCAAGATTTTGCGCATTGTGGGTATTTCTCTCCTCACCGTACACATTGAATCTAAAATATTTCTTAAAGCTATTAAGGAAAACCCATCGAAATATTTCTTCTTTTGTCTTTTTCCTTTAGTAGGAGTTCTCATTTTGCTGCCACTGGCTGTTGCTGACTCATGCTCTCGTCTCAATTTCGTCACAGTATTTTTTGCAACGCCTGTGGCACATGCCACACACTCCGCGACTTTGATAGAATTTTGCAAAATATTTTTAATAACTGTAAGCAGTTGCTTCGGTATTAAAATGTCCGAAGCACTTTTTAAAGCACGGTTTATACTTTCAAGAACTAACTTACAATCCTCTTTCTCTTTAACAAAATAATTGTCCACTTTAATTATAATTTCACGAGCAAGACTATTAATTAATTTCTTACTCATTTTAACGAGTAATAGCTAACAAAACTAAACAACAAAACTCAAGAACAACAATAAAACAGGATAACAAAAACAAAAAGCTAACAAAAATATTCGATGTGCGTAAGTGGGTAAGCGCGGACTGAACTTGCGAACGGTACCGACGGTTCGAGTTCGACTACGTCACCAAGATGGCCGCCAATCGCAATATCATCGTGCGGGGCTTATAACAAAGATGCTATCGCTACTCCGCGCTTACGGCGAATGCGGGGCGTCACGCGGGGAAGCGGGGAGGGGTCCCATTTCAGCGAGGTGTACAGTTAACTCGCGCGAGTAGTAGCTCAATTTCTTTCTCACACTGGAATCATGGCGGCATAAACCGAATCGACAGATTGTGAACACATTTAGCCAAAATACATTTTGTATGAAAATAATACATACGTGTGATTAGTATAAGGTATGGTGGTCCCAGCCATCTTGATGTTATCGCATCCGAGGAAGAATAGTAAAGCGTAGCAGGAGAGACAGATCGTGTTCGATATGAGCACAAACTGCACGGCGCCCTTTGGTCGGAGCTCTAGTCGCTTGAGGAGGCAACCGCCCATGAAGATGCCTATGCATGCGCCCGGGATCGCTATAGAACCTGTACAAACAAACATTTAATTGAATTCTCTTTCTACGATATCAAAAAATAATAACAGTAATATAATTTATTTGTCAGATAAGTAAAATTAACCAGACAATTAATTAACTAGCTTAACTCCGCAGATGTGACGGTTATGGATAAAAAAATAAAAAGAGATTTTCTGTTCTTTTTTGGAGTTCATAACCGCAGTGTTACACATTTTCGTTAAAACTATTTTAGGGTTCCGTAGCCAAATGGCAAAAAACGGAACCCTTATAGATTCGTCATGTCTGTCTGTCCGTCCGTATATCACAGCCATTTTTTTTCCGAAACTATAAGAGCTATACTGTTGAAACTTGGTAGTCAACCGCATTAATATTTCGAAGAAAAAAAAAAAAAAAATATTGGGGGCTCCCCATACATAGAACTGAAACTCATTTTTTTTTTCATGAAACATATACATAGGTACGTGTGGGGTATCTATGGATAGGTGTTCGAAAATGATATCGAGGTTTCTAATTTTTTTTTGTCTAAACCGAATAGTTCGCGTGGCAGACGCTTCCAAAGTGGAAAAAAGTTGGTCAATTTAACTTCTAGAATAGGAAAATGAAAAATCAAAAAAAAAAAATATATGATGTACATTACTATAAAAACTACCAACGAAAATTGTTTTGAAAGAGATCTAGTAAGTAGTTTTTTTAATACCTCGTAAATCGCTTATTACCGCGTAATCTTTTATACAATTCACTTAAATCCTTTAATTTCATAAATCAATGGTAAGGAACCCTTTGTGCGTAAGTCCGACATGCACTTGGCCGGTTTTTAGGTAGGTATATAAAATTATAAATCCATCACCTGCGTCGCGAGGTTCCCAAGCTAATTTAAAGGCCTTGTGCTAAGATATAAGAGCTACGAAGAAGATACGAGACGGTTCCTCGGTGAGTCACTAATGATCGAAAAAGTAGTTATTTTTGTAAATGCGTTATTTCATACACACGTTATGCCGTAGCCGTAACATGCAGCACACCGGCATAATTTATTGATTTAACTGTATTAGCTACACACTCAAAGAAGTGATTTAATTTAGTTTCGTTTCGTAACTGTATAGTTGGTGGACTTATAATTATGTAAACACTGTAATAACGGTAGCTATCTATTTTAAAACGATTAGTGATGAGCGGATATGGGTGACGCAAGCGGTGTCGGCATCTGATCGTCTGCTAAGATTAAGGCATTGTGTATAAATTCGCTGTTGCTACATAGCATTATTAATGTGCCTTTATTATACTTTATAGCCTTTTTGTCTTTCAATGGAGATTGGAAACAATGGAACGACGGCGCTCGATTTCTTAAAATGTCCATCATTGGTCCAGATTCAGTCCACAAACTAATTAAAAATCAAGGCCAGTACGTTTTCCTTTCTATTTCACCAAGAAAGACAAAAGGCCAAATATTAGTTTTGTCTTTTTTTTTGTCATATGTGTGTGCTACTGGTCACTATTTATTCTGTGGTCGCGCGCCCTTTGTGAGATTGAGATAAGCTCTAATACTGTTCCGTTCTACTCACGAATGGAAACAAGTAGTACTCTGGGCGGAATACCTTGGAGCTTTTACTGACTAAAACCCACTAATGTCCACTAGTGTCCTTCATTTGTCGGTACCGGTGGCAATATTTATTCTGTGGTCGGACTGTCTCTGTGAGAATGAGACAAACTCGTAATACCGTTAAAACATCGATGTATATACGAATGGAAACAAGTAGTAATGGTCTCTTAAATGTTGTGTTTTGTACTAATAGAAACAAAGAAAAAGTATTTTTTGTGACTCTTACAGTAAAATCATAAAACTAAACTAAGTATAACCCGCGCAGATAGAAAATAGATCTGTAAATGGCGTCCACTCGCATGCGTTCTCGCTAACTCTCTATCGCTGTCTAAGAGAATATTAAGGGCTGCAAAAAAAGAATCAATCAGTCAGGATTCGCTTTCCAAGCTACTTTGATGCACTCCGAGTTATCGTTAATTCCGTTCCGCTAAAGTCTGTTAATTTGTTGAGTTTGATTGTTTTTTGTTTGCGTTATGTTTCATTGTTATTTATTTTCGTTAAGTTTTGAATACTAACGCTGACATTTTATTATCTATTAATTATCATTGTATTAACTACATAGGACATGTGTTGTATTGTAATTTTTACGAGTATGGATCCCTTCACCTTTCCAAATGGAAGAAAGAACCAAACATGTTTTGTCAACAGTACCATAAGTATCTGCCGCCATTTTCAGATCTTTTCTTTATCTGCGCGGGTTATACACACAATTAAAAATAAAAACAATTATATAAAAAAGTAACAGAAAATCAGAACTGCTATCTCAGCATAATGCTTCAACATTGAAAAAGTGAATGTCGCACAGGGCTGGTATTCTAATAGGGCCTATTGGCACTTTGTTCATTTTGATTTTACGTGTCTCCGAATGCCAAAAATAAATGTTTATCTATACTATATATTAATATTAAAAAGTAAAATTGGTTTTTATACAATATGTAAAGAAAACCCTGTCCGACCCGTAAGGATAATAAAGGTTAGGTAAACACATGGCCAAATAAAATATTAAATTTTACATAATCATCACAGTAACAATACCAATGAATTTTGAAATAATCTGTTTTGTCGCGAATTAATTCCAACTTCCCCAAAATTTGGTAATTTTTAAAAAGTGACAACACCATTTCTGACGGAGCGAATAGCGATGCGACCACGTGCCGGGTGCCCTGCCCCCCGTCACCCGCGGATGTATGCCTAACGTGTTGTCTACCGCACATGCATTAAGTTACCTCGCTTTTTCGAAATAATATTTATTTTTAGGGGGATTTTTTTTTTAAGTTTAGACCGGCTTTGTAGGCATTATTATAAACAGTTATCGATACCTAACAATATTTTCACGGATCGGACAGGGTTTTCTTTACATATTGTATAGGGGGTAATCTCCGGATTTGAAAAATCTTTTATTCATCTGATAACCCAACTGTTGACGAAGGCTATGTAACATTACGCTAGGGCTATGAGGAGCAGAGCAAACAGAAAAGCTTTTTTCGCAGATAAAACTACGCACTAAACATAGTTATTATAAAAGTAGATAACTTACCAGTAAACACGCTAGCCTGACTCTTGCCCAGGCTGAACTGTGTTTCCAAATACTTGGGCAGGAATACGACGAAGCCCGATACGATCATGAGCTCCATGCACGCGCCCAGGCAGGTCACAACGTACACCGGGTTCTTGAGCAAGCGCCACATCGATACCGGTATGTCTGTGGATTAACACTTCCATTATTTCATAACATCGAGACTGATTACCCCGAAAGGCGGAGAGAAGCGCATTAATCATATGTCATAGAGAGCGAGGCTATGCTTAAGAAACAGGTAACGAATTGGTTACTTTAAGAGCGGGCTGTAAAATTTTGCTAAGTTTTCTAATGAATATTACGATCACGGAAGATGATTGACTTAAATGAAAGTGGGATTTATTTAATCTTTGTATATTTATCTGATATTTGCCTAACGGAAAACACGATTCATTTATTTTGACTCGATAGTTATATTTTTCGAAATTATGAATCTTTCTGGGCTTTTTAACAAATATCTGTTACACTTATTG
The DNA here is from genome assembly GCA_017933935.1 of Sesamia nonagrioides. Classification (NCBI taxonomy): domain Eukaryota; kingdom Metazoa; phylum Arthropoda; class Insecta; order Lepidoptera; family Noctuidae; genus Sesamia; species Sesamia nonagrioides. The sequence continues at coordinate 1,963,902 of JADWQK010000820.1, read as the reverse complement.
AGTTACAATCATTAATTATCTTGCATTAATACAATCACACACTTTTTAAAATAATGCCTAAAGGAAATATTTCCATTGTATTTAATTTTTAAGATATCATCAAAAACAGTTTTGAGACTTACGACCTTTACTTTCGTGCTATCGCGTTTCGACCGTTGCTACGCGATATTCTGCACTATTGACTACCGCGCAATGCTCAATGCCCCGGGGCACGGTTCTGAAATCAGTCTCGCGCCACGCGCTCTCGAGGAAGGATCTGTGCCCGTTGCGCTCACGTCTGACTACGAAATACGATGGGAAATAAAACAAATAAAAAATATATTTCGAAAAGAAAATCTTCAAAATTGTTCAAGGATTTAGCTAAACGAGGAAGAGAGTCTAAAATGTAAGTATTTACGTCTACCTATATTTATATTTATTTTGGTGAAACAAGAAATTTGACGTTTCAACATCAAGTTCACACAAACCTGTCAAGTTCACAGAAACCTGTGGAGTAGCCGAATGGACTTTTAGATATTTTTTTTTCTTTATTTAAATATTTCTTTTTATATAAAATATTTCTTTCGCAGGAACAAACATGTTGACGTAGAACAGGAATCTATGGAGTTACCTACTGAACATTTTAATTTATTGACAGTTCCAGTTCCGTGAGCATTAACTTTTTCTCTTCTATTGATTTCTATTTGACTTTTTTTTATTTACTGTATGATGATTACATTATTTTTTAGTGTTACGGAATCCGCAAATGATAAAGAGAACACCCCACCTAAAAAGACAGTTCGCAATAACAAATGCTGTAAAAGCAAATCGACAACAAAAACTGAGAAGTCGCTTACTGATATGGTATGTAGTTTATACTTATGACCCTAAGTAATCTTTTTGATATATTTATCTAAACTGTCCAGTGTCTTTGATCTATTTACGCGAACCCAATTCATTGTAATTGTAACACACTATGGATTATTGCGATTTTTTTAAATAACCTAAAATTTTTAACTGATTATTTTTTTAGGAATGCTGTGAACTTAGTGGAAGAAGAATAGTTGATATAAAATTCTTTTTAGACGAATTAAAATGCGTTGAGGATGAGTCATATACAAGTAGTTTCCGAACAACAAAAGGGACTACATTCGCAATTAAAATTGCAATGTGCAATGTGCAAAAAACGGTTTGTAATAAATACCACGAACCCGGAAATTAACAAAGAAGCTATAGCAGGTACTATGGCCAGCGGCGGCGGCTATATTCAACTTAAACAGTTTACAGCTGCAATTGATTTGCTAGAAATAAAAGAAAAGAAATACATAAAAGTACAAGAAGAGATAGCTGAGGAATGGGAAAAAACAGCGTGGGACGAAATGAAAAAGGCAGGTGAAATAGAAAAAGAAGCTTCTTTAAAAGAAGGCCGCACTAATAAAGATGGGATAGCTATGATTGACGTCATCATAGATGGATGTTGGAGTCGGCGCTCGTACCAAACTAATTACGCAGCTAACTCTGGCTGTGCAACAATAATAGGTAGGCGTACTGGTAAAGTTTTGTTCATGGCAGTTAAAATAAATATTGCTGTATTTGCCAAAGGAATGGGTCAAATCCTAAAGAGCACAGATGTTTTAAAAATTATAATGGCCCATCTACAGGGATGGAGGCAACAATACTAGCGGAAGGTTTCAGTAAATCTATTGAAATGCACAACGTTATTTATCAAAGATTTATAGCAGATGGTGATAGTAGTACCTACGCAAAGATTATTGAAAGACGCCCGTATACAAACGTTACTGTAGAGAAAATAAACTGCAGAAATCACATTTTGCGCAGATTTTGCACGAACATGCAAAAGCTCACTACTGATACGCAAAATTCTAATTAGTTAATTTACCTAAATGACAATTTTTATTTTAATAAGTTTAGTGCTTTATAAATTTAATTAAGTTTAGTAGTAGTAGTACTACTAGTAGTTGTTTACGTAAATTCCTTGCTAATGAAAGAGTGATTGTATAAAACTAATCAAAATACTTTTTGTGATAACTATTTAATTCACAGAGTATAATAAACTTGTACTTATCTAAAAAATCATATGTGGTGTTTGTTACTCTCCTTACCCAACCCAAAAAAAAAGTTACAAGACACTCTATGCTTTCTGTGTTCGCTATTCCAGACACCGACCGCGTGGTTGACGAGTGTCCCTAGCGGGTAGCGGGGTGTGTAGGCGGGGCTAGCGTGCTTTGATTTTTTTGACAGCCCACTCTTAATGACAAAACATCTACAACATATGACACTCACACAGTCATGCATTCACACGCATCTATATGCATGTAATCAATTTAAATCAGTTTAATCATTTAATTATTATTTGCAAATTAGTCTCCAAATTACTCATCAATATTATTATTCAGTATTTCTGTAGTACTAATTTAATTATACAATATGTAAAGAAAACCCTGTCCGATCCGTGAAGTTATTGTTAGGTATCGTTAACTGATTCTAATAATGCCTACAAAGCCGGGCTAAACTTAAAAAAAACTCCCCCAAAAAAAATAAATATTATTTCGAAAAAGCGAGGTAACTTAATGCATGTGCGTTAGGCAACCCGATAGCCCCGCCCCCCTTCACCCGCGCATGCATGCGCGGGTGAAGGGGGGCGGGGCATGCGGCACGCGGTCGCATCGCTATTCGCTCCGTCACAAATGGTGTTGTCAGTTTTTTAAAAATTACCAAATTTCGGGGAAATTGGAATTAATACCCGGGAAAAAAAGATTATTTCAAAATTCATTATTATTGTTACTGTGATGATTATGTAAAATTTTATATTATATTTGGTCAAGTGTTTACCTAACCTTTATTATCCTTATGGGTCGGACAGGGTTTTCTTTACATATTGTTACGGGCTAGGGGTACTTAAACGCCGGTTAAGGGTTACGAAGTTTATTGGCAACGAAGGTACAGTCGATTGTAGGCAATGACAAGTAGAACTTAGCTGATGTCGTACCGAAGTCTTCTCTTACGTCCACGAAGTCCGTGTTGTAAACACACAATAATGCTACAGATGTTTCTTCACGTAGTACTTACAGTTCTCGTTATAATTGTCGCAGTAGGTCTTCTTTAAGATTGCTTCTTAACTGTCGCTGTTTTCGTATCGCTAGTCGAGTGTAGACTGACTGTGCGCTGGCATCGCGGCGCCTTATATAGCCCAGCTGATCGAACATTCCAGATTCCTCTAGACGTAATAATAATAGCACATAACTTCGAGGTCACTCGGAAGTACCTACGGTAATTCCCGGAAACGGGTTTCTAGAAATTTCGATGTCGACACTTTGTTGACAAAACTGTTGAGACCTGTACCGTTCGATAGGCCATCCTAAGTCTAGTAATGCGTTTTTACATTGTGCCTGGAAAATGTCTAGATCTGGAGAAATAATACTTAAAAGTGACACACTGCATGTCACGCGATATTGAACCTTATGCCATCGACATAAGGTCCATTCGTAACATTGCCCCCTTCTTAGTCATGCTCGTCCAGAGCATGATTTGATCCATAATAGCGAGCTAGGCGGTCTACGTGTACGATCTTCAGCTTCCCTCTAGGCCCTTTCTTAATCCTGTAGGTGACATCGTTTATTCTGGTTACTATCGTGTACGGACCCTCCCATTTGGCTTGAAATTTCGGACTCTTTCCTTTTCTCCTTATCGGATTATGTAACCATACCAAAGTTCCCTCTTCAAATCCGGGCACGTTAGCTTTGCGGTCGTATCGGATTTTCATTTTCTCACTGGTTTTCAGACCATTCTCTCTCACTAGCTCATGTATTCCATCTAATTTACGCCGTAGGTCGGCCACATAGTCGACGGCTAGGATAGGAGTATCGGGAGGTGTTCCGGTTAGTACATCTATGGGTAGTCTAATTTCTCGGCCGAAGTTGACTTTTGCCGGTGTGCAATTTGTGCTATCATGTGTTGCAGAGCGGTATGACATTAAGAAGAGTGGAATGTATTGGTCCCAATCCCTCTGGTGTTCTTCCACTACTTTGGCCAAATGATTCTCCAACGTCTGATTGAATCTTTCGACCATTCCATCTGACTGTGGGTGATATGGTGTTGTACGAGTCTTGTGTATCCCGAGCAGTTGGCAAACCTCTCGAAATAGTGAAGACTCGAAGTTTCTACCCTGATCAGAGTGTAACTCCAAAGGAATGCCAAATCGACAGAACACCTCATGAACTAGCTTTTTGGCGACTGTATGAGCTTCTTGGTTAGGTACTGCAAAAGCTTCTGGCCATTTGCTGAAATAGTCTTGCATGACGATGATATACCTATTCCCTTCTTCAGTAACAGGAAATGGCCCAGCTATATCGACAGCAACTCTTTCCCATGGTGCACCAACATTGTACACTTTCAGCCGACCTCTGGCTCTCGTTTGCGGTCCCTTTACTGACGAGCAGGCTGCACATTTTCTACACCAGTCCTCTACGTCTTCGCGGCAATGCACCCAATAGAATCTTTTTCTCACCTTCTCCAGGGTTTTCTTTACTCCTAGATGTCCTCCGGATACTCCGTCGTGCACCTGTCTTAGCACTGACGCGACTTTATCACCGGGAACAACTATCTGTAAGGTGACCTCCTGTCCACTGGGTGATTCCCATTTCCTTTTGAGAACTCCATTATCAATTATCAGGCTGTCCCATTGGGCCCAGTAACTTTTTGCTGCTGGGCTAAGCGCTGATATTTCACTCCAAGCGGGCCTCTGGCCACGTTGTTTCCATTCGATTACTGTCTTCAAGTCACTATCTTCCTTTTGTGCGTCTTCCAATGATTGATTATCCCAGTCTTCGTCCAAAGCGTTCACCTGGATAATCCTTACGTTCTCTTTCTTTTCCTGTTTGGCACAATGTCGGCAAGATTCTTCGCAAGGTCGTCTAGACAAAGCATCAGCATTATTGTGTGACTTGCCTTTTCGATGTTCAGTGACAAAGTCAAATTCTTGCAGCTGCTCTATCCACCTTGCTACTTGTCCTTCTGGGTCTTTGAACTGGAGGAGCCACTGTAAGGCAGCGTGATCGGTACGAAGTGTAAACTGCCTCCCAATCAAATATTTCTTGAAGTGTTGTAAGGTCTTAACAACGGCTAGAAGTTCTCGGCGGGTAACACAATAATTTCTTTCTGGCTTGGAAAGGCATTTGCTGAAATATGCGATAACGACCTGCCTATCTCCTTGTGTTTGAGAGAGAACTCCTCCAATACCCACATTGCTGGCATCTGTGTCTACCAAAAATCGGCCTTCCCTACTAGGGTAACCTAGTACAGGAGCCTCACACAAGTGAGTTTTCAGTAGAGCAAATGCCTGTTCGCAGTCAGAGTTCCATTCAAATTGACACTTTTCCTCTGTTAAACGATGCAACGGTTTCGCTAACTCGGAGAAGTTCTTCACAAACCGACGGTAATATGCACACAGACCCAAGAAAGAGCGTACCTCAGTTTTATTACGAGGGGTAGGCCACTTCGACACGGCTTTTATTTTTTCAGGGTCTGTTCGAATTCCTTGCGCCGAAATAATGTGTCCCAAAGTATCCAACTTCTTTCTGGAATAGTGTACACTTACTAGGACTGAGTTTTAAATTCGCTTCACGCAGTTTCTGGAACACTTTCTCCAAATTGCGTAGGTGTTCTGCGAAGTTTCGTCCCATAATGATGATGTCATCCAAATAGACCAGGCATGCATCACCAAGCAACCCCACCAAGATGCGCTCCATTAGGCGCTCAAACGTAGCTGGAGCATTGCACAGTCCAAAAGGCATGACATTGAATTGCCAGAGACCGTTCCCAGGACCAGTGGTGAAAGCGGTCTTTTCTTTATCCTGCTGACAGATTTCCACCTGCCAGTATCCACTTTTAAGGTCAACTGTGGAGAACCATTTCATGCCACTTAGCAAGTCCAAAGTGTCATCTATACGTGGCAGGGGATAACTGTCCTTTTCGTGGCATCATTCAACATCCTGTAGTCAACGCAAAACCTTGTACTGCCATCCTTTTTCTTGACTAGGACAACTGGAGATGACCAAGGGCTGGTAGATGCTTCGATAATCCGATTTTTCTCCATATCTCTTAATATTTCCGACACTTCCTGTTCTCTTGCAAAGGGGATACGACGTGGTCTCTGTCTTATCGGCTGTGTATCGCCCGTATCTATATGGTGTTTGACGAGCCCGGTCCTTCCCACGTCACTGTCGGTCTTAGAGAAGATGTCATGGAAGTTATGCAACAGTTGCTTCACTTTGTGACTTTGGAACTTATTTAAATTGCCCTTACAATTGTCGAGTAGCGTCGATACATGTTCCTGCCACTTCTTATCACGTTCCTTTTCGTGCGCCTCTGTTTTTCTCAAAGATGCTACATGATCGCACACACCCACGATGCAATTCTTTTCAAGAATTATTTTTTTGTTACTAACGTTGATAATGCGTACTTTTGGTTTATCGGAAATCAGCATCAGTGTCCTTGCTGTTATCCAGTCTGGGTGATCTCCAGAATCTTCTACTATAATGCAACGTTTACGACATCCTATTGGTGAAAATCTAATATCTACTAAGGTTTCTGATCTTGGTGGTAATACGGTTTTTCTTACACAGTACACTGACCCCTGTTTTCCACCTTGAAGAAATACTTCTTGTTCTGGAAAACTCAATACTCCTTTTGCTACATTAAGGACGCACTGCTGTTTCTTCAAAAAGTCCAGTCCTATTATGCAATCATCTGTAATATTCGCTACTAAAACAGGGTGCGTAAATGTCTTATCACCCATTTTCAAGGTCACATTCGTTTCACCAAGGACGAGTACTGGTTGGCCAGTGGCGGTTTGTAATCGGCATTGTGAAGATCCTCTTTTCCATACTATGGTCCGAGGAAATAGCTCCGGTCGTGCAATGGTTCTTGATGCACCAGTATCCAATGTGAAACTGCAGGATTTACCATTCAGTTCTCCTTCTATAATGAGACTGTTTCCGTCACCCACTTGTGATACTGTTATAATGGGGGCTACATGTCGACCAGCCAGTACTCGCCCCATAGCCCTGGCTGTTCCTAGTTTAAATCCTCGGCTTCCACCTGTGTCCCAGAAGTGCTTCTTCCCTTAGCCTTCCTGCGACAATTGATCCGAATATGCCCTTTTTCACCGCACTCATAGCATGTTGGCCCTTGTCGGGGTTTCATTTGTGCGGTTACCTCACGAATACGGTGGTGTGGTCGGCCATCTTGGCGTACTGCTTCCACCTCCAGAGCGTGTGTCAAGGCTGCCTTCAGAGTCTGATGGTGCCCCAGACGAACCGCAGCCCTGACTTCCGCATCTCGAATTCCATCAGTAAAAGCTTGCACCGTAGTAGCATCAATTGCTCCCGGCGTTGAAGCATACGCCCTCCGAACAATACGTTCTATTTCCGATGCCCATTGTTGCAAACCCTCACTGCTTTTCTGTGTGCGGTCGCGGAGTTGAGCCCTGTAGACATGTTCCAGGTGTTTTTCTCCATATCTAGACTCCAACGCTTCTAACAGACAGGCTAGGGTATTGCAATCGCCGGAAATATTTTCGAGGATTTGGACCGCCTCACCACGCAGAGCAAGCGTAAGGGCGGTTACGGCTTGATCGTCGTCCCAATTGTTGCCCTTTGCGACCTTTTCAAACTGTAGACGGAAGGCCACCCATGACGTTGTCCCGTCAAAATGAGGTACCTTGAAAGTCGGCAAAGCACTGGGTACCGGTACCACACCTTTAATAACTCCTTTTTGTACCTTCTCATGTAAAAATTCTACTTCCTTCCCAAACTCCATGATGGTACTGTTTAATTTCTCCATACGCGCATCTTGTTTGTCTATGCGCGTATCTTGCTGGTCCATACGTGTATCTTGTTTGTCTATGCGCGTGTCTTGCTGGTCCAGACGGGCATCTTGTTGAGCTGTTTTAATTCTAAGTTCATTGACCTCTTCTTTGGTCTTTTTCCACTTTTCATTTAATTGTACTACCAGTTGCTGGGATTCCTTTATTTGTGACTGGGTTGCTACCTGGGATTGTTTTATTTGTGCCTGGGTTTCTGCCTGGGATCTATCTATTTTTGCCTGGGTTTCTGCCTGTGATTTATCTATTTTTGCCTCTATGCCTTTTATTTGCATCGTTAAGTGAGCCAGCAATGCCGATAAATCGCATCCACTGCTTCCAGAAATAGTGGTGGTACTAGGCGCACTCACATTTGTTGGTGTTACGACAGCCGCATCTTCTACGGGTGCGGGGACACTGAGCGGTTCTTCCTCTTGACGCGCCAAGTCCATCGCTGCTTGTCGTCGCGTGCGAACTCTTTCGTCTTCCCTTGGCGTGACCGGCATACCGCTTCTGACACCAATTGTTACGGGCTAGGGGTACTTAAACGCCGGTTAAGGGTTACGAAGTTTATTAGCAACGAAGGTACAGACGGTAGAAGGCAATGACAAGTAGAACGTAGCTGATGTCTCACCGAAGTCTTCCCTTATGTCCACGAAGTCCGTGTTGTAAACACACAATAACAGTACAGATGTTACTCCACGTAGTACTCACAGTTCTCGTTGCAGTTGTCGCAGTAGGTATTCTCGAAGATCGCTTCTTAACTGTCGCTGTTTTCGTATCGCTAGTCGAGTGTAGACTGACTCTGGGCCGGCGTCGCGGCGGTATATATAGCCCAGCTGATAGAACATTCCAGATTCCTCTAGACGTAATAATAATAGCACATAACTTCGAGGTCACTCGGAAGTACCTACGGTAATTCCCGGAAACGGGTTTCTAGAAATTTCGATGTCGACACTTTGTTGACAAAACTGTTGAGACATGTACCATTTGATAGGCCGTCCTAAGTCTAGTAATGCGTTTTTATATTGTGCTTAGAAAATGTCTAGATCTGAGGAAATAGGACCTAAAAGTGACACACTGCATGTCACGCGATATTGAACCTTATGCCATCGACATAAGGTCCATTTGTAACAATATGTACAACTGTACATACATGTGAAATGTGCACCCGTATTCGTAGACTTATTCCATCCGTGCAGACGTATTCCGGAGCGGAGTGAATAAACATTCATTTTATTAAGCTGAGATTTCTTAAGAGGAATAGGGGAAGTGATTTTTTCTAGTGATGTTTTTATTATTAGGTGTAAAAATAAGTTTCCGCCGTCTAACAAATGATGTCCTCACTAAGAAGTTGAAATTGTCAGATGGAAAATGTGATATCGTAAGTTCGGACATCTGGTAAAAACATACACTTATACCATCGCCTAGCTGCATAAAGAAAAGAGGTAAACAAACCAATTATCACAACTCACGTTTTACAAATCTCCTGTTATTCACATGATTATCGACTTTTACATGCTAGCTATATATTAACAAATCCTATCGCAGCATAATTATTTCAATAGAATCACTAAAATAACATGCATAATAACTTGATATTTCGGAAAACCATTAAAAAGTCGACACTAATTTTACGTGATAGTCCTACACAAAAAGAAAGATGGATGAAATCCAGGTATTAAACACATTTTGTGGAATTCAACCAATAAATAAAGTTGAGGCATTTGTCAATACAATTGTGCGTATTTTAATTACTTTCAAATCAACTACATAACACATGAATAATAATACTTTAAATAAGTAATACTTTCAATTATGGACTAATTATAATATACCTCTATGTAGCAAAAAAAATTAACGTATTTGGAAATTAGCTTACATGTGTGTCATATTTCATTCAAATCGGTTAAGCATTCTATACAAATCATAAATATCTAAACCTAAATAAATTGTTTAGATTAGTAGGAAGTAGGATTATTACTTTCATGTAAATCATCTATGTAGAAAGGGTTGTTAACATCTGTCTTTTAGGCATAAACTACTCGTTGCCTAGCAACGGTTTGTTTACCTATATTCTTTATCGAATTTGGCTCAAATATAGAGTATTACTGACTCTGTATCATTATCACATATTTATTTTAGTGCAAAAATTACAAGTATAAGCGTTATTTGCGGGAACTTTTGTTACTTATTTAATACGAAGAAATATGCTGCTGAGGCCCATCGATTGCTGGAGGAAACTTATGGTGAAGCTGCTTTAAGCGAGAGAAGTTGTCGTGAGTTGCCTCAACAGTTTAGAAACTGTGAAAATTAAGAACGTATCTCGGTGGTAGGCCATAATATCGGCAGCCGGCAAAAGTTACCACCCATCAGACAAAGTCTTGCCGTCAAGCGATTCGTCGATTCGCCGCACGGAGGACGGGTGTGAGCAATTGTGTTGCGATGTGTGCCGGGTACGATGCACTAAATGTTATTGTGTCGAGAGTTTGATCGTGGAGGGTCTCCAGATCAGTCTCCCTCTGGTGCAGCATCGTTGGTCATGCTGTTGGATTTAACATTGCATCACCTCGCTCAACTGCCGTCTTCCTTCCTATTCACTAAGTTTTTTTTAAGTGAATAGGGTTAATTAACTAGCGCGCTTTACCCATCTACGATTGCATTACTGCTTACGATCAGGCGGGATTGCAGTCAAGCACTAATTTATAATGATAAAAAAAAAAGACGTAGTGGAATACCGAAATCGTACGAAGACACGGATTTAGAAGCAGTATTGGCGGAAGATAGAAGGAAAACGATAAACGCGTCCATTACTACTCCAAATATGACAAAATTATTCTCCTACATGATAATGCTCATTGTATTTTTTTTTTTTTTGTGTTGATTGTTTTGTTTGATATTTGGTGTATAAAGAATATACATATAAATAAATAATAAATAATGCTCGCCCGCATGTTCAAAAAACGGCGGAAACTTATACACGAACGATACTATTTTACATAAAATAAATACGCCGATTCTGTTGTTCACAAACTTAACTAATTTTAAGTTATGTGTATCTTTTTCTTTCTAATTCAATAAGAAAAGGACAGAAGATAAAATGTCAGTTTAGACCTTTTCTTTTTCTTCTCTTAATAGTGAATACTACTTCAACTCTTCAATGGCCCCTGTGGTTAGATACCTACTAGGGTTGTAACGGAGGCTTGTTAGCGGAGGCGGAGGCGGATGCGGAGGTGACGCGTCTCACCTCCGCGGATGCGGAGGTTAACGGAGGCGGAGGCGAAAGTGACAGTACATATATAGAAAAAATTGAAATTTATGATTAATTAAAACAATTTTTTATTTTAAATACGTACATTAATAGTAGTATACTTGGTAAAAAAAAAATATTACCTTCTTGGAATGAAAATTAAGGAGAAAGAAATTGTGCTTGCCGCATTCCCGCCTCGCACTAGTTGATTCTTGACCATTTCGCGCTCAAGCGCGGCCGGACGGTTGTCGTACACGTAAATAAACCTCCGTTATAACTCCGCAAAGATTGTGCGGAGGCGGAGGCGGAAGCGAAGATACGATTTCTTGCGGAACTTCCGCAGTAACGGAAGCGGAGGCGAAGCTCCGTTACAACCCTAATACCTACCACAATTTTGCCAATAACACGTGTAACAAATTATAGAAATTCTTTAAAAAAAATGTTTCACAATAATGGCGGATATCGCCAATGACACTTGAAAAAACGGCCGCGTTAGCCGACTACGAGGAGATTTGATGCAAAGCCATGATGTGGTTCTTTATGAATTAGTCACTGAATGCACTTGTTACTACATAAATCACGCGCTTTTATTTAGTAAACGACACTATAAATAATTTAGAAGTTCAATGAAAAATAAGCGTGACATTTATCTTAGCTATCCTGTCAAAAACCCTCAGTATAGACCTGTCAAATTAGTGCGCTTCTTGACGTAAACTGGCGTATTTTTAGTCGCCATGTTTTTAATCTCGTCTAAACTGTCTATGGAATGGAGGTTTGGCGGGAATGTCAAGATGAGTGTCACGCTCATTTTTCATTGGACTTTTAAAATTATTTATAGTGTCGTTTACTAAATAAAAACGCGTGATTTATGTAGTAAAAAGTGCATTCAGTGAATAATTCAAAAGAACAGTGAAATATTGTAGCATAGTGGCCTCATCATGTCTTTACGCTAAACCGCTCCTTATCGTCCAAACGCGTAAAACGAAAGGAGTTAGTTTAGGTTAAGTTATGCTAGGATAAGTTAGGATAAATTAGGATAAGTTAGGATAGATATTTAATGAAGAAAAAAAAATTACTGAAGACTAGGCTGTATGGCGTACTATGCCTTTGCCTTTTCCGTTCGCCCGAACGGAAAGAAATTAACCAGAAAAAAAAATGTCTATGGAATGTCTCAATTTGACAGGATTAAACTAAAATTTTATCTTGTATCCTTTTCTTATTGAATTAGAAAGACTTCACTTAACTTAAAACTAGTTTACTTTGTAAACAACAAACCGGTGAAGCCGTACGGAGGACGGGTCTGAGCAGTTGTGTTGCAATGTACGTGCCGGGTACGATGCGCGAAATGTTGTTGTGGAGTTGTTTGGTTGTAGAGGGCCTCCAGATCAATATCCCTCTGGCGCAGCATCGTTGGTCGTGTTGTTGGGTTTAACATTGCATCACCGCGCTCAACTACCGTCTTCCTTCCTATTTACTCAGTTCTTTTGAGTGAGTAGGCTTAATAAACTAGGCGGGATTGCAGTTAAGCGCTAGTTTGTAATTTATATATAAAAAAAAAAAACAACAGAATCGGCGCCAGTCTTTAAACTAAAACCTAGAAACTATTTTGGAGGTTTGAGGAATACAGTTCACTCATCCTCCATTGAAAATGATGGATCTACCGATGAGACGGCTGTTGTGTCTGGCGTGCACTTGCCCAACGTTTGACGCTGGGAAGTTGTAGCACGGTAAACTCTGTTTGCGAGATGCAGTATCTGTGTGACGTCAGAATGACGCGTAGTTCGTCTATGGTGTTTGTAGATACCGTCACAATGCAATAATTTAAATTATGGAAACATTTCATGGGACAATAGTAAGGCGAATAATCATCGAACTATAGGTTTTTAGACTATGGTCGGAGTTTCTCTGCGTGAACCAAAGTCACCGACATAGCTCTTCGAGTCGCTAAAGTGGCAGTGGGCAGGGCACATTGCTCGTAGAACCGATGGTCGATGGGACAGTAAGGTTCTGGAGTGGCGGCCACGTACCGGAAGATGCAGCGTAGGGAGGCCCCCAACAAGGTGGACCGATGACCTGGTGAAGGTCGCGGAACTGACGGATGCGGGCAGCACAAGACCGGTCATTGTGGAAAGCCTTGGGGGAGGCCTTTGTCTAGCAGTGGACCTCTATAGGCTGAAGAAGAAAAGAAGAATATAGGTTTTGCCTTTAAGCTAAAGTAAAGCTTTAAGTTTTGCTTTGAAGCGCGCGTGGATTGCTTCCACGCCACTAAGCGCAAGAGGAGTGCCTCGCTGGTGCGGCGAGTGCGGGGGAACGCAAACAGCTTGTTGGCCGCGCTTGCGGTAAGGTTTGATTGTTCCATCATCTCCCACTGTTGTAAGCGGCATGTGGTTGGCTCAATCGTTATGGTAATTATGTCCTTTTATTGTTTTATTTAATAACTAGCTTTCCGCCCGCGGCTTCGCCCGCGTGGAGTTCGGTTATATCGCGCTTTTTAGATTTCCCTCGGGTATATCAATTTTTTCCGGGATAAAAGGTAGCCTATGTTCTTTCTCAGGATCTAAAGATTGTCTGTGCCAAATTTCATCAAAATCGGTTGAGAGGTTTAAGCGGGAAAGCGTAACAGACAGACAGACAGACAGACAGACAGACAGACAGACAGACCGACAGACAGACAGACAGAGTTACTTTCGCATTTATAATATTAGTATGGATATTTTGATTTTATATTGTAATATTTTGTTTTTTAATATATTGAAATTTTTGATTTGAGTGTTGTAGTGTAATGTGACTATGTGTGTATTAATTGTTTATGAGTCAGTGTTACTTGAAATAAAATGATTATTATTATTATCTATTATTAGTTTAAGCTAAATAGCCATAAAATGCACACAGAAAGAAACGTTTTCTCAAGAAGAACCTTTGATCTAAATTCTTTTTTGCTTTGCTTGTATTTTGGCGTGGCTAGATGGCATATGGTAAATAATTTCATTTTATGTTGTGTTTTCTTGTGTTTATTATTTACATAGTATAAGATATATACAAACTTATAAAACTAAATAAATACAAATTACTAAATAAAGCTATTATCCTAATTAAAACTATTATTAAATTACAATACAGCATCAAAAAATTCTTCGTCATCGCTGTCGACTGGTAATGTACCCAAGAGACTGACAGCATTGCCGCGTTGAATGTCAATAGTACATAGTATTGTATAAAGACATGACTTTTTATAAATGAACAGACACCTGTGCTCCTGGGGAATTTGTTCCGCCAGTTCTTCTTCCCAGCGAAAGCACTAGGAAGTGTCGATGGGTGGGCGTTTTGGGGGACTGTCTTATGTAATATTGATGTTCAAAAAGTGCTGATTCTCAGCCTAATTTGAATAAAAACCTTTTGATTTTGATAATAAGCTTAGGTACTTCTTTAGCAATAGCGTCCCAAGTTGATATTTAAATTTTGAGCAGCGCAATATAGCGTCTGATAAACAAAATTATGTATATTTAATGTTTTTACATTACTATGAATAAGGTTTATTATATTTTAACTTGTGAGAAGAATCCATTTCATATTTTTCTATGGCGGAAGATATTGAATGAAAGAAATACAAATATTGAGTTTATTTTTTAAATATGTATGGTAATGTATGTAAAACAAGAATATGTAAAGCTTGAATAGAATATTATAGGGTGTATCTGACATCGACGCACAAACGAGTACCATGGATCCAGTATATGATTCTGAACCCCCCAGTGGTGGAATTTTTCGTCGGCTTTTCATGATTAAAAAAAAAAATATATGAAGTTTTTTTCACTTTAGACTGTTCATAATTGCTGTACTTTTATAACCCAATAAGATTTTAAAGTAAAAATTAATTAATTCGCTAATTACACAAAAAAGCGCAATGAAAACAAAACTCGAAAAACTGTCTTATCAGCTAATTTGATAGAGTTTACATCAGGGATCAACGTCATACAAACCCGCACGGCGGCACGCTTGCAACGTTCAAATGCCGAGCCGACACTTTTTTTTAACCACTGTGAATTCTGCAACCGTTCATTAACGACATAAATGACTATCATAATTTTATTAGTGGCATGCGGTGTAGCCTGTCCGCGAAGTTTGCGTTACGATGTCAGATACACCCTGCATAATAGGATATTGGAGAGTAGCGGTAGCCTAGTGGTATCGGACGCGACTATCAAGCTGCATGTCGTACATTCGAACCCCATCAGGTCCTTTAATTTGTGTAAATTATTACATCATTTCTGCTCTCAAAACGGTGAACAAAAATATCATGAGGCAACCGGCATGTCCTAGAGGCAAAAACTTCGGAGATATGTGATATCTACACAACCTCCGTGGCGTAGCGGTAGCGAACGCGGCCGCTGCACAAGGAGGCGCGGTTTAATCTCCGCGCAGTGTAAATATTTGTATGCATGAGTAAGAATATTTCCACTGGTCTGGTCGTGCTTCGGAAGGCACGTTAAGCCGTTGGTCCCGGTTGCCAAACGAACATCTAATGGCAGTCGTTACGGGTTGTTGGAGCCCTTAAAAGTTTAACAATTGGTCTAACTGCAATGCTTCGGTACCGCCTTTGGGTTGTGGAGGTCAGATCGAAGTCGCTTCACGGAAAATATCGAAGTTTAACCAAAATCAGCAGTTAGACTGGTAAAGCGGACCTTAGAGTGCAAAGCTGGAAAAAAGCTTCCGATGCGACTGGGATTAACGCTGAGATGATGATGTGATTTGTACCAACCTGTACTGAGCCCGCGTGGTAGATTATGGCCCACTCCCTATCACCGAGAGGAGGCCTGTATTGCAGGATTGGGAACATTATTAGCTAATTATGTATGTAGTTTATGATGATTTGTTCTCTTGAGTTAAGAAAGGCGTATTTCACACCGGACCGATCCTGAATTATTTACGATAGTCTTAATAATTTATTCACTATACTTCATCGGATTCAATAGTTAACTAAAGATAAACAATAAACCACGTGACTCAGTAAACCGATTAAATGTAATATCAGTCACTTCAGTTGACATTCTACGTCACAGATGTACTCTTCATTTTAGCAACGTTTAATTTTGGATAATAAATAAAGTAACTGTTGAATACCAGGGGGAATATTTGTCATTCCAACACGATTTTGTTGCCATTGTGTTAATAAGTTGGTAATCTAAAAAACTCATAATGATCGATCAATTCGGTCAGTCGCCTTGTAATGGAATGGTAATAAAATGTCATTGCCGTATTGCCAATATTATAAAACCCGTTAGTAGAAATGATTTCATACCCACATGACATTTGTGACCCACGAAACTGGCATGTTACGTGGGTCACAAATGTCTTGCCATGGCGCCTCCGCCGGGCGGGAACAAGCGGGGTAGACCAAAAAAGTGCTGGCTTGACGTTGTAAGAGATGATGCGCGAAATGGAGGAAATTGAGCAAGAAAGCGGACCCCGGGTTCCAACGCGAAATCCGCGGATGCAACCGGGATAAACGGTAATATGATGATAATGATGAGTAGAAATGATTTTCTAAAAACTGCTAATTAATTTGAATATTTATTAATATGGAGTGAAGTGTCAGTGGTGCACGGGCCTGAGCGCCCACTGCTCACCGCCCGGTAAGGACCAGGCCGGAGTCGACGGCGCGTTGTGATTCACGTTCGCATCAAACAGATGTCAGCACATTGTGACGGGGTCCTCGAAGAGCGATGCCTCATGGGTCACGGTTGCGGGTTGGTTAAACAAGAAGCCGTGGCCCTAGCCGTCGCACAGGCAAGTGAGGAAACACGGCTGGGTTTTATTCAGTAAAAGTCTGACACGCCCTTCCGCTCAGCCCAGAGCGGGAGAAGTCATTTGATCCAATCCCAACAAATAAAAATTGTCAGTGATTGACCACTGGAAAGTCATAATGACGCCATTTTATGTAGATTACAAAACTTGTCAAAAAGAGAGATAACTGGTCGACCATTCTGACACTATTGTAATAGCAAACTAGAGCCCCAGAGTTTTACTTGAAGCTACTAGGCAGTCGCTTAGTTACTGATATATGGAGGTTAGATAGATATCTGACTTCCACATACCACGTACCAGTAACTGAGTCTTTTTTAAAAATAAATTATAAACTAGCACCTCACCGCAATCCCGCCTGATGGTAAGCAGTGATGAGATCGTTGGTGGTAAAGCGCGCTAGTTACGCCTGTGCTCCAGCCTCTTCGCACGCCTCTCCACTGAATCCAAATTAGCCAGGTGAGATTTCGCAGCACCAGCCCAAATGTGGCTGCAGTACTCCACACACGAGCGGACCTGTGCTTTGTATAACATTAGAAGCTGCCCTGAAAAATGAAAAATAATATTTAGTAAGACTGCTTGTCAAGTTTTTTTTGCATCTGAGTGTCTACCAGTGTGTACCGGTGGGTAGTCAGTAAAAAAAAGTAGTAGTAAAGTAGTAAAAAGTCTTTCTTTGGTATTCCAAATACTAGACTATCATGATTGAATTCCTTCTGAAGGTCCAGTTCCTTTATAAAGGCAGAGCCTGCATTAGCAAGCTTGAATGTAGATTTCTGGGGATCGATATTCTGTGTTGGATCCAATGGAGCGTCTTTAGAGATAACAGAGAACTAAATGTGGCTGGATGAGGCTGTGTAAGGCCGAAGGTATGTGTGAGGCTGTGGAGACATCACGCGTAGTAATATCTCTGAAGACACCATCAGAAAAAAAAAGAAAAAGTATTTCGACTTGTACAGGAAGATCTTAAATCTAAACTGAGCGCAGTGAAAAATTAAAATATAAATTGAATGACTAGTAAAATATTTACATAATTTAAAAATATTTAAAATAATATTATTGTACAAGTTTATAAAGTAGGAATGGAAATAATTAAAGAGCATCAAAAAATTCATCCGCATCGCTATCAACAGAAAACGTGCTCAAAAGGCTTTTTTTTTATTACTTATAAACTAGTGCTTGACTGCAATCCCGCCTGATGGTAAGCAGTGATGCAATTGAAATTTATATTAATTTTCATTTCTATTAATCGATCGCCCGTAATACGATTGGATATGCAGTGTCAAAAGTGCAAAAAGAAACTGGCAAGTAATGGATCTCATTTCTTATGCCAAGGTTCATGCCAAGGAACATTTCATAGGAGTTGCGGGAAAGGGCTAACGGCAGACATGAAAGCACGTAGAACAAGAACTTTCTGCAATAATTGTGAAGATGAACAACCTGAAGAAGAGGAGCTGGAAATGGAGGGACAAGGGTTCGAAAAAATTTTAAAAGACATACAGAACAAAGTCAATTCGCTTCCGGGATTTAAAAAACAATTAGATTCCATCATAACTAGTATGTCGGTTCTATCTGAGAAATATGACACCATATTAGCAGAACACGAAGAATCAAAAAAAAAGATAAGTAAGCTCGAAAAATCCGTCGAAAGTGTCAGCAATAAATGTGTTTACCTAGAAAAATGTAATGTTGCACTTGAACAAAAAGTGCTGTAGTTTGAACAGTCAACACGTAAACATAACATTGAAATCGTAGGTATCGAACAAATGCCGGATGAAAATGTCATGGAGGTAGTGAAAAAACTTGGAGATACGTTGGAGGTGAACTGCGATGACGTCGAATGGGCGAGCCGTCGACACCAACAGAAAACAAGCGACAAACCAGCCACAACAGTAATAGGATTCAAGAGTACGGGTAACGAAAGTCGGAATTTATGGTTAGCAAATCGACGTAAGCTCACTAAAGTAAACAGCAGTTTCATTACTAAGGGTTCACAGGAGAATAAGATATACGTAAATAAAGACTTAGCTAAAACCACTCGGGAATTGTTATGGAATGCCAAGACTAAACTCAAGGGAATTTATAAATACATCTGGGTCGTAAATGGCAGAATACTGGTGAAAAGGGAAGAAGGTGATAAATCTGTGTGGATTAGGTCGGAAGGCGATATTCGTGAACTGCTCAAGAAGTGAAAAGTGAAGTGTCAAAATACCTATACAGATAGGTACGGACGCCGGCACATCAAGCTGTTACGGTCTGTCAAATTTCTTCGATAGATTATCAACTTTATTACTAAACTATTACGGTTCAAGATTGATTGGAAAAGTTTGACAGCTTTCGAATGGGTTGACCTTGCTGGCGTCCATACATAAGTTACGTGTAGATCTGGATAACATTTTTTATAACATTCTCGTTTATCGACAACATTGAGACAATAACAGATAGTCAAGTCGTTCCAGTGTGTGTTGATGACTTATGTAGCTGGACAGCAACTTTAGACAGAAGTAAAGATTTTTGCCTAATACATGTTAATATAAGATCTTTAAAGAAAAACTTCAGTGAGTTACTCATAAGTCTAAATAATAGTCTACAATACATTGATGTGATAGTTATTACGGAACCAAATATAAGTTTTGAATGTTTAGGTTTTTATAAGATCAATGGGTACACAATAAGTAGTTTTACCCGGACCGGGCGAACGGGAGGGGGGGTGCTAGTGTATGCACGGGAGAGGCTCGCGACACAACTCATCACTACTCGTCACTAATACCTACCGAGATGCACTCCGCGGAGTGTGTTTCCATCTCATTCAACCACGTCAACGAGCAGATCTTTTTAATTTCCATGTATAGGCCGCCTAAACTAAATAAGCAGGATAAAATAGAACAATTCCTGAACGAACTACGTAATTTGCTTAAAAACATACCGCAATACATTAAAGTGATTTTATGCGGCGACATAAATTTAAACTTGCTTAAGCTACAGGATAAACATGTTAATTTATATGAAGATTTATTAGCCGAATATGGGTTCACTAAATGTATAGATCAAGTCACCCGTAGCGAAGTTGTTATGAACAACTTGGTAGAATCATGCTTAGATCATATTTTCATTCGAGCACCACTCGCACTTTTGCAATCAGCTGTAATACGAACCAAAATATCGGATCATTACCCAGTAGCGGTAGCAGTAGAATGGGACCGCGCTCCAAGCAACAGTAAGAACACCGCTATAACTACGACTACGACACCGACGTCACAAGGGACATGCACGCGCGCACTCATCAAGCCTGCGAAACGGAGTGTCCTTGATAATCGTGCGGTGCGGGAGAAATTATCGTGTATAGATTTTGATAGTCTCTTGTCAATTAAGTGTCCCATTGAATTGTATGAATCTTTCAGAAAAATATTTGCTGACATTTATGAATCTTGCTATAGAAATATAGTCGTTAACAAAGGAGTCCGAAATAATAAAAACTGGATAACAAGAGATCATAAGAAATTGTTATCAGAAAGAGACAGATTATTTGCAATATGGAGTGAAGAACCTAAGAATATGATTAAACGTTTAGAATACACTAAATATAGAAATAAATGCAACAAAATATTAAATAAATGTAAAAATGAATACGATAGGCAAAGTATAATAGATTGTAATAAGAATATTAAAAAGTTATGGGAAAGAATACATGTAATGATGGGGACGAATAAGCAATCCTTGGATAGTGTAATATTAAATAACATTAAATTACAAGGCAGTGTAAAAGATATTTGTGATAAGTTCTCGTCAACATTTACAACAGAAATTGAAAACATTAAACACGACTGTGATGTGAAATGGTTAGACAGAAGTACATATGTTAAGGAGAAGAGTGTGTCTATGAGATGGCGACCGGTGAATAGCCAGGATGTTAAGAAAGTTATAACAGATATGGATACAAATAAATCACCCGGAAGCGATCTCATACGCATGTCGGATCTTAAATATCTGGTCAATAAGGTGAGTCCTGTGCTTGCACATCTTATTAATCTATGTGTTAATAAATACATATGTCCCGGCAAATTAAAAGAGGCCATAGTGCGCCCTATTTTTAAAAGAGGCGATCGTAAAACGTTGTCCAATTATAGACCAATTGCCATCTTATCAAGTGTAGACAAAATTATAGAAAAATGTATTGTTAACCAATTAGGAATTTATCTACAAAAAAACTCTATCATAAATATATGTCAACATGGTTTTCAAAAGAGTAAAAGTACGACCACATTGTTATCAAAGTTTTGTGACGAAATTAATAATAAGTTAGACCAAAAGCAATTTGTAGTTGCAGTATTTTTCGATTTTAAGAGAGCATTCGATACCTTAGAAATAAATACTTTATTAAATGCAATGGAGGAGTGCGGTGTGGGAAAACCACTTAATAATTGGTTTCGAGACTATCTTACGAAGAGGTATTACCGTGTAAAGGTGGGCGAGTCGTATAGTGATGCGAGGGAAGTGAGGTGCGGAGTGCCCCAGGGCGCGGGGTGCGGGCCAGTATGCTACCTAATGCACGTCAACAGCTTGTGCGGCGTTTTTCGCAGCTTTTCGGCGTACATGTTCGCGGATGACCTGTGCGCGCTGCGCACTGGTACCGACCTCGCTGAAACTTGTCGACTTGTGCAGCACGACATAGACAGAGTTGTTGAATGGTCGCACGACAATGGGATAATCTTAAACACGGACAAAACCAAGCTGGTTATCATACGCTCACCTTATTTACCACCACCTGGTGAACCACCTCCAATATACGCACACGAGTATATATGCATTCATAAAGACTATGTTAACTGTAAGTGCAAACCTATTGTGCGCGATGAATGTGTTACATATCTCGGAGTAAACGTTGACGAGGACTTTTCGTGGTCAAAACACATCGATTACTTGTGTAATAAACTTAGAATTTTACTTGGTAAATTCTACCATCTAAGTTTTAAAGTGCCATGCGGTACTCTTAAGTGCCTTTATTTACAGTTGGTTGATCCAATATTAAGTTACGCACTCGAATGTTATGGACTGACATTCAAAAGCAAACTACAAAAATTAGAAGCTCAGCAAACCAGATTTTTAAAACTAATAGTAAGCAAGAAAACCAAAAACAAATGTAAAGATGATTACAATAAATTGTTCAAAATTTGTAAAATTCTTCCTGTCAGCCTAAAGCATAAGTATCTAGTTCTGGTCAGCAGTTATGGTAGCTGGGAGCGTCACTCGCTAATAACCCATAACTACGCAACTAAGATGGTGTCAGCAGGTAAATTTAATGTACCAAGAGTCAGTAATTATTTTGGCGACCGAACGCTGGACAAAAGAGTACCATACTGGCTCAACCAATTGCCTGCTGACATAAGAGGTCAGAAAACAAAACGTAAATTTGCCAGAGCACTTAAAATGTTCTTACTCAGTAGTCTGTAAGCAATTTTGTAAGACCTGATATTATTGATATAGCTTTTTTTTATGTAATATTGTTGCATTTTTAATTATTGCTGATTAAATATTGATACACTGTTTGTTCCGTTCCCGCAGACAAACCGTGAAAACGGTTTTGCGGGGCATAGCATTTATCCTATTGTACAAGTGGACATTAAGAAAATAAATAATAATAATAATAATAATCGTTGATGGTAAAGCGCACTAACTTATTAAGCCTATTCACTCAAAAAAACTGAGTGAATAGGAAGGAAGACGGCAGTTGAGCGAGGTGATGCAATGTTTAACCCAACAACACGACCAACGATGCTGCGCCAGAGGATGATCTGGAGACCCTCCACGACCAAACTCCCGACACAACAACATTAGGCACATCGTACCCGGTACACATCGCAACACAACTGCTCAGACCCGTCCTCCGTACGGCTTCACCAGACATCATGCCGGAACACGACGAATCGCTTGGCGGCAAGACTTTGTTTGGTGGGTGGTAACTTATGCCGGCTGCTGATGTTGTTGCCTACCACCGAGAACTGGCAGCATTGCTACGTTGTATGGCGATGCTGATTCGTTGGCCAAACCATAGCCCAGCACTCTAGTCACCAGAAGAGTCGACTAAATGCTTGGGGATGTCTCGAAATATTAGGTGTGCACTCGGACCGCATGGCCCTAGCTTATCAACCCCAAACAGCTCAAACATATAAGTTCTAACGAGATTGGAGTATATGCGTCGTTTGAGGTTTTCCGCACTTGCAGCAGCCGCTACAGTACAGCTCACCGCATTTGGAAGATGGGATGGCGCTAGAGCCTCGACACATGTTGCATCCCATACCAAAGGCCTACCTACCTTCCAAGGCATTACGGTCATTCCGTCTGGTCTCTTCCCATAGTCGCGTGCCAAACCATTAGGTTCTAAAACAGCTGGCACGCCGGCGGTGACAAGAGCACGGCGGATAATATCATTAATGCTGGCGTGTCGTGCTATCCGGCCTGCGCTTTTACTGCAGGATAAGCCATGGTGTCCGAAGCAGTCAACACCTTCACCGCATTAGCAGCGATGCGGAGCCATACAAGGAGCGCCCAGACGCAGACAAGTAGCGGAAAAAAAAACGTAACAAAAAGACAAATGAATCAGAAAGTCCTATATAGGGCCAAAAGTCTCCTATCCCAGCAAGATGCTTCAAAATTAAAAAAAAAAAATGTTTGTAGGTTATACAGAGGTGTTAGAACTTTAGGAACCCCAAATTTTGATGGCATAATCAAATATTGACGTTGATGACAAGTCTACGAGTCCGAATTGGGACAGGACAAATCACAATTGTAGGATGAGAAGAGGGCGCCGCCGTGTAAACATTGGCTCCACGCAATTATTCATTTAAAAATAGTAACAGTGATTAAAATACAAGTGAAAGTAGTTCCAGTTATGAAGAAGTATAAACTTAAGTGAATACATATAAAGTACTAAAGAATTATACAAAGAAAAATCATATTTAGTTCTACAAGGGTTAACGAACATATTCAAAATTGTAAAAAAAAAATTGCCAGCTATGTCAATAGTGAAAGCCTCTTGTTCTGTGAAGCAACCTGAAGATTGTTGATGGATTGAGCCCTGGAAAAGGTATGAGAGTGATTTGAAGAGAAATAAATAAAATACCATCTAAAGCGATAATAAAAATACAAGTCATCCTGGTTTATTCTATAAAACAGCGCCATCTATTGAGTATATCGCGTAAACAATTCATGGGCGATCTATACACAATAGTTACTAGAGGTCAGCACCAGCTAGCAATCCTATATTTTTCTATACATCAGCGCCATCTATCTTCCTGCGGTGACAGCAGTCTCCCCATCAACATTTTAATTACACTATTGCCCGCAAGAGGTCAGTTTCAGATATAAAATGTCACAAAACTTAAATAATTGCGCAGGATGTACCCAAAATATACTTAACAAATTGCATCTCACTTGTACACTATGCAGCAGTAACTACGACTTGGAATGCGCCAACATCTCCATAAACCATTTCAATAAAGTCATGACATCTGACCACAAAAAAGTATGGAAATGTCAAGATTGCCGCTGTAAAATGCCAAAAACAGGAAACACAAATACACCCATACGACCGCTAACATCTACACAAAGCCAGATTGAACAAATAACCACACCCAAGGAAAAAAAAAAAATGTAACGATTCGACGTAAAACCTACCCTAACAAAGATTCGACAACTTTTGAAGATCTGAGCTTATTAGGCGATACACTATACCCGGAGGAAAAAAGCACCTCAAACATCAACACTGAACTTTCCTTACAAAACCTAAGTGAAATAATTATGATGCGTCTCAAAGAAAATAATCAATCAATAATAGCTGATTTCCGGAGCATCATACAAACTGAAATAAATAAAGCTATTACGAAACTTACGGAAGATTTTGAACAGAAAACCACTAATTTATCAAGACAAAACGAACAACGAATACAAGATATTGAAAAGATTAACACAAAGATAGAAAACCTAATTAAAGAAAACGAACAATTACAGCAAGTAATTTCGGAAATTAAATCGGTATCTACATCCCCAAAAATTCAATGTACGGAAAGCAATTCCAAAAAAAATTGTCATTTACGGCTTCACCGAGTACTACAAAGAGCCTGAAGCTAACCTACATGACCGAATCATAGAAGTGTTTCGCGATATTCTGCAGGTGAACCTAGTGGGCTATGTAGAAAATATGTATAGAATAGGTAAAAATCACACAAATTGCCGGCCACTAGTGGTGGAATTAATAAGCAAAAGAATGGCTAAATACATCAAGAACAATAGCCACTACTTCCAAGGAACAGGTTTGTCTCTGTCTGAATTTTTGGATGAAAATTTACTTAAGGAAAGAAAACAATTACGAGACGAAATGATAAAGGCAAGGAAGAAAGGCTTGCATGCAGTAATAAGAAATAATCAACTATATGTAGAAGGGAAAGCTACCATGCTGAGAGACGAAACACGCAGAAATCAACTGATCAACACACAAAATGTGAAAATGCTTAATTTGAATACTCCTCACGACACAAGCCACCGAGATCCAACCTGCAGAAATGAAATCACTGAAAATTATTCCTTTCGAAAACACAGACCAACTATTTAAAATTTTATTCCAAATTTTTCAAAGTCTTTATAATAAGCAACACCTACTTGAGTCCTTCATTGAAAACAACCCGATGTATAATGCAATATGTATATCTGAATCTTGGCTGTCGAAAGAAAAACTAAGCATAGTACAATTTGATGGATACAGAATAGCAGCGTCATACCGCCGCAGCACGCGAGGAGGAGGTGGCGTCTGCATCCTCCTACAAGATCATATCGACTTCAAAGAGCGGGACGATATAACCAACATGTCCATAGAATATATTTTAGAAGTATGTGCAATAGAGCTACCCAAAGAAAACATATTATTAGTATTAATGTATTGGAATAGAAGAGAGGAAGAAATATTTATTAGACAGTTAACAGATATCGTTAATTACATAAATAATAAGTATTTTAAATTTAATATTATAATAGGCGGAGACTTTAATATAAATATCTTAGAGAGGAATGTAAAGACTAGTCAATTCCTAGATCTCATGCTAGAATATAATCTTACACAACACATAAAAACACCGACGAGAATAACACAAACCACATCCACATGTCTAGACTTGATATTCACAAACACTAACTCAAATCAAATACACACAACAGTAGAGGAACTAGGGTTTTCGGACCACAGCGGTACGACTATACACATCACCATACCAACACTACAGTTAGCTAAACCAACAACCTGGGTTGTTAAAAAAAGGTTATTTAACAAAACAAATATTCTAAAGTTTAAGTCTAAACTAAATGAACTCGATTGGAAAAAAATCTTACTTGAAAAACAAAATTTAAATCAGAACTATAAAGCATTTCACGATACATTAACAAATATCCTTGAACATTGTATACCAAAATGTAAAGTTAAACTTAAAACTAAATTTAAAAAATATTGGTTAACGAAAGGCATCAAGATTTCGTGTAAAAACAAAAGACTATTAAACATACTTACACTTAAAACTAAGAACCCTGTCATTACAAACTATTATAAAAACTACGAAAAAATACTTAAAAAATTAGTCACTGAATCAAAAAAGATTCAATATGTAAATAAAATAAAACAATCAAACAACACGGTAAAAACGATGTGGAGTATCATAAATGAGAGAACAAATAAAAAACAAAAAAAAAGAGCATAATAATATTAAATTACATATAAATAGCGAAGTTATATGCGAACCTAAACAAATAGCCAACATCTTTAATAATTTCTTTGCGGCCATTGGAGAATGCAGCACAAGTTTACCTGGTACAAAACTCGGGAATACCTCTGTGCTAAATCCCACGGAGAACACGATGTTTCTTGGCCCAATAGACGCTTGGGAGGTAAACAAAATAATTAAAAACCTAAAAAATAAAAACCGCCACGGGATCGATGATATACCGCCAATGCTCTTAAGACAATGCGCTAACGAACTGACCTTACCATTTTATCTGCTCCTGAATCAATCGTTTGAGGAAGGTACCTTCCCCGATTTATTAAAAAAATCTATAATCAAACCAATCCACAAAAAAAGATCTAAAACCGACCCAAACAACTATCGCCCAATAGCCCTTTTGCCATCTGCGTCAAAAATCTTCGAAAAAGCTATGTGTGACCGCATTTATGCATTTTGCGAAAAATACAATATTTTTAATGAAAGCCAGAACGGCTTTCGGAAAAACCGTTCCACCACCTTAGCTGTCTATAAATTTATCCAAGAAGCCCTTAACACCATAAATAATAAAGAATACGCAATAGGAATATTACTAGATATGACCAAAGCCTACGACAAGGTACAATTTGGTATATTACTTAAAAAATTATACGGAATAGGCATACGAGGAAAGGCCCACGAATGGCTAAAATCATATTTAAAAGATAGGGAACAGTTCGTTGAAATAGAATTCTTTAACCATGCAAATAATGAAATTGAAAAAATTCGATCAAACAGAAAAGCGATTAACGCCTCAATTCCTCAAGGGAGCGTAATAGGGTGCTTACTATTTTTACTTTACATCAATGACCTACCTACGACCATAGAAGGTCCATGCGTCCTATTCGCAGACGATATATCTATTCTAGTATCATGCAAAAACAATGAAAATATAGATGAAACTCTTAACTCCATACTTACTAAAACATGCAACTGGATGACCGATCATAATCTTGAAATAAACTACCCCAAAACGAAATTAATAACTTTCCACCCTTACCAAAAAACGCCCTTAACATTAGATTTCACCTTTAACAACTCAAAATTAGAAACCGTTAATGAATTTACCTTACTCGGACTAGTTATAGACACACACGTAAACTGGAAACCACACATACAGGAAACTCACTCAAAAATTTCAAAATTCTTTTACGCCCTCCGTGAAATAAAAAAGACTACCAATTTCGAAACAGCGCTCACCACCTACTATGCTTACGCTTATGCATGGCTTAGCTATGGTGTTACCCTTTGGGGTAACAGTACAGATGTACAAACACTTTTCATCCTGCAAAAGAAACTGATAAGAATCCTCGTAAACATAGAGCAAACAGACAGTTGCAAACCTTTCTTTCAGAAACATAATATTTTAACTCTTCCCTGTATTTACATTCTAGAATCATGCAAATTTGTCCGGAAACACCAAGAGCTATACTCTAAACGAGATGACAACCAGTCACGCTATCAACTCAGACGTCGTTCTAAATTAAACATGCCACGTTCACGCTTAAAAATGCACGCGACAAGTCCCTACGTCATGTCTATTAAACTGTATAATAAACTACCCGCACAAATAAAAAAAGAAGATAAAATAAATATATTTCTAAAAAAACTTAAACAATTTCTTATAAATAAGTGCTACTACTCTGTCAGCGAATACCTCAATGATAAAAATATAAATACACAAACTTAAACAGACATACACACATTCGCACACACACACACACACACACACACACACCCACACACACACACGCACGCACGCACGCACGCACGTACCCGTTAGCAAGCAACGTAGTAGAGTGTAAAAAAATGCTTCCTCTCTCCTAGCTTCACTTATGTTGTTGTGCCCGACAGGGTCCACATGAACTAATTTTAAGATAATTACCACCTAAGAATACTTGTGGAAAACAATAAAGTATTGAGTATTGAGTATTGATGCATAGTCCCGTCGGAATTGTGTAGCAGCTGGCTGCTACAAGGCCAAAGTCGTCATACAGTAGGTGCCTGAAGACGGACTTCGTCACTGAGGCAGCCCTAAGAAACGTTGGAGTGGCGGTTTGAACTCGGTCCTAATCAATTCGACAGAGAAGGCATAGCACAAAGATAGGTGGAATAATGCCTTAGTGGGACAATATCTAGAAAAAAAAAACTGTTGTTATGAAAGATGGTTAGAGGCATCTATTCAACCGAATCCTAGACAAGTCCTAAAAAAATTAAAAATAATTAAACATTGATTGTAAGTCTGAAATAATAGAATTTGATAGAATACTCTTTATTATGCCATATAGAATTACAGGACATATACGTAAATATGAAGATTTTACAAGGGTGATACAATGGGCGGTCTTATCACTAAGGGCGAACTTTTACAGACAACGTTTGGATGGAATACAACGGAGAAGGAGAGAGAAATAATACCCATTATGTATGTTTAAGAGCCAATTGATTGCGACCAGCTATAAAATCGTCCGCCGCAGCAGGCGCACTGTTTAGCTCCCTCGTCTAGGGCGCGTTTGATAACATTGTAACCTAACCTACTACGACCAACTTTCAGAAAAATTAACAAAGTTATTTTAGTAATAACAGAAGCATTAAAAAGAAAATCAGGGGAAAACTTTAATCAAAAAGTTTTAAGAGGATAAATAATTTTTTTTTCTTCTCCTTCTTCAGCCTATAGAGGTCTCTTCCAGTAATTTGGGCAGCTTTTACTGATAGTACCGTATCTACATAGGGTTAGTATCGTTTGCTACATTGATGCACTGTGTCGTGCATTCTACTAAAGTGCCTGATTCCGTTCAGACTTACAACCTATAACTCTGTAAGTTGGGGTTCAAGAACTGCATCATCATCATCATCAGCCCCTACTCGTCCACTGCTGGACATAGGCCTCCTTTATGGCACGCCAACAAGCTCGATCCTGAGCAGTTCTCCGCCAGCCACTACCAGCCACCTTTTTGATGTCGTCGCTCCATCTCGCCCAAGGGCGTCCCACGCTACACAAGAACTGCGCCATCACTTAAAAAAAGTTGCCGCATACTAGGAATTACTCATGTATCATAGGTGCGTTTACAAACATAAACAGCCAGACCCGGAACAAGTACCTATAGGCCATACAATTATTTGTTTCGTGCGGGGATTGAACCCACGACACGCAGCGCAATAGCGGATAGATCGGTCACTGCACAATCAGTGTTCGCGTTTCCGTCAGTGTTTTCAGTCTATATATAAAAAACTAGCTTTCCGTTTCTTCTTCAGTTCGGTTATATCGCGCTATTTAGACTTCCCTCGGGAATATCAAATTTTTCCGGGATAAAAAGTACCCTATTATTTAATCTGGACTTCTAACTTTACGTCTGCGAAATTTCAAAGCAATCGGTTCAGCAGTTAAGGCGTGAAAGCGGAACAAACAAACGAACAAACTCAGTTTCCCATTTATAATATTAGTAAGGATACGATAAATTACGATATGCCAAAACAATATCAACCCAAACAATAATTCCAGTTACACTCTCAGCACATTTCACGCTAATCCAGATGCGGCTAAATATCAATATTTCACGTCAATATCCGCCCCAAATCACTGGGATATCCACAGCCGCGGATAAATTCGAACTCAGTGTGGTCCCCATACTAATCCTAGAATGAATCGAAATTCAGTACAGGTTTTCAGCTGAAACCGCAGCGTATGATATGTAGCGAGGGTTTAACATGATTTTGTGATTTTAAAGCGGTGGTTTAAAGTTAAAGTTTGACTATTGCCGAAAAACGTAAAATATTTACATAACATCACGCCTATAATAATTAATGAGCTATGGAAAGGGCTATGCTAGGAGTTTCTCAACGTGATCGCATCAGGAATGAGGAGATTCGTAGAAGAACGAAAGTCACCGTTTGAAGTGACTGTGGGCGGAGCACATAATACGTAGAGCCGATGGCCGATGGGGCAGGAAGGGGCTTCAATCACGACCAAGCATTTCCAATGACAAGCGCAGCGTTGGACACCCACCGTTGATGTGGTCGGAAGACCTGACCAAAATCGTAGGGAAGCGATGGATGTAGGCCGCGTCCAACCGTTATTTTTGGAAATCTTTGGGAGAGGCCTATGTCCAGCAGTGGACTTCATTTGGCTGAGATGATGATGATGCATCCAGATTTTGCCAGTTATTCTTAAGTCAACAGCCGTCTCGCGTCCACAAATCCAGACACCCGCTTGTTACTGGAAAACTACATATAGCTGTATCTACAAACAACACATGCGAACAATGCATCATATTGACCTTAGGCAGATCCTCCATCTCGCGAAGCAGAGTTTCAGTTCAACAACGCGTTCGTTGAGCAAGCGTGGTGATTACGCTCAATCCTTCTCTGTATGAGAGGAGACCTGTGCCCAGCAGTGGGACGATAAAAGGTTGATGATGAACGCGTTCAGGATGTTGTTGGCGCTCCCCCGCTATTGCAGTGCGTCGGCTATGTTCGCGGAAGCGCGCGTGGATTGCTTCCACGCCAATATGCGCAGGAGAAGTGCGTCGCTGATGCGCCAAGTACGGGGGAGCGCAAACAGCTTGTTGGCCGCGCTTGCGTTACGGTTTGATTGTTCCATCATCTCCCACTGTTGTAAGCGGCATGTGGTTGGCTGATGTGACTTAATTGTCATTGTAATTATGTCTTTTTATTGTTTTGTTATTATTAGCAGTATTTATGACTTTTTGATTTAATATTCTAATATTTTTGAATTGAGTGTTGTATGTGTAATGTGACTATGTGTGTATCAATTGTATATGAGTCAGTGTTATGAAATGAAATGAAAAGAAATGAAATGAAGTCGTTTATTAAGCAAGTAGGATCACTGGTCCTAGTTGCTTAATATCCTGGAGAAGAAATAGCCGAAACAAACTCAGGGATCATCGTCTTTTTCAAGTCCAGACATTAAAAATGAAAATGTTTACAATAATTTACGTTATAATTACGCATATCTATACTAATATATAAAGCTGAAGAGTTTGTATGTTTGTTTGTTTGTTCGCGCTAATCTCGGGAACTACTGGTCCGATTTGAAAAATTCTCTTTGCGTTGGATAGCCCATTAATCCAGGAAGGCTTTAGGCTATATAACATCACGCTATGACCAATAGGAACGGAGCCTAACTTACTCCACCCGAAGGAAGTCGCTGGCGGCCGCTAGTTGCTTAATAGCGGCTCAGTCCCAAGCTTTTTTGTCTTCTAAATAATCTGTGATTTTATAATACCCCTTTTTGCAAAGTTTGGCCTTTATATAGCTTTTAAATCGTTTAATGGGTAAGTTTCGAATGTCCATGTGAAGCTTGTTGTAAAAGTGTATACATTGACCCATGGAGGAGTTGCCTACTCTGTGGAGACGAGTGTGATACGAGTGTGATGTACAGCAAGATTGTGTTTGTTCCCGGTATTTATATTATGAATATCGCTTATTTTTACTTGAAATAAATGATGAATATTATTATCTACAATGTTATTTTTTCTTTATACGAAACCTGAATAACCCTCACCCTCCCCCCCTCCTCCCCTCTCTCCTGAATAGCCCTCTCTCACTGTGTACCCAGCACTATGATCTACAGTCAATTGCTGTGGGCTCGTAACCACACTGCAATAATTTATAAATCTGAATGTAATATAGGGCCCCTGTCTCACTGTGCACCTAGTACTTTTTTTTTTTTTTTTTATAAATTATAAAAAAAAAAAATATTATATTTATTATTATTTACTTTGATCTACCGTCACCTGCTGTGTGCTCGGTAACCACACTGCAACAATTTCAAATATAACATGGTCTAAAAATGGAATCGATACAGTTGCTTATTCTGAACAAACTATATTAAGATTTCGTATAAAGAAAACATTACGCTGTTTATGACGATGATAACACTGGCTTTATACGTTTCAAATTTTTCCTATCACCCTTCAACTTTAAGAGGGAACTCTAGTGGTGCTTTCTCTATACAAACGCATTCCGCTGTTTTCTTCGTGGATAATGCTTTTAGAGCAATCCATACTAATATTATAAATGCGAAAGTAACTGTCTGTCTGTCTGTCTGTCTGTTATGCTTTCCCGCTTAAACCTCTTAACCGATTTTGATGAAATTTGGCACAGACAATCTTGAGACCCTGAGAAAGAACATAGGCTACCTTTTATCCCGGAAAAAAATTGATGTTCCCGAGGGAAATCTAAAAAGCGCGATATAACCGAACTCCACGCGGGCGAAGCCGCGGGCGGTAAGCTAGTTTTTTTTATAATTGTACACCGTGATTATACATGCACCTGTCATTTGATTTTTCCGAAACTTGATTAATAAAAGAAATACTGTACTTCAAAATCGCGAAAAATAACCCATTTTTACCGTGATATTCAGATGACTGATATATAGACACATGTGATAAGTTTTTGACAAAAAGGAAAATAATAGAAGCATAGGTATACTTTTCTTCTAAATTTTGATATAAAAATAATTGAGATCTGTCATGTTTTTAAAAAGAAAACAGCGGAATACAAAACGTCTTTTGGCCGTTTACGTTTTTGTAGGTAAAATCAGCCTGAGCTGTAACCGTCCTTTTCGTACTTTACCAGGAGAGGTTGAAAGCAGCGCGACGGCAATAGTTTCTTCAAATACCTATTTTCCAAATTCCTCGGCACTAGAGTCCCCCCTTAATGCTTTGAGGATGAAGTAAAAAAAAAATGAATCAAAAAAATAAAAACAGATTGTAGTAGCTTGATGCGCTGACGTCTGTATCTACTATGTTATCTGATTCTTTATATAATTAAATGATTATAAACCTGATGAAACACATCTTTTCTTATCTTCTCAAATACTTTTTTTTTTACAAATTATAAACTAGTGCTTGACTGCAATCCCGCCTGATGATAAGCAGTGCTGCAATCGTTGATGGTAAAGCGCGCTAGTTTATTAAGCCTATTCACTCAAAAAAATATAATTGTCTAAATAGGAAAGAAGGCGGCAGTTGATCGAGGTGATGCAATGTTAAACCCAAAACACGACCAAACTCCCGACACATCAATATTTTGTGCATCGTATCCGGCACACATCGCAAACACAACTGCTCAGACCCGTCCTCCGTACGGCTTCACCAGACATCATGCCGGAACACGACGAATCACTTGGCGGCAACACTTTGTCTGGTAGGTGGTAACTTCTGCCGACAACCGATGTTATGGTCTACCACCGAGAACAAAGTTACAACAGATTACAAAACTAGTAAAAATTGGCCATTTTTAACCGACTTCAAAAAGGAGGAGTATTGAGCACACAAGCGGACCTACTCTTAATGTAAAATAAGAATAAGTACTGGATAGTAATGAAAAACAGGCGGATGCTACTACCAGATTTATTATCGGTATTTCCACAGGTTTTAAAGTATACAATCTCTAGATTCGGTCAAGAAAAGACACGGTGTAGTCTTAAAATCTAAAACACGATTACATTTTACGAGACTAAACTAACACACCCGCACTCTACGACGTCTCGGAACAGAAAAGGGCCGTTACCACAGTATGTGGGCGGAAGAAACCGATATTTTCTAACTTCCGGCAATGAGAGTTTCTAGAACATTCTAAACGTATTTATCTCACCGCCCCCAGGTGTCGAGAGGCGGGTTTAAACTACAACTTTCATTGACAAATAATCGTGATTCATTCATAAACCCAGCACATCTGGCGGCCAATAGCGGTACTACAGTTCTCAAGATCAATATGGCGACCGCCTTCATTCATAATACAGCGCCTCCAGTGTCGAAAAGCGGTACTACTAATATTGTGCGTACTACGTTCATTGAAGCTGTCGCCTCCCTTCGACAACAGAGGTCGCTAGCTGCCTATGTCGGCTACAGTTTATATCAGTCACAAGGAGGTTACTGAATTCGACCGTATATATGTTTTTTTTTATGTTTGTTCGCGCATAACTTCGTCGTTAATGAACCGATTTTGATAATTCTTTTTTGTTAGAAAGAAGACATTCCCAAGATAGTCCCATGATAAGGACATCAGGGTTTGATGGTGAAGACCAGAGAAATCAAGGGTAACTTTCAAAAATTGTTACATTTTTAAAGCACTACAATTTAATAAGGGTCTGGAGTAGATCTGATGATAGAACCGGGAGATAGGCGAGGGAACTCCTCTACGATTCACAGCAGCAACCTTGTTTTTGTACTTGAATAATTTGTATTGGTAAGAACCTTACACCTAGATGGGTGGTGACTGTCAGCTGATGGTGAAGACAAAGG
The DNA here is from genome assembly GCA_017933935.1 of Sesamia nonagrioides. NCBI lineage: Eukaryota > Metazoa > Arthropoda > Insecta > Lepidoptera > Noctuidae > Sesamia > Sesamia nonagrioides. The sequence goes on along the minus strand of JADWQK010000820.1, from coordinate 1,928,925 downwards.
TCAGTTCAGGGAACTCTTCAACGATTTACAGTAGTATCCTTATGTTTGGATTCAATTCATTTATATTAATGAGAACTTTGCATCCATTTGGGTTATAATGAAGGTCTTCAGTAGATCTGATGATGGAGCCGCGAGACAGTCGAGGGAACTCCTCAACGATTCACGACAGCTACGTTATGTTCGTGGTTGATTAATTTGTATTGATAAGAACCTTACGTCTAGATAGGTTGTAACTGTCATTATGGAGCTGATGATGAAGACAGAGGTCAGTTCAGGGAACTCCTCAACAATTTACAGTAATTACTTACCTTGTGTTTGGAATCAATTAATTTATATTGATAAGAAGTTTGCAACCATGTGGGTTATAACGAAAGTCTGCAGTAGATCTGATAAAAAAGATCATAGACAATCGAGGGAAGTCCTCAACAATTTACAGCATTGAAGTTTAACGTAGGACAACCACTAGCCACTGCTACTGGCCATGCTGATGCGACAAACAAAAAAATTAAGAGACTAAAATAAGATCGCGTAATCGTGTCATCTCTAGCAATGCTCATACATTCAGTCCGGTCCCAGAGAAATTTTATAAAAATCGGTTTAGTAGTTTGGTATTTAAACCTAAATTACGAGTAAAATAAATACTTTTTTACAAAAAAGAAAAAAATAACCGAATGTTATTTTTCACTTTGTAGTGTTTTTTTTTTTTTTTTGTGGAAGTCGGTTATTTTTTTTGTAAAAAAGTTTTTTGAGATCAGTGATAGATCATGCTGACACTACTGTAATAGCAGACTTTGGAACCAACTTCTGCAATGCTTCTGGAATGGGCTTACACCCAATAAACCACAAACCCCCCTATTCATAAACGCTGCTAAAAGTTAACTAGTGATTAGCGATTCTTTAACCATACATTTTGACCTTTTAACGTCACTTGACTTTAATCATCATCATCAGCCTTTACACATGGGCTTCTTTCATGGCACGCCAACAAGCTCGATCCTGAGCAGTTCTTCGCCAGCCACTACCAGCCACCTTTTTGATGTAACCGCCTTTTTAGCTTAAATCATCCTTTACGAATAAATACTACAGTGTTTAAGGTATTTATTCATAAACGATGATTAAAGTTAGTAGGGAATCAATCCGGTCCGACAGAGAGGCCATGGTAGAGCGAACGAGTGTTGCACTACAGGCAGTCTCCGAATGGGGCAATGCCAATCTTGTAGCATTCAATGCCGCCAAAACACAGGCATGTCTTTTCACCGCCAAAAGGAGCCCGTTCACCTTGGCTCCTACTTTTTGAAATGTACTTGGAGTGTACCGACCGCCTTCAGCTTTTGGGAGTTGAGATTTCCTCGAACCTACCAGGAAACTTGGCGTTATCGCAAAGGTCTGGTAGTACTTCACACCAGGGCAGCTTCTAATGTTGTATAAAGCATAGGTCCGTTCGTGTGTGGAGTACTGCAGCAACATGCTGGTGCTACCTGGCCACTTTGGATTCAGTGGAGAGGCGTGCGAAGAGGCTGATTGTTGACCCTGATTTAACTCGAGATGGTCTCCAAAGCCTAGAGCACAGGCGTAGAATAGCCAGCCTTTCGGTGTTTTATAATGCATTTTGGGGAGTGTGCGAGGGAATCGCATGATTTAATTCCCCCATCTTCGTTCCACCATCGGACGACCCGTCGTACGGCGAGTTTCCACCCTTAGGTTGTCAACACCACTACGATCTGGACGATGCGTTTCGTCTCCTCCTTTATACCGCGTACATCGAGGGACTGGAACAATTTGCCAGCGGCGGTGTTTCCGTCGGACTATAATTTGAATGTTTTCAAGGCTAGAGTGAATAGGCTCTTAATAAACTAGTGCGCTTTACCATCAACGATCGCGTCACTGCTTACCATCAGGCGGGATTGCGGTAAAGCGCTAGTTTTTAACTTATATAAAAAAATGCGAGTCGGACTCGCACACCGAGGGTTCCGCCCGCCGTACAAACGTAGCGGTTTACAATTTATGACGTACTAGCTTTCCGCCAGCGGCTTCGCCCGCGTGGAGTTCGGTTATATCGCGCTGTTTAAATTCCCCTCGGGAACATCAAATTTTTCCGGGATAAAAGGTAGCCTATGTTCTTTCTCAGGGTCTAAAGATTGTCTGTGCCAAACTTCATCAAAATCGGTTGAGAGATTTAGGCGGGAAAGCGTAACAGACAGATAGAGTTACTTTCGCATATAAAATACTATCATTGATTTAGAATTTTTCACAGTTTAGAGGCAATTAGATTTAAGAAGTGTTTGATATGAATTTCAACTTTAATATCTCTACGAGTTCATGTGAAAAAGAGTAGTTAGTAACTTTGTAATTATTAAAAAAATATTTTATGTCATGTAAGCAAAAATAATATTTTAATATTTTATGTAACTTCAAATTTATCATTTTAACATTTTTTCCTTTGTCTGTCTGTACTATAATATAACGTTGCTTCGTGCCGAATTTCAAGATTCTGAGTTCACGGGAAGTACCTTGTAGGCAAAGAGATTTAAGATATATAGAGAGGGCATGTGTCAAAATGGCATAGAAAAACTGTGATCCCATGGCTCAGTTCCGCCATCTAGTACAATATAGCAAAATTAGATCGACAATTGGAGACATCAAATAGTAAAAATGAAATAAGTTTATATAAAATATATTCAGCTATTGCCCGGTAGGTGGCCAGTGTGGTCTATGTTGCCAGATCCGATTTAATACCCTAGTATAGTTCAAATCGGGTAAATAAATATTGAAAAGTAAACAAATTAAGTGAAACTTGTCTTGTACAAACAGAAACTGTTCTAAAATTTTATTCGCTACTATTCATTTTCCGTGACACCGTCTATTGGCATTTTAGATGTTTTATGCTTACGAATTTTTTTAACGCTCAGTTTATTGCGATTTTTGAGTGTAATAGACCTTTTAGGCCATAAAGCGCATTTTGTTTTGCAATTTTCGTTTGCATTTCGTTTTTAGCTAAATTATTCTTTTTACACGTTTGTTTGCAAATATTTTTAAATGGCAATGCAAAAAACTGTGGTAGGGTTTGTATCATTTCGATATAAAGTTATCGATAATATTCAAAGAAGTTACTACGACGATGTTTTGTCGCATTATGATAGCTTGAAACAAAAAATTAGGAAGCAGAATAATTACGGGTAATTTCAAGTTTACAAGTTTCTTATTTATATAATTCTTTTAATATAATAGGCTATAAACTTTACAGGTTAAAATTGCCGATCAGTACTGAAAATCTAAATAATTGCTTATTTTTTAATTTTTAAATAATTCATTTATAATCAATATATAGGAAGGTCGTTTATGCCTTTGTGATAGAACTCTGAGGATCTAGACTGCACAAACTGTGTGAAAGCAGAACTGCCTCCTGGGAAGAAAACTTCTTGTCACGTAGATAATTGTCCAAATCACGACAAAAATGGTAGTCTGCTGGAGCAAGACCTTTACCAGATACGTACGCCATTTTCTTTAAAAACGGCAAAAAAATCACGGTTATTGTATGGGAGCCCACCTTCAGTATTTACTTTATTTTAATTATTTATTTGTAATTTGAATATATAACCAAATAATCTGTGAACATTTTAAGCGTCTATCTGTTTCCGTTATTAATATGGAGCAAAAAACGGCAAAAATTCACGTTTGTTGTATGGGAGCCTCCTTAAATATTTTATTATTTTTATTCTTAGTAATTGTTGTTATAGCGGCAACAAAAATACTAACACAATCTCTGGAAATTACAACTGTCTCGCTATTACAGTTTATGAGATACAGCCTGGTGACAGACGGACAGACGAACAGAGAAGTCTCATGAATAGGGTTCGTTTTACCTTTTAGGTACGGAATCCTCAAAATCACAAAGTAGCTCGCAATCATTGTACTGCATATACGTACCTACATATTTTATGAATATATTTCATTATAAATAAGTTATGTAATCTATGTACTTATCCACTTAACCGTAAATTTTATCCCAATTGTTACGGTTAAGTAGAAAAGTACTGAAATTTATAACTTACTATTTCATTTCTAATACAAGGTACCGATTCTTTTTTTTTTTTAAATTTGATCGACAAGTCTTTCCAAAGTAGTGTTGAGCGTGTTCTTCATTTACTTGAGGTTATTAAATAAAATGTGACTTCACTATAATAAATGCTTATAATTTTGGTTCCACAATGTTTTACTATAACTAGCTATATACTGTGTACATGTAGAGGCAGGGCGGTGTATTGTAAGCGACTGGCGAGCCGGCCGCTCGCGTCCCCTTATTTCGCTAAAGATGCAACTCAGCACATCGCGGTTACCAAGCCGCTACATCACACCCCCCCTTTCTCAAATTTTTTACAAAAAAATTTCACTCTATTCTATTCTAATATATAGTTACATCACTAATACATAGTTACATGGTATGTCTTAATCACAATGTTGCTTATCATAACATTCTGTACTAGTCAGCATTCCAACAGTCGAATGTTGCCTATTGTTTTGCTTCTAAATATATATAGCTCGTACACACCTTATTTTCTAACAACGTTCTACATACTTAAATTAATTTGTCAAGTGAGCAAAAATCGCACCGGTTGCCTAATCACTCGACCACAGCGTGTGGTTTTAGGCATAGGCGGAAGCGTTTCTTGCCCACTTGGTTCTATATCTGATTCACACTGATTATTATTAGTACTACTATTTTCTGATGGCTTTTCTTCCCTTATAATGTACGCTGGCTTTAATCTGTCTATGGAAACAGTTGATTGGCGATCACCCATTTGTATGTAAAATGTTTTCTTATCTCTACTGATTACTTCATAAGGGCCGCTATATGATGGGGTTAATGGGCTTTTTACCATATCGTTTCTTACGAAAACATGAGAACACGTATTCAAGTCTTTGTGAATGAATATTTTTCGCGAATCGCTGTTTTCCCTTGACTGAGGCCGCATACTTTTTATGACGTTTCGAAGTCTGCTTACAAACGTAGGTAAGTGATCTACTTTGGCCTTCTCGGTTTCGCAATAAAAATCGCCGGGTAATCGTAATGTTTGTCCTAATACTAATTCTGCCGAACTCACGGTTTCATCACTTTTGCAAGCCGCACGAAGTCCCAACAATACTGTTGGTAATTCATCGACCCATGACCTATTATCTTGTAGCCTAGCCTTAATTGCAACCTTGAGTGAACGATGCATCCTCTCGACCATCCCATTTGCCTGTGGGTGGTATGCTGTCGTACGGGTCTTTTTTATACCTAAACTATTTAGCAAACTTTTGAAAACTTCGCTCTCAAACTGCCTTCCCTGATCACTTGTTATTGTTAGGGGGCACCCGAACCTGCATATCCACCCTTCGTATACGGCTTTAGCTACTGTGTCCGCGGTAATATCTGTAACTGGAATTGCTTCGGGCCATCGCGTGAACCTGTCTATCATAGTAACGCAATACCGATAGCCTTCTTGTGACGTTGCCAAAGGGCCGACTATGTCGACGTTTATGTGGTGGAATCTCTCTGTCAACGGAAAACTACCTAATTTGGAAACTGTATGCCGCTGTACTTTTACTCTTTGACAATGAATGCAAGACTTAGCCCATCTGGTCACGTCTTTGTTCATTTCTGGCCAAAAGAAACGCTTTGTTACCATCTTACGTGAGGCTCTTATCCCGGGGTGACTTATGTTATGTATGGAATCAAAAGCTAATTTACGAAATTGCTGTGGGAGATATGGTCTTACCTGATTATCTGAAACGTCACAATAAATCATATTGTTACACAGCGGTGAATGCATTTGTTTTAATACAATGTTACCTCGTGGTTCTGCTAACATACGCGACATTTGAGCGTCGGTTTCCTGCGCCCGCGCGATTTCGTCGAAGTCTATAGGCGTCGGGCATACGACGGTTTCTACCCGTGATAGCGCGTCAGCAACCGGATTCTCGTTACCGTTGACGTATTGTATGTCGCTCGTAAATTCGCTGATATACAATAACTGCCTTGTGCGCTGTGGGGTCTCTCGATCGGTACCTATTTTGGAAAAAGCATACGTTAGTGGTTTGTGGTCTGTTAAAATAGTAATTTCTCGACCTTCAATCATGTTTCTAAAATGTACGATAGCTAAGTAAACTGCTAATAGCTCTCTGTCGTAGGTGCTGTATTTTTGCTGGGCTTGTGATAGTCTCTTTGAAAAATAACCTAATGGCTTTGTCCTTCCGGCGACTCCCTGTTGCAGCACTGCCCCCACGCACGTATTAGATGCGTCACACATTAGGGACAACCTACCTTTGTCTTCCGGGTATGCCAGTGTAATGGCGCTTTGTAGGCTTGCCTTACACTGCTCAAACGCCGCCGTGGCCTTTTCGTCCCATGTTATTTTAGACTTATCCTTTTTCTTGGCCCCATGCAAAAACTTATTTAACTCGGACTGATGTTCCGCAGCTTGTTTTATGTGTAGCCTATAAAAATTTACCATTCCGAGGAATCGTCGCAACTGTTCGACGGTTTCCGGCCGCGGATAGCTTTGTATGGCGTCAACCTTATTTTTCAAGGGCTTAATTCCTTCTGAGCTGACGCTGTAACCTAAAAATTCTATCTGATGCTTACCAAAACAACATTTTGACAGGTTAATAGTTAATCCGAACTGTTCGAATCTGCTAAAAACGAGTCTTAGGTGTTTACGAAGCAACTTTGCGTTAGTACTTGCGATGATGACATCATCTATGTAACAGAATAGGTACGAACAGTCTCCTTTCTGTTCTCTATTTAAGTACTCTAAACCCTGTAAGACTGTATTGTTCATAAACCTCTGAAATGTTTGCGCTGCATTGCGCATACCGAACGTCATCCTAAGAAATTCGAACAGTCCAAAAGGGGTAATGATTGCTGTTTTTTCTACGTCCTGTGGCGCAACACAGATATTATGATAGGCTCTATTTATATCTAAACGGGCAAATATTTTCTTACCTGCTAATCCGTAAGTGAAGTCCTGTAGTCTTGGGATCGGGTACCTGTCCGGCTTCGTGATCGCATTGAGTGCACGATAGTCGCCACAGGGTCTGATCTGGCCATCCTTCTTGGGCACGACGTGCAGCGCGCTCGCCCATATAACTTCTCTTTTAAAATGCATTGAGCATAATTTCGACGAATGAGACGGAAGCCAATTTTCTTCTCTACGGTCCATCTGGACAAATCGTATCCGCTTTTTCCCTACAACATTATTTTTATTCGGAAACCAAAAATAACAAAAACCTAGATAAATGAATAGTAATTGTTCATTCAATTTTGTTTATTAATATGATATGATTATGTTTCAATAGAGTTAATAATAAATAAACTTGAAATATAGTAATATTTAAACTTTATTTAGCTATATTTTAAATGTCAATAAAATACAACAAAATGTATTCATCATAATAAGTATGTAATAACGATAACTAAATCGATAAACAACATTACTACATCTCTACAAGAAAATAGTAAAACTACTCAACAATAGAGGGCGCTTATTACAATAATGGAAAATTTTCTAGAACTATTTAAGATTTTTTTTAAATTTGAATTGCAGACGAAATATAAATAATTCATAGAAAAACATTACGAAGTTAGGTCCAGTCGTTTTACTATAACGAGATGTACAGTAACACAAAGCGCAACATGGCATATTTCCTTAGAAAATGTTTATTCTTGGTGGACACAAATTACGTCCTGACGCGCAGACTAGACTGAGCGACTTTTAACCAAGTCGATAAAATATTGGCTTACGATTTTGTTCGTGATGTCCTGTCTATTGTAAATATAATTTTAATGTCTTTGCTTGTAGGTTTTGATTCCCTAGCGTGTGACGGAAATTCGTCTAAGGTGTCGGTATAAACTGCTGTATCTTTTAATCGCTTTAACTTAGAAGTTTGATTTTTTCACTGCTTAAAGGGACAATAGACTTAGGTATTTGGTATAAATTTCAATTTGATACCTTTATTAGTTCGTGAGAAATAAGGTAGTAAGTTTCATTTTATTAAAATATGTTTATTATATTATATAACTAAAAAAATGTGATTTTCGCAATTTTTCCTATATTTGTATTATATTACAATCCTTCATACCAAATTTCAAGATTCTGAGTTTACGGGAAGTATCCTGTAGGTTTTGATTCCTTTGCGAGTGTCGAAAATTTGTTGAAAATATCGACATATCGGCTGTATCTTTTGATTGGCTTGGCTTAGAAGTTTGATATTTTCACAGCTTAAAGGGACAATAGACCTAGGTATTTGGTGTAAATTTAAATTTGATAACTTTATTCGTTCGTGAGAAATAAGGTAGTAAGTTCCATTTTATTAAAATATGTTTATTATATTATATAACTAAAAAAATTAGATTTTCGCAATTTTTCCTATATTTGCATTATATGACAATCCTTCATGCCAAATTTTAAGATTCTGAGTTTACGGGAAGTATCCTGTAGGTTTTGATTCCTTCGCGAGTGTCGAAAATTTGTTGAAAATATCGACATATCGGCTGTATCTTTTGATTGGCTTGGCTTAGAAGTTTGATATTTTCACAGCTTAAAGGGACAATAGACCCGAGTATTTCATGTGAATTTCAGCTTGATACGTCTACGCGTTCTTGAGGTAAAGGGTCTTGACAGACAGACAGACAGACAGACAGACAGACAGACAGACGGACAACAAAGTGATCCTATAAGGGTTCCGTTTTTTCTTTTTGAGGTACGGAACCCTAAAAAGTGACGTGCAAACATCTAAAATGTATATTTAAACAATCGCTAATCACTAGTTAACTTTAAGCAGCGTTTATGAATAAGGAAGAAACTCTTAGGCCCGCTTTTTACTTTCTTCATTCAATCTACCTAGTAATTTTTTTCATCTCTATATCCGCACTTTTTATTTCCAGTTCATTGCTTCAAGATACATATGTAAAAGGTAATCAGATGATCTCTTCCACGTGGCTTCTCTTCATGATAACTATAAATCTTTGCCAATAGTCAGCGACACAAAAGGACGTGATGTCGGAGTAATCATGGGATTGGAAGGCAGACTCACCAGTGTTAGTGTTTTTTTTTGATATGGCATCTCGTAGTTGGCTACTAGGAGACCGTAAACTACTTAATCGGACTTTCCTGTGGATGCCTTAATTAAAATTAAAGCCTCCAGCCAGGGGCACTTAAAACTAAATTAAAATTAGGCGACTTCGCACTAAGGGCACCCCCTGTGGGGTACGAACCTCGGCTTAGGGCGTCGCTAGAGAGGACAGCAAGGGACGGCTGGATCGAATGTGACCCCAGTGTTAGTTGATCTGTGTTGAATTTAAAAGTCCGGGGTAGATCTGAGACCTGGCGGAGGAAGTGGGGTCCTGAGGCCTTCTTTTAACCCGAGTACGGTAGAGAAGAGGGATTAGAAACTCACTGAAATTCATTACTGATGATCGACACAGATTACCTAACTGCAGTACTCTCTCTCTCCTTCTACCTTCATCATCATCATCATCAATCTTTTTACCATCCCACTGCTGGGCAAAGGTCTCCTCTTATACAGAGAAGGATTGAGCGTAGTCACCACGCTTGCTCAATGCGGGTTGGCGATTTCAGACTCAAAGTCCAGGTTTCCCAAAGATGTTTTCCTTCACCTTCAGTCATTGGTGTCCAAGATATACTTAGAAAGTACATATAACTTTAAAAAAGATATATTGGTACTTGCCTGACCTGGAATCGAACCCGTGCACTCATACTTGAGAGGCTGGTGTTTCAACCACTAGGCCACCACGACGTTCCACCTTACGACCTTCTACCTTAAACACATCTAAAGATTGTCTGGGGAATAATATTAATATTTAGTCTAGTTTAAAGCAAAACATATCCTCCTCCTCAAGTCGTTCTTCTTATTACTGAGGGTCGTGATGTCCCTGTGGAATTATCTTCTTCTTTACCATAGTTCGCCATCTATTACGATTTCTGGCCGCGAGTATAGCATCATGCAAGCCAGTGTCCAGAGATGAACGAATTTGGTCAGTCCACCTTATTGGACTGCGACCTCTAGAACGTCGACCTTTCCAGTAACCATCAGATGTTGGAGGTTGTCTCTATCTAATGTGGAGATATGGCCAAAATATTCAAAAAATCTTCGAAGGCACACAGTGGAGAGTCTTACTTAAACATATGGACTTGGTATTTAACTATTACTGCAAAACTATTGTTTGACTCGCACTTGACCTGTTTCTTCTATCTGCAATCACCACGGATTGCAGATAGAAGAAACTGGTCAAGTGCGACTCAAACAATAGTTTTGCAGTATTATTTAAATATCAAGTCCATAGTCCTAAATGAAATATAGTCTAAGTGAAAAAAGTTGTGGGTTTAATGCATCTGTCGAAACACTGGCCATTAAAGAGAGACGAGTAGACAACGACGAGAACTAACAACTGGGGAGAGTGAGCTATGATGATTAACCGCTAGTAAAACTCTCAATTCTTCAACTGGAGAATTCGCTGGGATGACGTAAACATGCGGTACTCAGGTGACGACGGCGAGAGTGCTAACAGAGCGGGGTCGGTATGGGCTGGTTGGATCTCCAATTATATCGGCCTAAAAAACCCTCCCGTGTGGTATCGGGCTTAAAATAGTACCAACCAATATCGGGGTGTCGTAAGAGGCGACTAAGGGAACTCTCACCAGGGAAGCGGGCAGCAGCGCTTCTCCTGTGGAATATCAAATTACTGCGATCCCAACGCGCCTACCAAGCGTACGAATTGTGGAAAATCCTCTTAATGCCTTGGGGGAGGCCTTTGTCCAGTAGCAGACCTCTATAGGCTGAAGAAGAAAAGAAAAAAGGCCTCAAGCGAGTATTCAGAACTCAAAGCGAGTATCACTGATCGAGTACTCTTCTTAAAGAAAAAAATATAAATAGACATAAATAGTTATTGTACAAAAAGAGTGAAGAAAACCTAAAAAAAAAAATAAAAAAGCTTCATTTCATTTCGAAATAAAAACTGAAATAATTAAAAACACAGAATGCACAAAGAGTAAAAAACAAACTATCAACCGGGTTTTTTGTTCTTCGTCTTTAGCCTATAGATGTCCAGTGCTGGACAAAGGTCTACCCCACGGCTTTCCACGATGACCGGTCTTGTGCTGTCCGCATCCATCGGCTTCCACCTTGTTGGGGGCCGCCCTACGCTACGTCTTCCAGTACGTGGCCGCCACTCCAGAACCTTACTGCCCCATCGGTTATACGAGCAATGTGCCCTGCCCACTGCCACTTAAGTTTAGCGGCTCGAAGAGCTATGTCGGTTACTTTGGTTCTTCTACGGATTATATATCTTATACATCAGAATACCACATAGGATACTTTTTATTCCTATATTCCTACGAGATCATTACTTCATCATCATCATCTCAGCGTTAATCCCAGTCGCATGCGAAGCTTTTTCAGCTTTGGAGTCTGGGATCCGCTTTACCAGTCTAACTGTCGATTTTGGCTAAACTTCGACATTTTCCGTGAAGCGACTGCCGTCTGACTACTTCAGCTCTTTCCATTTGTGTGATGCCCTTTGTGTGACTCTGAGCCTTCGTATGAGGCCCATTGTGAGCGCCCACGTTTCAGTTCCGTAAGTCATCACTGGCAACACCCACTGGTCAAAGACTTTAGTCTTGAGACACTGTGGTATCTCGTTTTTGTACAAAAACTTTATTACCTCAATGTATCGATGGTCAATTTGGCACCGCTGGAGAGACTGTAGCACCGCCCAAGTCTCGATCGAATCGAAGGCCTTCTCATTGTCCACAAACGCCAAGCATAGTGGTTTGTTATACTCCTCGGACTTCTGTATAACCTGCTGCAGCTTATGTATGTGGTCTATGGTGCTAAAGCCTTTTCGGAAGCCTGCTTGTTCGGGAGGCTAGAAATCATCGAACCTGCGAGCGAGACGATTCGTGATGACCTTAGAAAACAGTGGCTGCAGTACTCCATATACGAACGGTTCTGTGCTTTTTTTGACATTAGAAGCTGTCCTGGTGTGAAGTACCGCCAGACATTTGCAATAACGCCAAGTTTTTTGGCAGTCACCTTGGCTTTGGATTCAATGAACCACTCAAAGTTCAGGTTCAAGGAAATCTCAACTCCCTATAGCTGAAGGCGGTCGGTGCACTCCAAGGATATATTTCAAAAAGTGAGAACTAGGTTATTTGATGTAAACCCCTGTAACTGTTGAGAGTGCACTGTTTACTTCATCAAAATCATTTCTATTGTTGTCTACTTTAAAAATTACAGAGGTATCATCTGCAAACAGCACAGCGTCACAGATGCCCTTTAAATAAAATGGTAAATCATTAATATATACTAAAAACAAGATGGACCCAGTATTGAGCTTTGCGGTACACCTAACCGAACTGGTAGCCTGGAAGATTTCACACCATTAATATCTACACACTGTAATCTATTATTCAAATAAGAACTAATTACTTTGACCGCTTCATTTTCGACATCGTAATGGCAGAGTATACGTAAAAGTATGTCATGGTGCACGTAATCAAAGGCTTTGGAGGGATCACAAAAAAATCAGCAACACCCGCATCCAAAGTCGAACAACCCTTTGTGAAATCACACTGTTCACTATATAGGAAATTATTTAAATTAAGATGTCTTAGCAAATGCTTAAGTATAAAAAATATTTTGCTGAATGCAGGTAAGATAGAAATGGGTCTGAAGTTGCGTCGTTTATTATCTGATTTAAATAATGGTTTAACTATACTCATCATCATCATCATCAACCTTTTTATCGTCCCACTGCTGGGCACAGGTCTCCTCACATACAAAGAAGGATTGAGCGTAATCACCACGCTTGCTCAATGCGGGTTGGCGATTTCAGACTTAAAGTCCAGGTTTCCTCAAGATGTTTTCCTTCACCTTCAGTCATTGGTGTCCAGGATATACTTAGAAAGTACATATAACTTTAGAAAAGTTACATTGGTACTTGCCTGACCTGGAATCGAACCCGCGCCCTCATACTTGAGAGGCTGGTGTTTTAACCACTAGGCCACCACGACTATACTATTCTTCATTAAATCAGGAAAAATCCCCAAGTCAACACATTTATTCAAATTAACAGCTAGATCCCTATCTAGCTATTAATTTTAATAAATAGCTAGGGGGAGCTACGATGTTTATTATATTACTTAATATTTTAATAGAGATATCCCAGTAATCACCACCTAACATTAATGTTTTATTTCTGTTTATACCAGAGGTAAATACTTCGTTCCCATTTTTTACTTATAATGGATTCACGAGCAAACCTATTTAGCGTGCGTGCAAAAAACTTATTGATAGCTAGCTACTTTGTCGTCGCCTTCGAGACAGGTGCCAAGGGAAGAATATCCATTATACTAAATTCAAACTTATATCTCAGGCATCTCTAAGGGGAATCCAATTCAGACTCAAACAAAAATGAACTGATGTACACTTTTCAAAAGATTTTTTTTACTTCTATATACAATATGTAAAGAAAACCCTGTCCGACCCATAAGGATAATAGAGGTTAGGTAAACACATGACCAAATATAATATAAAATTTTACGTAATCATCATAGTAACAATACTAATGAATTTTGAAATAATCTTTTTTCCCGCGAATTAATTCCAACTGCCCCGAAATTTGGTAATTTTAAAAAACTGACAACACCATTTTGGCGGTATTATTATAAGAGATGCGACCGTGCCGCGTGCCCTGCCCCCCTTCACCCGCGCATGTATGCCTACCATGTTGCTTACCGCATATGTATTAATTTACCTTTTTTCGAAATAATATTAATTTTTTAGGGTTTTTTTATGTTTAGCCGGGCTTTGTAGGCATTAGTAGAATCAGTTATCGATACCTAACAATACCTTCACGGATCGGACAGGGTTTTCTTTACATATTTAATTCAATTCAATTCATTTATTAGTGTGATTTTTGGTAAATACATTTTACAATGTGATCTTAATATCTAATAAATCAGTTCCTCAAAAAATCTACCATAAAGGCATACACTCTTGAATGCAATGTAACAGAATTTAAAATCATAAAAAGGATTCACAATATATTAAAATGATGAATAATTTGATGAATTTGGAATATAATGCTATGTCAAATTTTTATAGATATTAATGTCAAATTACTTACAATGTCAAAATACAATACAATGTCAAAATGAAATAGGTGGCAATGTCAAGTTAATTATGAAATAGTATAATGTCAAAATTAAATGAGTATCAATGTCAAATAACTTACAATTTATCATTAAGGAATTCCTGAATTGTATAATAACTTTTCTCCAATAATAGACGTTTTAATTTGTTTTAGAATTGAATAATATTTAGGTCCTTAATCCCATTTGGTAATTTATTAAATATTTTTGGGGCCATACAAAGTATGCTTTTGTGCATCAAGGCGGTCTTTGAAGGTCGACCGCATAGTTCATGTCTGTATTTTTCTCTAATCATTTTAAAGCGATGTTCAGATGCTTTTCTAAATAGATGCATGTTCTTTTTAACAAATACAGAAGTCTCAAATATGTACAAACAAGGCAAAGTCATTATTTTTAACAAAACAAATTTAGGCTTACAGCTGTCGGTTATTTTTATACCAGTAATAGCCCTAATGCAACTTTTTTGTGATTTGAACACCATATCCTTAATGCAGGAGTTACTCCAAAACATGACTCCGTAGCGCAGTAGTGAATCGACATATCCATGGTATGCAGTTACTGCTGCAGTTTGATTGACTACTTTCTTCAGTTTAAATAAAGCAAAAGCAAACTTACTAATTTTTTTAATTAATATTGAAGTATGTTGTTTCCAATTAAGTTGATTGTCAATAGTTAGGCCTAAAAAATTGTATTCTTAACTTCTTCAATTCTTGTATTATTAAAGCTTACGTTTAATTTCGAATTGGCAACTCTTTGACGGAAGTTCATAATTTTAGTTTTCTTTAAATTTATAATTAAGTTGTTATCTTCTAACCAGTTTACGGCCTGTTGCAATGCATTAGTTATCTTAGTTTCAAAGGCATTATTATTTTTGTCAAATTTAACAATGATAGTACTGTCGTCGGCAAACAATGTTATAGGATATGGTATATTTTGAGGAAAATCATTTATATATATAAGAAATAGCAAAGGCCCTAGCACACTGCCTTAGGGCACACCATGGTATATTTTCCGTTCTTTGGATATGTATTTTACAACTGTTTTATTTGAGTTACAAATTCGACTTATTTCGGTGTGTTGTGTTCTATTTTTTAGATAGGACTTTATGAGTGATAAGACATTACCCTATATTGTATACACCTTTTGCCTTGTGAAGAGTTGGGTTCAAACAATGCTGGTTACAATGATTTTACGGTCAGGTATACTCATAAAATGGGAAAAGGGGTGTAAAAACTGCTTGATGGTACCACTCTGGGGTAAATAATACGGTATCGAGGCTACCAGAACGGCTGATAGGGTATTAATAGCTTTGATTTTCATGGTATTCTATCCCATAAAGAGTTACTTAAAGTGTCTGTTGTAAGGATGGTTAATTCAGTTGAAGTGGTTTATTACTGGTTGAGTTGAGTTGGTTACTCCGGCTTCATAAATGCCTAAACTAGATTTGACGAAAGGAAAATATAGATATGCCTTTCGCTGTACGTAGTTAACATGCATGAAATTAAAAATGATCCGTAGGTACAGTTTAAGATAATTTCCTATCCCACACTGTGTGAGCATAGTAAAACATCAATGGGACTTGATCATCAACCTTTTTTATCGTCCCACTGTTGGGCACAGGTCTCTTCTCATACAGAGAAGGATTAAGCGTAATCACCACGCTTGCTCAATGCGGGTTGGCGATTTCAGACTTAAAAGTCCAGGTTTCCTCAAGATGTTTTCCTTCACCTTCAGTCATTGGTGTCCAAGATATACTTAGAAAGTACATATAACTTTAGAAAAGTTACATTGGTACTTGCCTGACCTGGAATCGAACCCGCGCACTCATACTTGAGAGGCTGGTGCTTTAACCATTAGGCCACCACGACTTAACTTAACAATGGGACTTAACTCGACTGAAATCTAAAGAATGGGAAATTAAATAAAAATATTTCACAAAAAAAAAAGTAGATACATAGATATGAATATTCAAGGCACCGCTGCTACTGCTCACTAACGAATCCACACATTATCATTTCAGCCGAAAGACGTCCACTGCTGGACGTAAGCCTCCCCCAAGGATTTCCACGTCGTGATGGCCTAGTGGTTAAAACACCAGCCTCTCAAGTATGGGTGTGCGGGTTCGATTCCAGGTCAGGCAAGTACCAATGTAACTTTCCTAAGTTATAATATGTAGTTTCTAAGTATATCTTGGACACCAATGATTAATTAAAAGGTGAAGGAAAACATCTTGAGGAAACCTGGATGTTAAGTCTGAAATACTTCTCAGTGACGTCTTTACATCGACGACGCCGGCTGTCGCTGAAAACCAGCGGTGGGCTCTGTTTTTGCCTAGAGTCGCAGCATAATGCTGAGCGACAGCCGTTCTGCGTGGATGTGACGCATTTTTTTTTTATCATTATTTATAAACCAGGGCTTGACCGCAATCCCGCCTGATGGTAAGCAGCGATGCGATCGTTGATGGTAAAGCTTGCTAGTTTATTAAGAGCCTATTCACTCTAGCCTTGAAGACACTCAAATTGTAGCCCGACGGAAACACCGCCGCCGGTAAGTTGTTCCAGTCCCTTGATGTACGCAGTATAAAGGAGGAGGCGAAACCCGCGAAACGCTTCATCCGGATCGTAGTAGTGTTAACAACGTAAGGGTGGAAACTCGCCGTACGACGGGTCGTCCGATGGTGGAACGGAAATGGGGGAATTAAATCATGCAATTCTCTCGCACACTCCCCAAAATGCATCCTATAGAACACCGAAAGGCTGGCTACTCTACGCCTGTGCTCTAGCCTTTGGAGACCGTCTCGAGTTAAATCAGGGTCACCAATTAGCCTCTTCGCACGCCTCTCCACTGAATCCAAAGTAGCCGGTATGTTTCCCTTAATTATTTCTTATTATTTATGGTTTTGTAAACTTTTGCGTCATGTTTACTGCAAATAGGTTAACGTTTATTCTTTCTCTTTCTTCTATGTATGAGAAGAGACCTGTGCCCAGCATTGGGGCGATAAAAGGATGATGATGATGAAGGCTCTCCACGACGACCGGTCCAGTCCTCAAATCCAGCGGTTTCCCGCGACCTTCACCAGGCCGTCGGTTCACCTTGCAAGGGCCTACCCACTCTGCGTCTTCCATGTGGAACTAAAACATCAGTCAAGTTTTCCAAGATTTGGTACCTATCGGATAGCTTAGTGAGCTATGACGATTTAATTGATAAAGCCAAACTCACACACACATTCCAAACTGACATTAGGACGATAACAAAACAGACATTACAGTCACACACACATAGAAAACAATTACACTACGTAATAGGCATTTAACTGGCAGCACAATATGATCTGATATTTGTACTAAATTACATTATCATACAGCATGAAGACCATTTCTAAATTAGGGCTAGTTTACATTGTGGGTGAAAGATGGGAAGATCTCATCCTTTGCCTAGCTTTTTACCAGCTATGTTGAGGTCGGTATCCAGCCTAATAGATGGAGTGACTTCTCATCTTCCTAGCTTTTTACCAACTATGTAGAGGTCGGTATCCAGCCTAATAGATGGAGTGACCCTCTATCTGGCTTCCACAATCCAGTTATTGTATAATATATCGGCTGCCGGTAGAAGTCAGCACCCACCAGACAAAGTCCTGCCGCCAAGTGATTCGTCGTGTTCCGGCCGGCATGCATGACCCACTGCTTATCATTACGTGGCATTGCGATCAAGCAATAAGTTTATAATAATAATAAAAAAAAAGATTTCTTTTAAACATTTTGTAAACATCTCACCGAAAGTAAAGTGAACTTGCCATGCTCTTCTTCTTTCTTCTTGTTAAGCCTATAGAAGTCCACTGCTGGGAAAAGGCCTCCCCCAATGCTTTCCACAATGACCGGTCTTGTGTTGATTGCAT
The DNA here is from genome assembly GCA_017933935.1 of Sesamia nonagrioides. NCBI lineage: Eukaryota > Metazoa > Arthropoda > Insecta > Lepidoptera > Noctuidae > Sesamia > Sesamia nonagrioides. Next base: position 1,910,817 of record JADWQK010000820.1, on the reverse strand, counting down.
CCATCGGCTTACCGGAATCTTCACCAGATCATCGGTCCACCTTGTTGGGAATCTCCCTACGCTGCGTCTTCTGATACGTGGCCGCCACTCCTGAAATAAAAAATTGAATCAATTGGGAATGGAAGATCTCAAAACAGAACATAAAGGGTTAAAATAAGGGGATAAATAAGATCATGCACCTATGTTTAACCACGGTAAAACCACACACTGGTTATTAAACTTAGGTTTATCCTCCAAGTTTTACATATATGAAGCTACGATGAAGGCTAAAGGCTAAACCTAGTTCACTGAGTGATCATATCAGAATTGAGAAGATACGCAGAAGAACGAGAGTAACCGACATAGCCCGAAGAATTGCAACACTTAAGTGGCAGTAGGCCGGGCACATTGCCCGTAGGACCGATGTGCGATGGGGCCGACCGGCTTCTCGAATGGCGATCACGCACCGGAAGACGTAGCGTGGGTAGGCCCCTGACAAGGTGGACCGACGAGCTAGTGAAGGTCGCGCGAAACCGTTAGATGCAGGAGGCACAGGACCGGTCATCGTGGAGACCCTTGGAGGAGGCCTATGTCCAGCAGTGGACGTCTTTCTGCGGAAATGATGATGATGACGATGACGACTCCATCATGAGATTAAAAATATATCTCCGTGAATCGCACGACGACTTGAAAACAGGGTTGTACAGTATAGCTAGACACCACCAGACAAAGTCTTGCCACCAAGTGATTCGTCGTGTTCCGGCATGATGTCTGGTGAAGCCGTACGGAGGATGGGTCTGAGCACAACTGCTCAGAGCCATCCTCCGTACGGCTTTGCGATGTGTGCCGGGTACCATGCGTCAAATGTTGTTGAGTTGAGAGTTAGGTCGTGGAGGGTCTCCAGATCAATCTCCTTCTTTCGCAGCATCGTTGGTCGTGTTCTTGGGTTTAAAATTGCATCACCTGGCTGAACTGCAGTCTTCCTTCCTATTCACTCTGTTATTATTTTTGAGTGAATAGGAAGAGCTCTTTATAAACTAGCCTGCTTTTCAACAAATCCATACTAATATTATAAATGCGAAAGTAACTCTGTCTGTCTGTCTGTCTGTCTGTCTGTCTGTCTGTTACGCTTTCCCGCCTAAACCTCTCAACCGATTTTAATGAAATTTGGCACAGACAATCTTTAGACCCTGAGAAAGAACATAGGCTACCTTTTATCCCGGAAAAATTTGATGTTCCCGAGGAAAATCTAAAAAGCGCGATATAACCGAACTCCACGCGGGCGAAGCCGCGGGCGAAGCCGCGGGCGGAAAGCTAGTAAAGTATAAATTGACAAATACTAAATTAAAATTTACTCAGTGCCTCAAAGTTCCAACTAAATCATATGCCAGCCAGTTTGAACCAAGCCTAACTTAGTTAGTGTGCACGTCCCTCTTAATGACGTCACGTCCGCTCCGGACATCTAGCGACCAAAACTTATGAAAGATGATCTGTACCCTTGATGGGAACTGTCAAAATTTAGTATGAGAATTTATTTGAAAAATTCCAACCTCCAGCAGAGGTAGGAATGTTAATGTGAGGGTACGTAGAAATTAATTTTTATGTGTCTAGGGTAGTAAGGTCATTTTGGGTATAATTGTGTGTGGGATAATGGAATATGCACGTGTAGTTATAAAATGGGTTCAGTGTTTGTTGTTCATTTTCCATTAATTAGGTGCTTAGACTTTTCAAGGTGTTTTTGTCATTTCTTCTAAAAAAAACGCGAAAAAAAATTTGGTAGCCATGTTTATAATCGCATCTACAATATGTAAAAAAAACCCTGTCCGACCCATAAGGATAATAAAGGTTAGGTAAACACTTGACCAAATATAATATAAAATTTTACATAATCATCATAGTAACAATACTAATGAATTTTAAAATATTCTTTTTTTCCCGGGAATTAATTCCAATTTCCCCGAAATTTAGTAATTTTTAAAAAGTGACAACACCGGTATTTTTATGAGCGAATAGCGTCGCGACCACGTCACAGGTGCCGCGTGCCCTGCCCCCCGCCCCCCGCGGAACGGGTTGCTGATCGCACATGTATTAAGTTACCTCTTTTTGCGAAATAATATTTAGTTTTTTTAGGGGGATTTTTTTTTAAGTTAGCCTGTCTTTGTGGGCATTAGTAGAATCAGTTATCGATACCTAACAATACCTTCACGGATCGGACAGGGTTTTCTTTACATATTGTATAGAAACTGTCCGTGGAGTAACTTAATTTGACAGGATTAAACTAAAATGTTATCTTCTTGTTAATTTCTTATAAATCTCTGAAACGGTAAATTTAGTTCTGTTTTCGTAATTTCATTATGCTTGGTAACAAACAATGAAAAGTGTTGTAGTTTGAGAGTACTTTTTATATTTCTTTTTATAAGCCCCGCAAGTTGGTATTGCGATTGGCGGCCATCTTGGTGACGTAGTCGAACTCGCACCGTCAGTACCACAGAGTGCTATAATATAAAAAGGAAAAGAGTGCCCAATCTCGTGACTTTTAGCCATGACAAGTTTGAAGCGCCCTCTGTATTTCTGAACAAGGAACTATCGGTCTATCATACACTCACACACTCACAGGTTTACCCACACACACTATGCCATATTAATATTAGATTTATAATTAAAAGCCTTTTATTTCCCAGAACCGAACTTTTTTGTTTCAATTTTCTTGTGAACATTATTTTGTAATAATACCAATATTTAGGAAATCAAATATTCACATCAAGAAAGTAAGAACAAAATTCGGTACCGGAAAATACTGGCTAAATGCAAAATTGGGTTTTAATCGAACAATTGATTAGTTTAAATTCATTTTCTATTTTTACAATTGTTGTACTTATTATAATAATTAACAGCATCTAATTTTGTTTCATCATCGCCTTCATATTTTATTTTCTCGCACAAACAACAACATTCACTGCAGTCACAACACAACACAAAATAGCGTCTATAGCGCGTAGTGTAACAGTTTCTGGATGATTATCTTGGTACCGAAACAGAGGAGTAATCTCGACTCGACGTTTATAACGAAGATATTATCTCAAAAACTAGGATAGACACAGAAAACAATCGAAAAACAGTCAAGCGTGTGCGCAGACTATGGCGACCATTTTACTAACAGCCAGCGTGTCATTGACATTAGAATTAAATGTTAATACGAGTGAATATAAAGCCTATTATTCCCATTATATTAAAAGAATTTAAGATATTATAGATAAATATAATTAATTGTTTATATAAAGATTTTAATATACAATATGTAAAGAAAACCCTGTCCGACCCATAAGGATAATAAAGGTTAGGTAAACACTTGACCAAATATAATATAAAATTTTACATAATCATCACAGTAACAATAATAATGAATTTTGAAATAATCTTTTTTCCCGGGTATTAATTCCAATTTCCCCGAAATTTGGTCATTTTTAAAAAACTGACAACACCATTTGTGACGGAGCGAATAGCGATGCGACCACGTGCCGCATGCCCCGCCCCCTTTCACCCGCGCATACATGCGCGGGTGAAGGGGGGCGGGGCTATCTGGTTGTCTACCGCACATGCATTAAGTTACCTCGCTTTTTCGAAATAATATTTATTTTTTTTGGGGGATTTTTTTTTAAGTTTAGCCCGGCTTTGTAGGCATTATTAGAATCAGTTAACGATACCTAACAATACCTTCACGGATCGGACAGGGTTTTCTTTACATATTGTATATAAACAAACATTATATTAGTTTAAAAATAAATTTTGTGTTTTTAGAATTTTATTACAGAGACATCTATTGCGGACTGGACAAAACTAAATAAATATTTCAGTCCTCAAAAAAGAAGATAGCGCTACTTCATTCGTCGCCAAGCCCAATGTAGACAACTGTCACTGGTGAGATTTCTGCGGAGCTGTATGTACCTACACCCACTCACATTTTCCAAGGTATATTTAAGTACCATATTATAAAGGCCAGTCTATTAATTTATCTCATAATACCTTTCAGACGAGATTTACAACATTTGTATTACGATACCCAATTAGTAATCTGTGCTTTTCTCCAGAAATGCCTTAATTATGCCATAACATACATACGTCATATGAACCGCACACGAAGTGTCACTTGTAATGATAGATGCCTTAATAAACTATCATGATTTGCATTTACCGTGTAGTGTTATCACTGTCTTTTAAGGTAATTGCACAATACACAGAAATGGGTTGGTGATTATGGTTTTGACAATAGGCTATTTGACAGTATGTATTTTTTTGTGATTATTTGCTTTAAATGCATAAAATGAGGGTTCTTTATGTCATTTACATGAGTTTTAATAATAATAATAATTGAAATATCCAAAAACACAAAAATATGTTTGAATTTTTGTATCTCGCGCCACATATTGTGAAACGAACCGGATTGGCTAATGTCACGATGACGTCATACGCGCATCAGCTCTGGTTGTTGTTCTGTGTTCTCAGGTGTTTTATCAATGTACTTGTACAACCCGGTACAGCACGGTTGCCTTAATCCCTATGCTTGGCAGGCGGGTTAGGATCGAAGTATTTTGATATTCCACAGGGGATGTGCTGCTGCCCGCTTCTCCGGTGAGAGTTCCCTTAAGTCGACTCTTACGACACCCACGGGAGGATATGTGTTGGTATGTACTATTCTAAACCCAGTACGACACGGGCAATTTTTTTTTCATGCTAAATAATAATTTCGAATCTATTACTTCATATTTACATATGAAATACTGTTAAAATTATTCAGATTGTGACTGATAAATTTATTACCCAATAATATACAGCTCGCTTTGTGGCTTTATTATAATTAAATTGTAATTTTCTTAATAACAATTATTTTCTTTGAAGGATAACAATTATTTTTTGGATAATCATTAGAACTTATAGAAGTAAACTGTATGTTAAGCTTTAAAAAATGACTCGACGAATCTATACTAATCTAATTTAGACTAGTATATAAAGCTGAAGAGTTTGTTTGTATGTTTGTTTGTTTGTTCGCGTTAATCTCGGAAACTGCTGGTCCGATTTGAAAAATTCTTTTTGCGTTGGATAGCCCATTAATCCAGGAAGGCTTTAGGCTATATAACATCACGCTGCGACTAATAGGAGCGGCGCATAATGAATTCCACGCGAGCGAAGTCGCTGGCGGCTGCTAGTACAATATAAGAAACCCGATTACTTATATAAAAAAAAAAAACTTGGGAATGCAACTCTCCGAAAGTACAAATAAGAGCTTTTCTGGCTTTGAATATTTAGATGAAAGTGTTTTCGATTCGTCTGATTGAATTGTTTTGTATTAAAATAAAACTTTATACAAAACGTATTCATTAATTATACTTGTAACCAAACTATTTGTTAATTAATTCATAACAATCCCGCTGTTAGATTGCCCTTGGGGGCATGGCTATTATCTGTCTGTGAGTACCTACTACACAGCCTTCGTACAAGGCTTCAGCGTCACCTATTAACGTTGTTAATACTCGATATTGAAGTGCCACCTACTTAGAATCGGGGTTATAATATCTTCAAAAATAACTTCTTTTTCTTTTTTCAAGGTGGTTTTTTTAACCTCAACTCAAGAGTTGAAGTTAAATCACAGAATAATTACAGAAGCCATTAAATAATTACAGAGGTCATTGATTAAGATCAATGGCCTCTGTGGAGTATATAATACAATTTTGCCAATAACGTCTAAACTGTCTATGGACTATCTTAATTTGACAGGTTTAAAATAACATTCTTTTCTTTCTTTCTCTTATTGTTTTTCACGGCTTGTGCATTTAGCCAATGTCACGTAATGAATTATATATTCATGTCGAAAAAGACGGCCGCGCAACCGAACACGGAAGAAGTTTTGGTACAAAGCCATGATGTGGCCACTATGCTACAATATTTCACTGTTCTTTATGAATTATTCACTTAATGCACTTTTTACTACATAAATTACGCGTTTTTATTTAGTAAACGACACTATAAATAATATGAAAGTCCAATGAAAAATGAGCGTGGCACTCATCTTAGCTTCCCGCCAAAACCTCTCAAAATAACATTTTATCTTCTGTCCTTTTAGAAATAGAAAGAAAAAGATGCACTGAAGTTAAATTTAATTTAGTTTGTGAACAAAGGAATCATGGCCATTGTATATTTTGTGTACTTATAAAATATCTATTCCTTCTTCTTTTTTCAAGGTGAGATTCAACCTCAACTCTTGATCAATGGCCTCTGTGGAATAGATACCAAAATTTTTCAAATAACACATGTAACAAATTATAATGGGGGTATCGCCAATGACATTTGAAAAAGACGGCCGCGTGAACCGTCTATGAGGAAGGTTTGAGGCAAAGTCATGATGTGGCCACTATGCTGCGATATTTCAATGTTCTTTACGAATTATTTACTGAATGCACTTTTTACGACATAAATCACACGCTTTTATTTTAGTAAACGACACTATAAATAATAAATTCCTTTCCTTAAATTTCCTGTCAAAACTCCTCCTCCAAAAATAACAAGTATCAAGATCTGTTGACATGTAGTATTTTGGGTTGTCACAGGTGCGACACTAGTGACCTTATTTATTCCACACTTTTTTTGCCACATTGTACAGTCCCTCCATCTTACGAAGTTTTGATCAGGTCACGTGCTTTGACGTGAGTTTAAAATTTTTCACCTATCCCAAAAAAAAAGTGCACAAAGCCGTTAGAGAACTTTTCCCTTCAATCCATACTAATATTACAAATGCGAAAGTAACTCTGTCTGTCTGTTACGCTTTCCCGCTTAAACCTCATAACCGATGTTGATGAAATTTGGCACAGACAATCTTTAGACCCTGAGAAAGGACATAGGCTACCTTTTATCCCGGAAAAATTTGATTTTCCCGAGGGAAATCTAAAAAGCGCGATATAACCGAACTCCACGCGGGCGAAGCCGCGGGCGGAAAGCTAGTAATATTTATAAATGGCCCCAGGGTCTAAACGCCACGTTTAGTCCTACAATATTATAAAGTTCTCGGCTTCGAACGTGAGTGCAGACCACTATTTAGCCACAAAAGGGCTTGACAATAATGGCATGCTTCAGCGAACACTTTTGAGATGGGGTACAATACGGTCTGAGAAAATCGGACTTCAGTTGAAAATAGAGAATACAAATAATAGGAGCAATGTCTACGTGGCGTTATTTAACCTTTTTATAGTTCAGACTAGCTGCTCCCTACGTCGATCCTGTAGGAATATTGGGGCAAAAGAAACCTACGTACTAAACCATCCGTGTGCCAAATTGAAAATTGTTGAAAAAGAAACCGTGAACCTGGCGCACAGGCAAGTGAAGGAACAAGGGTGGGCTTTAGTCAGTAAAAGTCTGACATGCCCTTCCGCTCCGCCCAGAACGGGAGAGGTCATTTGATTTCCCATCCAAAACAATAAAAAGGCCGCATTTGATTACAATTTCTAAACAGCGGATGGCTGCGGCGAATAGTATAGTGTTGAGAAAAATGATGAAATGAAAAAGAAATTATTTCAGCAAAAAGGATCAGCATTGCCATCCAACGTGACACTGCTCTGCCTTTTGAACACTTATCCCATTGTCAGCGATTCAACGAATTTTTCGCTGCCCACCGCCCGCCTGTGTAAAATAAAACTTAAAATACAGAAAATTTGAATGGATAGATGTCTGTCATTCTTTCACATAAAACGTATAAAACGGATTTGGATGACATTTGACACACAATTGGTTAATAACCTCCAATAAGCCTCTTCGCACGCCTCTCCAAAGCCTGGAGCACAGCAGAAGAGTAGCCAGCGTGTCGATGTACTATAGGATGCATTTTGGAGAGTTTGCCAGGGAAATGCATAATTCGTTCCAGCATCGGACGGCCTATCGTCCGGCGAGTTTCCACCCTTACGTCGTTGATACCACTACGAAGCGTTTCGCCTCCTCTTTTATACCGGTTACATCGAGGGACTGGAACAATTTCTCAGCGGCAGTGTTTCCATCGGACTACAATTTAAGTGTCTTCAAGGCTAGACTGAATAGGCTCTTAATAAACTAGCAAACTTTACCATCAACGATTGCATCACTGCTTATCATCAGGCGGGATTGCGGTCAAGCAGACTTCAGTTTACATCGTGCGTTGGTCGCCGTTAATTAAAAAGAGCTCAGTTGATATAAAATAAGCGCCTGTTAAAATAATGGGAGCAATATGTACGTCCGCGTTAGCTCCCGTTTTCGCAAAATACTTTTATTACTGCTCTGCTCCTATTGATCTTAACGGGATGTTATATAGCCTATGTCCTTTCTCAGGTTCTAGACTACCTATGTACCAAATTTCATTACTATCGGTTCAGTTGTTTTGGCGTGAAAGCCGGACAGACAAACAGACAGACATACAGAGCACTTTCGCATTTATAATAATAGTATGGATAACCACGAATAACACATGGGGTAGGCTTTTCATCCCGATATTCCCGAAACTTACCTATAATATTTTTACTTAAAATAGTTCCAAAGGGCAACTTAAATAGTGGAGACCTACATTTATATATTGACCTAACGCCATCTAAATACTCCACGATTCGAATCAGCCGTAGCATGGCTTCACAAAATGGCTGCCGTTGGCCTCCCCCACGTGGTCGACGGCCAACAATACGCACTAACGAGATATTTGAGGCACGTCTGACTGACGAATTCAAATTTACTAGGAAACGTTATTCAAATTCGAAATTATGGTCGGTTTATATAATATAGAGGGGTTGGGTTGTGTTTTGGCGTGTGAAATAGAAGGGTTTATTTATTAGTACTTAAGGAGTTAGTAGTCTTGTTGGTCTAGTGTAGTCGTGGTAGCCTAGTGGTTAAAACACCAGCCTCTCAAGTAAGCTAGCAGCTCTGATTAAATCAGAACAGTGTGTCTGTGTTTTTTTAAATGAACAGACAGCCGTGCTGCTGGGGAGTTTCTTCCGCCACTTCTTCTTCCCACCGAAATCACTAGGAAGTGTCGATGGGTGGGCGTTTTTTGGGGGACTGTCTTATGTAATATAAGCGTTATAAATAAAGTTATATAAGCGGGCCCGTCTTCTTGCAAAAGAATATGACTATAAGTATGTATGGTTGTCAGGGTGTAAAATCTTGCTGCGTAAAAGTGATACGTCCAAAATTATGTGTGTGTCTAGCGATATCGATTTAGCTAAAATAAAGTGACTACCCACTCATGTTCATTATATATGCATACTTAGTTTTTTACCTACTATAATATTACCTATATCACTTTACTGTATAATAATTTGTTGTTCATATATTAGGAAGGACTGTACATTCATCTATAAAACTCATTACCAATCAATAATAATATATTTTAAATTCTTCAATGTAATGTTAGTGGAACTTGTTTACCTGTTCATGGCAAAAATAACGATCAAAATTCGATAAGAATAACTTGTCAATTTATTATCAAAACGTGAGGGGATTACGCACTAAATCACATATATTTCTTTCAGAAGTCTTGCAGAGTAACTATGACGTCATATGTATCACAGAAACTTGGCTTAATGATAATTTTCACAGTAGCGAATATGTTGATAGCCGATACGAACTATACCGCTGTGATCGTAATTACCAAGCGACCGGCAGCGATCGTGGCGGGGGTGTTATGATTGCGGTGCGTCGCGAGCTTTGTCCTTGGCAGCGCAGGGACACGCATGCGTCACCGCTGTCGGACGAGGTTTGGGTCTCTCTGCCTCTGCGCACGAATTCGTTGGTGGGGCAAAACAATGCCGGTTCTAGCTGCTTACACATGATAGCTACGTATATACCCCATGGTGCTAGTCACGAATCATTGCTAACATCGTTCTACGACAGAGTGAGTGAATTTATTTTACGTAACCATAGTGATAAATTTCTTATACTCGGAGACTTTAATGTCACCCATGCACATTGGTCTTGCAATCATAACTCAAATTACATGGATATACACACTAACAGTGATAAATTAGTCAGCCTCACCGCCGATTTTATGAATTTCTCATCGTTATTACAGTATAATAATCAATTTAACCATAATAATAGACTATTAGATTTAATTTTTAGTAATGAATTGTGCCTCATCTCACTCTGCCAACATCCATTAGTACCACAAGATTTGCATCACAACCCATTAGAAATTGACATAAAATTATATTTCCGTCCCGCACTCAAGCTCCCATCTTCAGCTAGAAGACAATTCTATAAAGCAAACTATGAATCAATTAAAACTGCCCTTGAGTCTATGCATTGGGAGAATATTTTTTCAAGTATGACCCATGTCGATTCGATGGTTGATTATTTCTATAGTGTTCTCGAAAATATTGTGGACGAATTTGTGCCAACCTGCAATTTAAATTTTAGAGAAAAGTATCCACCTTGGTATACAAAACCACTTATTAAATTATCTAAAGAGAAAAGCAAGTTTCACCATAAATGGAAAGCTTACGGCAACCTTCAGGATTACCATACGTTCTCGTTACTGCGGAGTAGATTTAAAAAAATGTCTAAAGATTGCTATCGTAATTTTATTAAATATTCTGAAGACAATATAAAGAAAGACCCTAATTCCTTTTGGTCATTTGTCAAATCAAAAAATGCATCTAATACCATACCTGAAAAGATGATGTACAAAGGTCAGATTCTCTCTACTGGTGAGGAGATTTGTGATGCCTTTAATCATTATTTTAATTCAGTTTTTGTTTCAGTCACCTCTCAATCCTACCCTCACAGCTGTAACTCATCTTCAACTGTAGATATAGGCACAATCGACCTCACTTTTAAACAAGTATTAAAAGAATTAAAAAATGTCAATACGAAAAAAGGTGCGGGATCCGATGACATTCACCCAATTTTCATATCTAGGTGCGCTGAGGTTCTTGCAAGACCAATAACCATTATATTTCGTACATCTATTAAAACTGGAGTATTTCCTACAAAATGGAAACAATCAATTATAACCCCTATACCCAAAAACAATAAAAAAGATATTGTAACAGAATACAGACCAATTTCAAAATTATGTGTTCTTGGAAAAATATTAGAAAAAATAGTAACATCTCAGGTTTCACTCGCTCTTCGTAATCACATTTCTCAGCACCAGCACGGTTTCATCAAACATCGTAGCGTGGATAGTAATATGTTGGATTTTTCGGAATTTTTAGTGCAAGCCATGGATAAAAATCAACAAGTCGATGTCGTGTACACGGACTTTTCGAAGGCGTTCGATAAAATTAATCACGATATGCTTATTGAAAAATTAGCGATTGCCGGAGTACACGGTAACTTACTGCGATGGATCCAATCTTATATAAAAAATCGAAGTCAGGCGGTCTGTGTTAAAGGTTACTCATCTCAATTCCTCCCTGTTCCCTCTGGAGTTCCCCAAGGTTCCCATATTGGACCATTGCTCTTTAACCTTTACATTAATGACATAGGATCTATATTTGACCATAGTAACCATTTACTTTACGCTGACGACACAAAAATATTCAGAGTGGTTGAATGTCTCACAGATTGCGCTAAACTACAAAGCGATTTATTAAACCTGCATAACTACTGTACAACAAACCAACTCTATCTCAACATAGATAAATGTTTCATAATGTCATATACTCGGAAAACTCACCCTCTCAATTTCGACTACACCATAAATGGCTCAATCCTTAAAAGAGTTTTCACCATTCGGGACCTAGGTCTCATTATGGACTCCAAATTAACATTTACCAATCACATCGATCACATCGTCGGCTCCGCTTTTCGCAGCCTTGGTTTTATTTTGAGAATCAGTAAACCTTTCAAAAATATTATGACTTTAAAAATTATTTATTTTTCTTTTGTCCGCTCTATTTTAGACTTTTGTAGCACTGTGTGGAGTCCATGTTTTAAAGTACACATCGATAGAATAGAAAAGATACAAAAAAAGTTTTTAAAATCACTAAATTATCGGAATAATATTTATGAGACCGAATACGAAGATGCATTGCGTAGGCATAAACTGATAAGCCTTCGCAACAGACGTGATACATTCGACATTATTCAGTTGTTCAAAATTTTGACCTCGTTAACCGATTCTCCATCATTACTTGGTAAAATATCCCTAAAAGCACATGCTCGTCTACCCGTACGCCCCTCACGTATAAAACCACTTTTCGTTCCTCCTCGACTAACTAAAACTTACACTCGTAACTCATTCTTATACCGTTCCACTAACAACTATAATAGAGAATTTACAGACATAGATCTTTTTAACATTTCTCTTAATAAACTAAAATTAAAGCTAAAAAGTAAATATCTCACCTAATCAAAATTTATATTTTTTGCCAGTTTACGTCCTTTCTAACTAATAAGCATATGTTTCACTGAAGTCATTTTTTTATGCAAAAATGTTATGTACCCAAACATATTTAAGTCTAACCGTCGTCTTTCCTTATAGGAAGTTTTGCATTATTTTAACATTTATATAACATTGTCGGCACTATAGGTCTATTCTAAGAAACCAATTGTATTTATAACTAATTGTTTGTATATGACTGTTTGATGCCAAAATAAAATAAAATAAAAAAAAAAAAAAAAATAAAGTAATATTGACTTTCAAAACGTGCTGATTCTCAGCCTAATTTGAATAAATGACTTTTGATTTTATGAGTGTGCGGCAAGTACCAATGTAACTTTTCTAAGTTATATATACTTTCTAAGTATATCTTGGACACCAATAACTGATTAAAAGATGAAGGAAAATATCTTGAGGAAACCTGGACTTTAAGTCTGAAATCGCCATCTCGCATTGAGCAAGCGTGGTGATTACGCTCAATCCTTCTCTGTATGAGAGAAGACCTGTGTCCAGCAGTGAGACGATAAAAAGGTTGATGATGATGATGATGACGATGGCTGGTGGAGGTGTGGCTAGCTAACCCCCAAAACTGTCAACTTAGATCAAAACTAAGAATTTAACATGTACAGTAATATTACATGTAATCACTAAATCAACGAGACGGTCTAGTAATTAGTTCCAAATAGCAAAGTTACCAGTTTTAACGCAATGAATCTATTGTTGTGTATTTTGTTTTATTAAATGCAAATTAGAATTTTTCAAGGGTGGAGGCTCAGTGATTCACCCTGATTTGGAGGTGGCAAGTTCGAACAAAAGCTGGCACATTACTTTGTTCGTTTAATTTCATCCCAACTGCTCTGAAAAATGAAAAAGAAATGAGGAGATCCGCAGAAGAGCAAGAGTGACTGAGATAGCCTGAAGAATTACTACACTTAAGGTCGCGGGAAACCGCTAGATATAAGAGGCGCAGGACCGGTCGTCGTGGATATCCTTGAGAGAGGCCTATGTCCAGCAGCGGATTTCTTTCGGCTGCAATTATGAATGATGATGATGATGATGACTTTTTTGACACTTGCTCTAGAAACTTCATGTTGTTAACACTGAATTAAATTTTATATGCTTTCATTAAGTATCCATATTTATTCTTCCGGTATATTACTGAATTCCTATACATGATCCGGCTCGAAGGACCATTCGAGGGACTCATGGATTATTAACTTCCACGATTATAACATAGCATACGTACATATAATAATAGCATTATAAAGACAATAGACTTCTATATCTATCTATACTAATATATAAAGCAGAAGAGTTTGTTTGTTTGAACGCGCCAATCTCAGGAACTACTGGGCCGATTTAAAAAATTCTTTTTGCGTTGGATAGCCCATTAATCCAGAAAGACTTAATGCTATATAACCACACGCTGCGACCAATAGGAGCGGAGCATAACTAACGAAGACGCTGGCGGCCGCTAGTTAAAAAAAAAACTCTTTAGTTGATAGAAATAGTTACTAAAACACAAGAAATGTAATATGAAATGCTCTGTTTCCAAACAATATACTCATGGGTCCCACAAAATCCTAAGTTAAAGTGACCGAGCTCGAGGTCGATAACTAGGCAACAAAGTTATATTGTCTGTGCTCCAGTGTCGCAATTATTTTGTAATCAAAGTTATGTTCACAATAAGACAGCAATTTGATTCTGTAACAATCTCATCGTAAAACTTAGGTGAGGCGAGCGTGGAGTGAGATGTCATTCCAACTATTGACAGTTCATCCAACTTTTCATGGTGAAATATGCTGGTGAAACCTCATCGTTTTGTGAATTAAAACAGAGTGGTTCTGAACCTCTCTGGTCCTGAACGTTTTGCTACTGAGATTTTCTACACTCACTATCAATAATCATCATCAAACTTAGCTACTTGAAGTCCACTGCTGGATATAGGCCTCCCGCAAGGTTTTCCAAAAAGAAGGGTTGGTCGCGGCCTGCATCCAACGTTTCCCTACAAATTTGGTCGGGACATCCGACCAACTAGTCGGTGGATGTCGGACGCTGCGTTTGGCGGTACGTGGTCGCCATTTAAGAGTGCCCCATCAGTCATCGGCTCTACGAGCTATGTGCCCCGCCCACTACCACTTCATAGAGCTAATCCGCTGGGCTCTGTCGGCGACGTTAGTTCTTCTACAAATCTCCTCGTTCCTGATCACGTAGAGAAACACCTAGCATAGCCCTCTCCATAGCTGTCTGTGCGACCTTGAGCTTTCTTATGAGGCCTACAGTGAGGGACCACGTTTCGGATCCATATGTCATCACCGGTAACACACATTGGTTAAAGACTTTTGTCTTTAGGTACTGAAGTATTGCACTATAGTAGAAGATACTACCGAGCTTCCCGAACGCTGCCCAGCGGAGACGGATTCGCCGAAACGCCTCGTCCTTGAAGCTGAAACCATCGATCTGCAGCAGACTAAACTATCAATAATAGTTATCAACAAATTATAAGTATGAAAGATTATTAGTTTAGAAAAGGCTGTATTACCTGCGAGGACCGCTGGTTGTTCGAAAGCGCTATTGTGGCATCTGGCCATGAAGCGCTGGCATGTGAAGGAACACGGGTAGGTTTTAGTAAATAAAAGAGTTGGTGCAGTAATCTAATGAAAAAAAAAAAAAATCGCTCCACGAATTTTTTTTCTCGATTATGCTTTCCTTTCCCATCGAACATTCTCATATAAGTATTAAGCTTTTTTTTAAACTTCAAATAATAGGATCGTTGACTAAAAACACTAATTGGTCATCAATCAGATTTTCATAAGAAACTAGATGTGGAGGAAGGCTGCTCTGACGTATTACGTCGGGGTCACCAGTGTGGAGGCATGAGGAACAGGGAGTAAAGTTCACTCATCCTCCATAGAGAAGGGGGGATCCTCCGACGAGACGGGTGTGACGTCTGGTATGGTATGCTAATTGCACGGTAAACTCAGATTGCGAGATGTAGAATTCGTGGGACGTTACTATGTTTTTCATATAAAAAAAAAAATTAAGACGATACAGTGCGTTGAAAACTCGAGTGATGTCACTCCTCACTACACTTTTTAGGGAGGAGTGACGTCACCAGGCCCCACACCTAATCTTTGATTTGATAAAACAAAATATTCGTATCCAATATTTTTCTATAATCAGAATGACGGACTTAATAGAACCGTTTTTTCACCCAGTAAACACCCTTATTCCTATTTTGAGATATTACAAGTAATTAATAACTCTATTACTAAATAGTGAGTGCGACCACTTCGCTCCGTCAGCTTGCACCCGATTGTTCATAGTGCTAACATAACCTAATCCATACGATTGGCGGGGCCTAGGTTAGTTGCTGCTAATTCACGCGTTTGATTGGTCACTGTCCCAAACTAGCTTAGTTACTGCGACAGACTTTTTTTCAAATTATAAACTAACGCTTGAGCACAATCCCGCCTGATGGTAAGCAGTGATGCAATCGTTGATGGTAAAGTGCGCCAGTTTATATGTACTCACTCTAGCCTTGAAGACACTTAAATTGTAGTCCTACGAAAACACTGCCGCTGGCAAATTGTTCTAGTTCAACGCTGAACCGAGTATAAAAGAAGAGGCGAAACGCTTCGTTCGGATCGTTGCGGTGTCAACAACGTCGTCCTAATTGGCGGAGATCGCACGATGACACGATGCGTTCTATTCGTGCGATGAGTTTAAACATACAGATTTCATCAGAGTGTCCTATGCGTACGATCGTTATTAAGCATTTCATGTGCTCGCACGATTAGTTGCGAGGTTCAAATTAGGACACTCTGACGACGATGTACTACGGTTCGTCTGGGGAATGGGGGAATTAAATCATGCAATTCCCTCGCACACTCTGCATAAATGCATCCTATAGAACACCGGCAGGCTGGCTACTCTTCGCCTGTGCTGCAGGCTTCACAAACTGGGGAAACTGGGGAAAGGCAGACTGTGGGTAAAGACCTGAAACTAAAGGAGTTGCTCAATTATTTAGAAAGGTGTGCATAGTTAGAAGCGCAAAACCTTTTAAGAGGTTTAGTTAAGTGTTTCCAAACAAAAATAACGGTTTAGCTTAAAAAAACTCATTAATGTTGTTTTTATTTTCAATTACCTATACATATCGCATCGAAACCGTGAGTTATTCCCAATATCTCTTTCATTATTTTCCACATAAAAATCTCATTCACAAGACCCAAGGTTGTAAACCTGCAAATGTAAAAAGTAAACTGAAATTCACCAGGCCGATTCTTATTTATTATAGCAATGAAACTAGAGATGGGCTGCACGTAATCCCGGCGCTGGATTCAAATGTTCCGGGTGGCGTGGGATGATAAAGTTCCCGGCTTTTTATTCCTTTTTAAAGTGCCTGTAATGATTTATTTCTTGGCTGATGGGCTGTGTATTTGCTAACGAGTTTTCTGATGCCGGTTGTGTGATCGGAAAAATGGAAGCAAGAATCAAGAACATACCTATATACCTATGTAGGTATATTTTTGATATTGAGATATATGCGATAATAGCTGCGCTCGTGAATTCGTTTCCGTGCATATTGGGGAACTGTTTTCTCCAAAATAAAAGTGACAATCCCGTCAAAGTCTTTCCAAGAATAGTTGGAACAAGCAGACAAAATTTTGAAAAAAATATATTACTAGCTCTTGCCCGCGACTCCGTCCGCGTGAACTTCAGTTTAAGCAATATTTACGTCCGCGTTCGGTCCCATTTTCGCAACATTTTTTGTTACTGCTCTGCTCCTATTGGTCATAGCGGAATGTTATATAGCATAATATGTCCATTCTCAGGCTCTAGACTATCTGTGTACCAAATTTCATACAATCGGTTCAGTAGTTTTGACGTGAAAGACGGACAGATAGACAGACAGACAGACTTTCGCATTTTATAATATTAGTATGGATTAAATGCTAGGTTAGGGTCGCATAAACAGGGAGCCGGACGCCCGGAGTCACCACTGCGTCACACTCGGGGACGTTTATCGCCCCGCAAAGATCAGGACCGGAGGTGGCAGCGCGAAGTATTTACCGCGCGTCTCTCAGACGTCACGGGGGGAGTCCAACACCTCATTCCCCCCAATGACCCAATGAGGCCTGCAGTAGCAGTAGTATTGTGATACGGGGCGCATTGCTAAATTACCTTAAGAAAGTATGTTCCCAAAATAATATTTTCTACTTCCCATCTCTACAACCTGTTTATTATGAGTGGTATGTATCGTAAAATTTTATTGTACCAATTTATTTACAGATATTTCTATCCACGTTGATTTAGTTATAAAAGAAAAAGTAACATAATTGTATATCAGTTACTATTTATTACGTCTATTCCTGTAGGATTAGGAACAATATAATATTTTGATATGCCATAACGGTTTTTTAGTTTTGATATTATTTCATCACCTGCCTAGCCTTTTCCCAACTCTTTAGGTGTCGGCTTCCAGTCTGACCGGTATGGAGAAATGAGGAACAGGGAATAAAGTTCACTTATCCTACTTAAAAAAGGGAGAATCTTCAGACCAGACAGGTGTTGAATCTGGCAGGTGCTCCATGCATTTCGAAAAACATGTCTAATTAAAAACGTAAATAACGCAATGAATGTTGTTGAACTGTCAAAATGAAAACCATTGCTACTGACATTGTGTTACACCCTACCCTTTTTTTGTATGGACGGGAAATCATCAAATGACTGCTCCCGCTCTGGGCGGAGCGGAAGGGCGTGTCAGACTTTTACTGACTAAAACGCACCCGAGTTTCTTAACTTGCCTGTGCGACGGCCAGGGCCACGGTTCTTGTTTAACCAACCCGCAACCCTGACCCAGGAGTATATAGTAGAGAGTAGTATAGAGGGCATCGGTCTTCGTGGATCCACGATGTGCTGACATCTCTTTGAGGCGCGCGTGAAACACGACGCGCCGTCGACTCGGGCCTGGTCCTTACTGGGCGGCGAGCTGCCCACTGCTCACCGCTTGCAGGCCCGCGCCTACGGTGGCTGGTAGTTCGGTGTCATCTCCCGACCAGGGCGTCTCCTGCGGCGGCTAGTGGTGTGAGGGTGCTGGGATTCCCGCTGCCTCACGCGCTCCCACACATCCTCCACCTTCTCCTTACATCCTACCCTGCTGGATCAATCAGAACTAGGACCACGATATCAACGGGGCAGTTGAACGGTAGAACGGTCTACTGCTGGACCTGCAAAGTAATTGCGCAACACACAATAGGTTTCATTTCTACACTTTTTCTTTGTTTACTTTGTTGAAAAAACATTTCATTCAGTCTTTCATTTCAGCCGAAAGACGTCCACTGCTGGACATAGGCCTATCCCAAGGATCTCCACAATGACCGGTCCTGTGCCTCCCGCATCCAGCGGTTTTCCGCGACCTTCACCAGATTGTCGGTCCACCTTGTCGGGGGCCTATCCACGCTGCGCCTAGAAAACATATTTTTTGTATATCATAATATATCAAATATTCTCGGTGGTGGCATAAGTTATCACCAACCAAACAAAGTCTTGCCGTCAAGTGATTCGTCGTGTTCCGGCATAATGTCTGGTGAATCCGTACAGAGGGTTTGAGGAGTTGTGTTCTTATGTGTACCGGGTACATAGCGCCAAATGTTGTTGTGTCGGGAGTTTTGTCGTGGAGGATCTCTAGATCAATCTCCCTCTGGCACAGCATCGTTGGTCGTGTTGTTGGGTTTAACATTGCATCATCTCGCTCAACTACCGTCTTCCTTCCCACTCACTTAGGGTTTTTGAGCGAATAGGGTCTTAAAAAACTAGCGCGCTGTACCATCATCGTGCAGATGTACAGCGTGCTAGTTTTTTCACAGTTTACCATCAGGCGTGATTGCGGTCTAGCAGTACTTTATAATTATATAGACAGCCTCCGTGGCGTAGCGGTAGCGGACGCGGCCGTTGCGCAAGGTGGCGCGGGTTCGATCACCGCACTGTGCAAGTATTTGTATGCATGAATATGAATATTTGCACGGGTCTGGTCGTGCCTCGGAAAGCACGTTAAGCCGTTGGTCCCGGTTGTCATACGAACATCTAGTGGCAGTCCTTACGGGTTGTTGAAGCCCTCAAAAGTCCAACAATTGGTCTAACTGCAATGCTTCGATGTCGCCTTCGGGTTGTGGAGGTCAGAGGGCAGTCGCTTCACGGAAAATGTCGAAATTTAGCCATATCAGCAGTTGGACTGGTAAAGCGGACCCCAGACTCCAAAGCTGAAAAAGACTTCGGATGCGACTGGGATTAACGCTGGGATGATGATGTAATGAGTAGTTTATAATTATAAAAAAATCTTCAAAATGATTGAGATCCAGAGTAACAGAGTGTTACGTAGTTAAGATGCTGGCTTTTTGCACACTAATTCAGTATAATTCTACTAACCTAATTTGTGAACACTTCGCACCTTTAGGATAATAGAGACCTAATTCGAAATTTGAAGATTTCAGTGTTGACTCATAAAATTACCTTCCATGGCCATCTTCGTCGGCTGGTAATAAAACAGAGACTTAATATGGCGTAGAAAGGCACAAACTTATACTTCGGTCTCTTTCACTCTGTCCTCTTCCTCCGCTCCTGTTCAATTCGAGAGAGTCACAAGCAGTAATGTACCGCGAGTGTCATGCTCAGGTCGTTACTTTTTTATTACTGTGGAGACCTAGACCTGATTAGAACGCTACAAGACTAAAAATTAAGGTATGTGGATATAACTATTTTTGGTAAAGTAGAGACCTATTTGTTATTGAGTTTATTTCATAACAAATTGTCTCTAAACAGCAATGACTTATTTGTCATTGAGTCAGTCTTTGATTTAAAAAAAATAAGAATTAAAGACCCAAACATCATTTGGTCTATGTCATTACGAAACTAGTGTTTATGATAAAAGCTGATTTATGATTATGCTCCTCTTGTAATAAATATGATTATATTTTCACAGACTATTTTAGACATAGGTCTACCTACATACCAAATCGTTTTGTTGTCTTGTTAAATGTGTCATATTATATTTGAAATTTTTTCCTCTAATACCAGTAGCTCATCTAATAATTCTAGTAGATCACCATCAACATCCTATTCCAGTTCCAGCAGCAGTTCTTGTTTAGGTAAACCGAATGACCATTTCATAGATGGGCCATCAACATCTAATTTAACCGGTCATATTGCAAGCAGAACTACATCTGTAGTAAAAAAAGTTACCACCAGTCACCTATTAACTCAGATGAAAGCCATGTGGATATAAGTGACTCAGACCCAACCTATACTGTAGATAGGTTCAATCTTAGAAATACTACTTATTTATCAAGCTTTAGCTCCAGTTCTTCACCTTCGTCCAACACCGCAGCATCTAATAACACCTGTTCGCCTAATTCTGTCGTGGAAGTTCATAGAAGATCTGAAGAAAGCGTACTCGAAATCCATTAAAATGGAATCTAAATGTAACAAAATTTTAAGAAATCCTGGGAAGCCGACGTTTCTATGATGACCAAAAAGGAAGCACAGGCCGGTATAGTTAAAGATGCATGTAAACGTAGAAACCAATGTTCTGAGAATGTAGCTGGTTCCGATAGAAATTAATTATTTGAAACACACTCTCTTTGCAACATCGAACTGCATAGACTTTACATAATTAAGCCTAGCTGCAAATATACTAACGCCGCTAAACCATATAGCAATATCTGTATTTGTAAGACGTTCTTTATTAATCTGCAAGGGATATGTGACCGTCAAATTAGAACCGTTAAAATGAAAACTGACCCGAAGGTTTCGTAAGTAAAGACTTAGAGGTAAGCTAGTACTTTGGAAGAAAACTCATGGATCCACTACTACAAGAATAGAGTCTCATTATTTGTGAGCAACAACTTCCAGGGACAGACGATTATGGACCTCTGGAGAGATTTCGATAAATCTCAGAAAGAAGAAGGAAAACCAATATGTGACTACTGGTTGTGTTACGAAATCTTTACAAAGGAATTTAATATAGGTTTTATGCAACCAAAAAAGATAGAAGAAGTGCGACTTCTGTTTAGATTATGAACTTGCTACTCTTATTCGCAAGGTGGCAGTTAAAAAAATATAATTATGATTATCATCAGAAAGAAAAGGTTCTGTGTCGAGAAGAAAAACGTCTAGATTGTCAGAATATAAATGAAACTAACATTTGCGCAGTCGATGTCGATAACATGGACGATTTGCAAGCTGTTATGCAGTGTCCCACTGGAGACATGTAATCTTTTTTTATTATACCAAAACTAAGTTGTCATAATTTTACAATAGTAAAAATGTTACAAAAGAACAACAGTTCAAAAGCGTAAAAAATAAAGAAGATAACGATAATCAAATGGGGACATACCGTAACGTAGGTATATAGTTATTTCTGGGACGAAGTTCAGGGAAAAAGGAAGGGCTAACGAGATTGGGTCATGTATTTTAGATAATTTACACCGTTTAAATGAGCAGAACCCCAACAAAGCTCTCCATGTTTTCTTATTCAACTCCCAAAAGCTGAAGGGGGTCAGTTCACTCTAAGGATACACTCCGTAAAGTAGGAGCCAAGGTGAACGGGCTTCTTATGGCGGTGAGAGATGCTTTTGTTTTGGCGGCATGAATGCTCCACCATAGCCGCTCTTTCGGACGGTATTGATTCCTCACTAGCCCGAGCATCCGGCAGGTACCTCTCCACAACTGTGGTGTCATCTGCATACCCATAGATATCGCGCATCAGCAGATCGTTAATACGCAGCAGGAATAGATTTGCACAGAGAACAGACCCCTGAGGATCACATTAGTCTACATGGGCTCCGATGAACATACGTCGACAACAACTCGGAGGGACCGTACAATCAGGATAATTGTTACGGATAAAATAAAAATAAATACATTGCGTCGTTATCTATTTTTGAAATTATTCACACAATTACTCATGAATATCTAATTAAAAGGCATACCCAGAATGAAGGGGATAATGTTCTTAAGCCTTATTGAAAAGGATATTAAGAGAAATAAAATGTCTGGGCACACCCTCTACCAATACCTATGTTACCTTAATTAAGAACTCGCCTAAAAATGGTAAAACTATTTATGTGATACAGTTGATATACGAGTTTTTCAGCGATTTAAAGGTTCTACAAGAAAAATGGGGATATAATTACAATGAAGATGAACATAAAACCAAAATGATATGGACCAATGTCAAGGTTATGGAATTTTTTAAAGCAGAAAAGTTCGCATTTTGCTGTAAAATCTCGTACACTCAATGTGAGTTCACCATGATCAATACGAGAAATAAACGGAAGAAGATGGTCGAACCAGAAGATATAACGCTAACCAAAGAATATTTACAAAGACTAGAGCTAAGCGAACATAAGAAGAAAGACTTTCACGATCTTGTTGATAAAAACTTAATACATACCTGGTTATTATGCAGATTTGTATAACTCTATACTTTAATTGTTAAATTTTTCGAAATTCATGGTAATTGATAAACTCATTTTTTTAAAATCTTATTATTATATTTCAATAGTTTTAAATAATGTGACTTCATTGTTAGAAATACTACAGTTACTATCAAAGAAGACTGAGTAGCATTTGGTAGTCATTTTTGTATAATTTTCTTTTAGGTTTACTTTTCTTTACAACATACAGTTTTAGAATTTGTAAGCAGTAAAGTCTTTTGCCGGTTTACTTTTATAGTCAAACTTTTTATTACCTTAGTATGTATTTTTTCGTGTACTGAACATAAAAGTTTCCTTAAAACTATCTAAAAAATTATTAATACAGTGACTTATTTAGGAATGAAACCAGACTTCATTACAGAGATTCAGAACTAGAGAGACCTAAATAATAAAAGGTCTTTTAAAAAACAATGGTTTCAGACAAACAAAGACCTAAATAAGCACTGTTTTTGTATAAATTAAGAAAAAAATATTATTAATTGTTTTAATTATTTTTTTTAAATTATATGCGTGTTGGTAGATAAGTAAAGTAGGATATAAAATTAAAATAGTATGAATTTAAAGAAAGTGCAACCGAATAATCTCCCTTTTCTAAAAATATTGTTACATTATGAACCTTTATTCATCATTTCCCAAAAACTTGTTTTTTTGAGTTAGGTCTCTTTCATTCTAAAGGTGCGACTTAAGCTCTGAATTTTTTATCTCCGGACTGTTTAGCTAATGTATTTTAGATTAAATTTCTTTAGTAATTAGAGCAAATTATGTTAACGAGCCTAAAAAACAGTTTTTAGGCTAGTTAAGGCAATCAGTATGCTGGTTCTTAAAATTCTTTATAAAATTTTATCTTAAAAGGTACTCTGAAATGGATAACCATGTCTTCTGGAATCTCGTCTTCTTAATAATTTTATTGGGGCAGCTTCTAATGTTATACAAAGCACAGGTCCGTTCGTGTGTGGAGTACTGCAGCCACATTTGGGCTGGTGCTGCCAAGTGTCACCTGGCCACTTTAGATTCAGTGGAGAGACGTGCAAAGAGGCTGATTGGTGACCCTGATCTAACTCGAGTTGGTCTCCAAAGCCTAGAGCACAGGCGTAGAGTAGCCAGCCTTTCGGTGTTCTATAGGATGCATTTCGGGGAGTGTGCGAGGGAATTGCATGATTTAATTCCCCCATCCCCGTTCCACCAGCGGACGACCCGTCGGACGGCTGGTTTCCACCCTTACGTTGTCAACACCACTACGATCCGGACGAAGCGTTTCGCCTCCTCCTTTATACCGCGTACATCGAGGGACTGGAACAATTTGCCAGCGGCGGTGTTTCCGTCGGACTACCATTTGAGTGTCTTCAAGGCTAGAGTGAATAGGCTCTTAATAAACTAGTGCGCTTTACCATCAACGATTGCGTCACTGCTTACCATCAGGCAGGATTGCGGTCAAGCGCTGGTTTATAATATGTAAAAAAAAAAAAAAAAAAAAATATTGGTGCAATATTGTGTTGTAAGTGATAAGCGTATTGTTAAAAATAGTTATTTTTAAATTTCTCTTTAAAATTTGGTTTAATCGATAATAAAATAAAATAAAAAATAATAATAGTAGGTAAGCAAAGTAATTAGGTAATCATTATTTGTTGAACAGGATCATAACGACAAGTAGTGTTCCTTCAGAAGTCTCTTGAATTCCTGCAACGACTGCGCGCGTTTTATTTCAATTGGCAATGCATTCCACAAACGAGGGGCCTGAACAGTAAAATATGTATCAGGGAACAGTGTGGAATGCATAGGCATTTTGAGCTTTATTTCAATCGGCAATGCATTCCACAAACGAGGAAGCATGCATTATATTACAAATAGGAATTTAAATGGTTAAAATTAACTGTTTTAAAAATCGAAGTTATATAACATTTTACTATATGACAAAAAAAATAAAAAACAATTTTTCGGCATTTTCGCTGTTCAAAGAGTGTTGCCTCTCTTCATACAATAGGCATGATAACATAGATATATACAATATGTAAAGAAAACCCTGTCCGATCCGTGTAGGTATTGTTAGGTATCGATAACTGATTCTACTAATGCCCACAAAGACAGGCTAAACTTAAAAAAAAATCCCCCTAAAAAAATAAATATTATTTCGCAAAAAGAGGTAACTTAATAACATGTGCGGTGAGCAACCCTACTGCCGGGGGCGGGGGGCAGGGCACGCGGCACGTGGTCGGGTCGCTACTCGCTTATAATAAAACCGGTGTTGTCACTTTTTTAAAAATTACCAAATTTCAGGGAAATTGGAATTAATTCCCGGGAAAAAAGGATTATTTCAAAATTCATTAGTATTGTTACTATGATGATTATGTAAAATTTTGTATTATATTTGGTCAAGTGTTTACCTAACCTTTATTATCCTTATGGGTCGGACAGGGTTTTCTTTACATATTGTATATAAATAGTGATTCTAATTAGTCCGTCTTTTAGATAAGCATAAAATATAGGACCCGTTTTTTTTGTTTTAACAAAATAATAAGAATTGAATGAGATATAACGCATTAAAGTTCAGGAGCGGGAGCTTATGACGTCAGGTTTGAGTAAAATTTGTACCCAGAAGTGACGTCACACAAAATTTTGACGTGCCGTATCTTCGTTGTTATTTGTTTCTGGGAGAAAAGAAAAAAAATACGTGTCGAATATTTTTGGCTAATCTAAAAGACGGACTAATTACTTTTTTTAGTCACCATTCCTATTGTCCAGCTTTGCTAAACAACTATTCAGTTGCTAGGCTAGTAGGTGGTGCGGATAAAAAATTATTTGCTACAGGCCATAAGGTCAAGAAATTAATACTCAAAAATATTAGCATCTCTTTGCAGTTACAGTATTGGCCATGACCGAAAATCTCGGCTCTAATTAGCCGAGAACCGAGACAAATTTCTCGGTTGGATTTGTAGCCGGGAATGCCTAGACCGAGACCTCCAAGTCTTGCCGCCAAGCGATTCGTCGTGTTCCGGCATGATGTCTGGTGAAGCCGTACGGAGGACGGGTCTGTGCAGTTGTGTTGCGATGTGTGGCGGTTACGATGCGCCAAATGTTGTTGTGTCGAGAGTTTGATCGTGGAGAGTCTTCAGATCAATCTCCCTCTAGCGCAGTATCGTTTGGTCGTGTTGGTTTTGGGTTTAACATTGCATCACCTCGCTCAACTGCCGTCTTCCTTCCTACTCACCAAGATTTTTAAGTGAATAGGCTTAATAAACTTGCGCGCTTTACCATCAATGATTGCATCACTGCTTACCATCAGGCGGGATTGCAGTCAAGCACTAGTTTATAATTATTAAAAAAAAAAAAACATAGGCCTCCTCTCGGTGAAGGTGAGTGGGCCGTAATCTACCACGCGGGCCTAGTGCGACTTGATAGATGTCACATGTCTTCGAAATTTAGGCTCTAGGGTAAATTCGGTTTCCTCACAATGTTTTCCGTCCCCGTTTTTAGAACAGTGGTGATAAAATAGTTTACACAAAGTAAAGCGCCTGATGGGGTTTGAACTTATGACCTACAACTTGTAAGTAGCCAATAGCCCTATGCCACCGCTGCTTCTCATTCACTATTTAAATTACACAGATATAATTAAATACATATACATAGTTATACAAACATGAATAGAGACACGGGAAAGTTCTAATTTCCAAAATAATGAGATCCTTCGGGACACACATGTGCCCATGTCAGATAACTGCGGTATAACAAGATAATTAATGGTAGGAATTCGACTACAATGTTTTTTAGTAAAAGTCTGCGGCTGTTTTGTCCTACACACTACACCAGTGGTTCCCAACGTTTTCAATGTCACTATCCCTGTGAACAAGTATTGGAATTGATTTTACTTAAGAGCGTACCAAGGAGGGCGGGAAGGGAGGCGCGGCCCCCCCTGGAAATCTCGTGGAACACGTATGAGCTCCCATGTTTACTAAATAAAGTATAAATGAGGACTTATCTCAAAATTTTTAATAAACCATGCAGTAGACAGTGACAAAATATACGGTGTGATTGCCAAAAAATTGCGTGTATAACGCACAAAGATGGGTACGCCCATGATTTTACCCCTTTTTTTTCTATTATAAAATGTGCCTGTGGCTTGTGGGCCAGCTTTACACAGAGGACCTATAGCGCCTTGCGTGTCCTTTATAACAACATTTTCAGGTCACTGTTCCGCCTCCCTCGATATTGTAGTGCATCTGGCATGTTTGACGGCTTTCACGCGTTGATGAGGAAGAAAGTGGCGTCGGTTGTAAGGCGGGTTCGGGGGAGTCGAAACGGTGCCCTTAAATGGATAGGAGAGAGAACTGACACTGTTCTTCTGAAGAGGTTCATTGAACTTCATGTTCGGGGGTTTGATAAGCCCTTTTTGTAATTTCTAGTGATGTGCACATTCTATTATTTTTTATTATGGACTTTTTTTGTTTGAAAATAAACGATTTTATTATTTCCTTTATTTCATCTAAAGACATATAAATTACATTTTTAAATATTTTTACATAAAAAATATATAAAAAAAACATTTAAAAATATAAAAAATAGTAGCCCACCGGTATCGGGAACAGGGTCCAAGCTACCGGCGGTCAGGGCTAATAAATATAGTAGCCGAGACGTGGTCTCCACTCGAGTACTCGTTTACCCCATCGGTTGTCGGTCCTGCGGCATATGTGACCAGCCTATTGCCAGTTCAGCTTGCTAATCCTCTCAGCTATGTCGGTGACTCTGGTCCTCTGTCGGATCACCTCATTTCTGATGCGGTCCTTCAGAGAGACGCCCAACATAGCCCGCTGTATAACTCGCTGAGCGGCTTTACATTTATGGACTAGTCTGACCGTTAGTGTCCACGTCTCGGCTCCGTAAGTCATGACGGGTAGGACGCACTGGTTGAAGATTTTTGTCTTCAAACATTGGGGTATGGGCGACGAAAATACCCGACGAAGTTTACCAAATGCTGCCCATCCCAGCTGGATCCTTCTATTTGCCTCCTTCTCGAAGTTGTTTTTCCCTAATTGCAATATATTTATTTACTTATTATTTATTTATCGATGTGAATGGGAGTCTGCTATATGCTCAACGCGGACCATGTGTGTGTTGATAGATATCAATGTCTTCGAATTTGCACAGACAGATTTTATATTTACATTTTGATTGCGGCCAGAGACTGACTGTATTAAATATGTATACACTTATTCAGAGGCGACTTTTTCCTATGTTTTCGAATGAAAGGAGATGTTTCAGAAATGTATGGAGCCTGGGCCAGCACATTGTACACTTAATGCTAGGTATAATTAACTTAATGCTAGGTAAATTATGCTAAAGTTAAATGTTTTTAATGTTAATTTCCTACATTTTGGCTTAGTTTTAATACAGATTCAATTTAAGTCGGCCAAGGAGTTCAATACAACTACTATAAATATGGTGGTCAGCAATAAGCGAAATAAGATTATGACAGTGACATTTGATTGACGTGTCATGTGTCTAAGGCTATCGTATCTATATTATCTACCATATGACTACGAAAAAAAAACAAAACAAGAATTCCGGACATATAGCCCATTAAATAAACACAATCAACTCAAATCAACACTCGACACGAACACAACGGGAAAATAGAACTGTCAAAGTCGGCATAACCACTGTCATAACCACTGTCATGGCTACCTTAATGAAGGGTTATCTCACTAAAAACGTTTCAAATAATTAATTATATGTACTTGTATTTCTATTCAAATTAATTTAGTAGTATTTTTATGAAAACCTTTTATTTTTTTCCTTTTTATCTATATAGCGTACATAGTGGTGGCCCAAAATGAAACATCTCCTTTCATACAGAGTATTTACCAACCCATAAGTTTATGTCACGTCATCATCGTCCCAGCGTTAATCCCAGTCGCATCCGAAGCCTTTGCAGCTTTGGAGTCTGGGGTCCGCTTTACCAGTCCAACTGCTGATATGGCTAAACTTCGACATTTTCCGTGAAGCGACTGCCGTCTGACCTCCACAACCCGAAGGCGACATCGAAGCATTGCAGCTATACCAATTGTTGGACTTTTGAGGGCTCCAACAACCCGTAACGACTGCCACTAGATGTTCGTACGGCAACCGGGACCAACGGCTTAACGTGCTTAAGTTTTTGTCACGTGTCATATTTTAATGTTACATTCGTTAATAAATGCAAAAATAACTATGGAACATTTCCAAATGGTGAAATATAAGTGCTCATGACTAATGGTTGTCTAGGGAACACCAACTAACTTTCATAAATATCGTTTTAATGACGTCATTCCTAAGTATATTGCGGTCGCTATATGATAGTCATAATCTTAAGAAACGGTATATTTACTAACCTTAACTCTAGACCAACAACACCCAAGGGAAGTCAGGGCACTTTAATCGTAACATAATAAATTAATTAACAGAAACACTCAGGTAGGACGTCGGAGCCGTAAAATATTATAGTTTTGATTGACGATGGCTAAGGGTACCCACGCACTCTAAGTTATACAAGTTGGATTAATAACTTACTTTATTAATCCAACTCATATAACTCAAAGTGCGTCTCGTATGGATTATATTATTCATATGTTTATTCAAGCTGTATCCTTGGTTTTGTTGGCTGGATTTTCAGACGTTTAAAACCTTATTTTTAAACATGGCTTGTATATGGGTTAACCATCATCATCTTCATCATCTTAGCCACATGAAGTCCATTTCTGGACATAGGCCTCCCCTAAGGATTTCCAAAAAGAACTATTGGTCGCGGCCTGCATCCAGCGCTTTCCACCGATTTTGGTCAGATCATCCGAACACCTAGTCGGTGGGTGTACGACGCTGTGCTTGCCGGTATGTGGTCGCCATTCAAGAGCCTTTCTGCCCCATCGGCCATCGTCTCTACGAACTATGTGCCCAGACCACTGCCACTTCAGAGAGCTAATCCGCTGTTCTTCTACGAATCTCCCCATTCCTGATTCCATCACGTAGAGAAACATCCAGCATAGCTCTCTCCATAGCTCTCTGTGCGACCTTGAGCTTACTTAAGCGGCCCATAGAGGCTAATATAGGGGTTAAATAATAACACAGGCATTGATCGAGCTACGCTTGCCTCAGTTGTTTTATGTCGTTTTACACCTTCTTTTTATCTTCTTTATACCGAGGTATATGGTAAGTTGTGATGCAATCGTTGATGCTAAAGCGTGCTAGTTTGTTAAGAGCCTATTCACTCAAAAAAACTGAGTGGATAGAAAGGAAAACGGCAATTGAGCGAGGTGATGCAATGTTAAACTCAACAATACGACCAACGAATGCTGCACTAGAGAGAGAAAGATCTGGATACTATCCCCGACGAAACTCCCGACACAAAAACATTTGGCGCATCATACCCGGTACACATCGCAACACAACTGCTCAGATCTGTCCTCCGTACGGCTTCACGTAACATCATGCCGGAACACGACGAATCGCTTGGTGGCAAGACTTTGTCTGGTGGGTGGTAACTTCTGCCGGCTGCCGATGTTATGGCCTACCACCGAGGAGAGGTTGGCTTTGGCTGTCATTCGTAGTTCATTGATAGGCAGTCATTTCATATAAAATCCTAGTATACAGCTGTCCCCAACAAAGTTGGGAAAATTTGTATAGCTGTGAAAGCTTGAAAAGTTTTGAGAAATTGCCCGTAAAATTTGTCGACGGAACAACAACTTTATAATACTTGTAAAGCGCTTTGAGAGCAGCGGTGGGTACTAGTTGAGGTCATAGGTTCGAACCCCATTAGGCGCTTTACTTTGTGTAAATTATTTCATCACCACTGCTCTCAAAACGGTGAATGAAGACATCGTGAGGAAACCGGCATGTCCTAGAGCCAAAAAAAAGGAATAGCTAAGACATGTGACATCTCTCAACCTGCTCTGGACCAGTGTGATAGATTCCGCCCCACTCCCTTTCACCGAGAGGAGATTTATATCCCAACAATATAGGTTTATTATGTATACAACGTGTAACATAAAGGGTATATACATAACAAAGGCATGGCATCTTTACATGATATCAAACGATATTGGAAGGGCTTTTTAATCCTATCTCTTTAAGTTAGGAAGTTATGAGGAAAAACACCGCCTGTGATAGGCTACTACCATACTAGTCGCACAGAGATATTGAAGACATTTATCGGATTTTGGCAAGTAACGTGACGGGTAACGAGTAGTTATTAACGTATGTAGTGTGCTGCCACGTTTGTTATGATTTGATTTTAAGAAACACACGAAACCGAAAATTTGGTACCAATTTTTTGAGTATTTTATTTTGAGTTGAAACCCTTCCGATATCGTTTGATATCATCTAAAGATGCCATGCCCTTGGTATGTATATACCCTTTTTGTTACACGTTGTATACATACACCATCACCCTATATTGCGTACACACGTAATACATACATACGTAAAGCACTCAATAAAGGGTGTATCTGACATCGACGCACAAACGGGTACCATGGATCTAGTACATGATTCTGAAAAAAAAAATGCAATTTTTTTCACTTTAGACCGTTCGTAATTGCTATACTTTTAAAAGCCAATAAGATTTTAAAATAAAATTAATTAATTCACTAATTACACAAAAAAAACGCTATGTGAACAAAACTCGAAAATCTATCCTATCAGCTGATTTAATAGAGTTCACATCAGGGGTCAACGTCATACATACAACCACGCCCGGCGGCACGCTTGCAACTTTTAAAGGCCGAGCCGACACTTTTTTTAAACACTGTGATTTCTGTAACCGTTCATTAATGACATAAATGACTATCATAATTTTATTAGTGGCATGCGGTTTAGCCTTCTCGCGAAGTTTGCATTACGATGTCAGATACATCCTGTATAGACAGATACAAGAACATAATATTTTTACCTTTGACGTTCATTCATGCACTCAAAATGACAACTCCTAAGTACTCCCGTATCTCTTCTAAATAAATAACATTTTACTTGCGGATATTCTTCCCGTAACCCTTTACAAAACTTATCTATATCCTCCATCCATTCAAATCAAAGCGAAACTCACTAAAACTATTGTACAGTCAACCGAAAGATTCTTGCGCTTCAACAGCTCGGAAATCTTTAAAGAAAATTTCACAGTTCGCTCGACCATCCTACTCACTTGCTTAGTTAGAATTCGAACAGATTTTCGTACAAGCTCAGGTGTAACCAACCGTTTGATTTTCGCTTCACAGATTTGTGAAAGGTCCAACCAAGTTTTCTTACGAGTTTGTCGCTGTGGATTTTCTTTAGAAATATGAAAGGAGAAAGATTATATACGTATATGATGACGTCATCGACGGCGGAGCGATAGGGTCGTCACCTTCGTGGTGGCAAGGGCTCCATTTCGTAGGTGAAGTTTTGAATTTAAGCACGAAGTGTAAATATACCCTCCAATTTCGCCAATAACAATTTAAATAGACAAGTTGACAGTTTCTCCCCGTAACGGTGCCCTGGTCCGGGCCTCCAAGCGAAGTGACCGTCCGATAATATTCACTTTCCAAAACGACACTGTCCACGTGCCGCCATTTCAAAATAACGTCACAGCGTTTGCTTCACTACTACATAAACGAAATGAGCAACTTTTACTAAAATGATATCGTTATCCATGACATACTTAGCATGTCATGGATAACGATATCATTTTAGTAAAAGTTTAAGTACCTACATATACAGTATGTTAACTAACAGAGGGCGTTCCCGTTAACCCAAAATAGTATAGCATACATACATGCTAAAAAAAATATTTCCATTCGGAAACAAAATGTTTTACAATTTTTTCCAATAAGAAAATATTCAATAAAACTTTAAAATTGACATGTAAAAGAAACACACTGTACACGTGAACATGAAAGACGGCAACGTCGCAATTTATTTATACATGACGACTACTATTTTGATTTAAAACAGGAGGTTTCAAATTTATTTCCAATTAGATTTTTTTTTTATTCGGATTTTTTATGCTTATTTTTCTATGCTGATATTTTTATTTTAATCTATTAATGATATATATTAACGAGTTTAAGGGAACGCCCTCTGTTATTTAACATACTGTATATTATTTCTAAAGAGCTTTTTTTGTCGGTACGTCATAACTTCCTGCATACTTTATCAATATACATTAATAAGTCATCATTTTAAAGCCTTTCTGGAGAATTGAAAAATAAACAAATTACTCACATTTCAGTGGTTTTTCGAAAATTTACGATTAAAAATCAAGGATGATCAAGGATCGGCTTATTCTCTTTATACACAGAACAATATTGCTTATACGTTCGCAACTATTGTCTGTTCAAGGAAATTAAATTATTTCTTTCCTTTATTTCTTTATTTAAAACAGCATAAAGCCAGTTACAGAAATTGAAGACTCGACACGTATGTTCACGAAACATAAGAGAAATAACGCAGCTTAATATATTGATCTGTCAAAACGAAAGCTTTGCTCTTA
Source organism: Sesamia nonagrioides (assembly GCA_017933935.1). Classification (NCBI taxonomy): domain Eukaryota; kingdom Metazoa; phylum Arthropoda; class Insecta; order Lepidoptera; family Noctuidae; genus Sesamia; species Sesamia nonagrioides. The sequence continues at coordinate 1,877,462 of JADWQK010000820.1, read as the reverse complement.
ATAAAAATAAAATTGATATTTTCGCCGATTCTTTTGTTCATAAACCACACAAAATTTAAGTTGAGGGCATCCTTTTCTTTATATTTCATTTAGAAAGGGACAGAACATACTATGTTAGTTTAGACCTGTCAAATTAGTCCGGGCTTGACGTAAATTAATGTATTTTCGGTCGCCATGTTTATAATCGCTTCTAATCTGTCTATGGAATATCTTAATTTGACAGAATTAAACTAAAATGTTATCTTCTATCCTTTTCTTATTGAAATAGAAAAAAGAAGATGAACTTAAAATTAGTTTAATTTGTGAACAACAGAATCGGCGCCATTGTTAGCGTATTAACTATTTACTCGCATTTTATTCTCCTACTATAGAAAATTCACCGACCAACACAACAGTTTTTCTCAAGAAAATCCTAGAACCCTAAACTAATTAATGAAGAAATTAAAGCTGGATTAAAACTCTTTAACAGCAGCAACGAGCACTAAGAAAGACGGCTTAAGAGATCTCAGAGTGTCGCGTTTTGTAACAACTATACTGATTATAGACTGTTGTACCTAATGAGAATGAGAACGTTGAGACTTTTGACGTAGATATTTACGTACTAGATAAGTGACAGCCTCCGTGGCGTAGCGGCAGTGAACGCAGCCGCTGCGCAAGGAGACGCGTGTCCGATCCCCGAGCAGTGCAAATATTTGTATGCATGAATTTAAATATTTGCACTGGTTTCGTATGGCAGCCGGGGCTAACAGCTTGGCGTGCTTTCTGAGGCGTTGGTCCAGGCTGCCATACGAAAAGAATAGAACATACGGAGGACGGATCTGAGCAGTTGTGTTGCGATGTGTGGCGGGTACGATGCGCCAAATGTTGTTGTGTCGGGAGTTTGGTCGTGCAGAGTCTCCAGATCAATCTCTTGGGTTTAACATTGCATCATCTCGCTCAACTGCCGTCATCCTTCCTATTCCTAAGTCTTCTAAGTGAATAGGCTTAATAAACTAGTGCGCTTTACCATCAATGATTGCATCACTGCTTACCATCAGGCGGGATGGCAGTCACTAGCTTATAATTATTAAAAAAAAAGAACAGAATAGAATACTCTTTATTATGTAAACCATATAGATTACTGCAATGCTTCGATATCGCCTTCGGGTTGTGGAGGTCAGACGGCAGTCGCTTCACGGAAAATATCCAAGTAAGAAAAAAAAATTGTATGACCTAGATGTAGTTATTCCGGGTCTGGCTGTTATGTCATCATCATCTCAGCGTTAATCCCAGTCGCATCCGTAGCTTTTCAGCTTTGGAGTCTGGGGTCCGCTTTACCAATTTAACTGCTGATTTTGGCTAAACTTCGATATTTTCCGTGAAGCGACTGCCGTCTGACCTCCACAACCCGAAGACGATATCTGAGCATTGCAATTAGACTTTTGAGGACTCCAACAACCCGTAACGACTGCCACTAGATGTTCGTATGGCAATCGGGACCAATGGCTTAACGTGCTTTGCGAGGCACGACCAGACCAGTGCAAATATTCATATTCATGCATACAAATATTTGCACTGTGTGGGGATCGAACCCGCGCCTCCTTGCGCAACGGCCGCGTTCACTACCGCTACGCCACGGAGGCTGTCTCTAGTGTCTGGTCTGGCTGTTTGTGTATGTTAGTTTAAATGTTTGTAAATGCGCCGCGATACAGGAGTTCCTAGGAGTTCCTAGGAATTCCTAGGAGTTTCTAGGAATCCCTAGGAGTTCCTAGGAATTCCTAGGAGTTCCCAGGAATTCCCAGTGATGGGCAATGTTTTTTTTTTTTAAAAAAAAACTAAAAAATACGACTCAGTTATTGTATTAAAAGTGTCGTCAAAGAGACATCGTTCCTTTTTACCTAATCGGAAAAATAAACCTTGAATAAAATTCGAGAGATCGTTAGAAAATATTTTCCGCAAGGCTTTCGGAAGAAATCGGCACCTTTCCGGAATTGTCCAACGAAATAATAAATGGCGGAGCATGATATAATTTCCATGAAATTTTCAAAGTACTTTGTCGTAAAAGACTGAATTTGTCAATGATTTTATTTGTGAATTGAGCTGCGAGATTTCCTAATTATTAAAATAACGAAAAGGGAAAATGAATAAACGGGGGCGAATTTATCTTTTACTGATTTTGGTTTGAAATGTATTGTTTTTACTGGCTAATAGTGTGTGTTTGCTAATAGCGTGTAGGCGTGGTGGCCTAGTGGTTAAAACACCAGCCTCTCAAGTATTACTGTGCGGATTCGATTCCAGGTGATTACAAGGTGAAGGAAAACATCTTGAGGTAACCTAGACTTTATGTGGAATAATAGAATGTCGTGGTGGCCTAGTAGTTAAAACTCCAGTCTCTCAAGTATGTAGTTTCGATTCCAGGTCAGGCAAGTAGCAATGTAACTTTTATAAGTTCTTTCTAAGTATATCTTGGACACCAATGTCAGATGTGAAGGAAGACATCTTGAGGAAACCTGCACTTTTAAGTCTGAAATCGCCAACCCGCATTGAGCAAGCGTGGTCATTACGCTCAATCTTACTCTGTGTGAGAGGAGACATGTGCCCAGCAGTGGGACGTTAAAAAAAGGTTGATGATGATGATGACTGGCTAATATGGTAAAACTGGTTTTCAGACTTTTGAACCACGACCCGTAATGACTGTCAAAGACCCGCGTATGACGGGTACAGAAGGCTCTAGGCATATAAAGATCTGAGACTAAACGACAGATCTACATCCATTTTCCCATGGTCCGGAGCGAGAGCGCATGGCAGGCCGTTACCTCCTTCTGCGAAGCAGTGATGCTGGCCAAGGAGGAGGCGGAGCGCGTGAGGCAACGGGAATCCCAGCGACCTCACGCCACTAGCCGCCGTAGGAGACGCCCTGGTCGGGAGATGACACTAAACTTCCAGCCACCGTAGACACGAGCCTGCGGGTGGTGAGCAGTGGGCAACTCGCCGCTCGGTAAGGACCAGGGCCGATTCTACGGCGCGTCGTGTTTCACGCGCGCCTCAAAGAGATGTCAGCACATCGTGACGGGGTCCACGAAGACCGATGCCTCCTGGGTCAGGGTTGTGGGTTGGTTAAACATGAAACCGTGGCCTTGGCCGTCGCACAGGCAAGTGAAGAAACACGGGTGGGTTTTAGTCAGTAAAAGTCTGACATGCCCTTCCGCGTCGCCTAGAGCGGGAGAAGTCATTTGATGATTTCCCATCACAAAAAAAAAGATTAAACGACAGACCAACCGTGCCAAGCGTAGCTTAACCAGACAATCCTTTCTAAAACTAATACTATAAACTACTGTATATTGTTAAATTGAAGCCACACAGTTTGTCCCGCGTGGTACCGGATATAATACCAACCTATATCCTCCCGTGGGTGTCGTAAGAGGCGACTAAGGCAACTCTCCTAGAGATGAGGGCAGCAGCGCTTCTCCTGTGGTATATATATATATATATTTATTTTTTTAAATTGGCCCTTGACCGCAATCGCGCCTGAAGGTAAGCATTGACGCAATTGTTGATGGTAAAGCGCACTAGTTTATTAAATTACTGCGATCTCCAACCCGCCTGCCAAGCGTGCGGATCATGGCAATGCCCCCCAATGGAATGAAAGCCTTGGGGAGGCCTTTCTCTAGCAGTGGACCTGTATAGGCTGAGAAGACAATATGGTTCCTTTATTTACACCTTCAACTCTATTAGTCTAAATATACATATAAGGTCAACATTTAAGTACGGACCACCTTACCAGGTGTTCGGTATTCAACAAATATACTTTAAAGAAAAAATCATGGCAGATCCAGTATCCAATATTCATGTAAAAAGTAAAGAGTTAACAGCTTCAGCAGGTGCTTTAGAGATAAGTGTCTTTACTGCATGGGGCGGATGCTCATGCTTTTTACCTGAGTTTTTTTAGGTGTGTAGGAACTGAGTATTATAAATATACATACTCGGTTCCTAGTTTCGCAGATTGTTTTTTCATGTTCGTGATATTGTTTGTATAAGGCTTTTACTGGCCTTCTGTCTACGCGGCGTAACGGTAGCGAACGCGACCGCTCGGAGGCGAGGGTTCGATCCCTGCGCAGTGCAAATATTTGTATGCATGAATATGAATATTTGCACTGGTCTGGTTGTGCCCCGAAAAACATGTAAGCTGACCAGGACCTATGTCCTGGTTGCCATTCGAACATCTAGTGGCAGTTGTACGGGTTGTTGGAACCCTCAAAAGTCCAAAAATTGGTCTAACTGCAATGCTTCGATATCACCTACGGGTTGTGGAGGTTAGACGGCAGTTGCTTCACGGAAACTTTTGAAGTTTAGCCAAAATCAGCGGAACCCAGACTCCAAAAGCTGAAAAGGCTCCGGATGCGACTGCGATTAACGCTAAGATGATGATGGACTGGCGGCGTCTATGAACGAGTTGTTGCTATTATTGGCCCAAGCATTGTTTTGTTTAGTTGTCTGTCATTTGTTATTGGAGTTCGTTACTCGATAGCTCTTACGTCATTGGACTGTCAGTTTCTCCTTTTAAACCTTGTCCTTACTACCATTTAACACATGTATTTTCATTTATTTACTTCCGCGAGAACGTTGGCGCGTGCATCTTTCCACTTGTCACAGCACTGTCACTGAATGACACTGAAAAAATATACTGAGTGTTAATGACACGCATAGATTAAAGCCACAAGCTAGGGATAAATGTCGTGCAACACGTGTCGCCAGCGACGTTGGGTGCAGTAGCACGACATTGCCGGACTTCGGTCGACATGTCTGGCAACATCACCCGATACGGTTCGCCAGCGACATCAGATGAGGTAGCGCGACGTTGCCGGACGTCGCTCGACATGTCTAGTAACGTCGCGGGACACGTGTTGCCAACTACATCTACTAAGTTGCTATGTTGTATGCTAGATATGTCAGGCGAAGTTACGCGAGGTTCTTCTTCTTCTTCCTCAGCCTATAGACGTCCACTGCTGGACAAAGGCCTCCCCCAAGGCTTTCCACGATGACCGGTCTTGTGCTGCCCGCATCCATCGGCTTCCCGCGACCTTCACCAGGTCATCGGTCCACCTTGCGCGAGGTTGCACGACTTCATCTGACGTCGCTGCGGACATAAGTTGTTTGTTGATACTTGTCGTGGCACATTTGTCCCCTAGTGTGTCTGTGGCTTAATTAAGGGTACGTCGCGCGAAGTAAATATTGACTATTTATTTTATAATATTTTACGTATATGCATGTATGTTCCTCTGATTGTCCGTGACATCACACCAGGTCCTATCAGAATAAAAGCGCTGCGACATGTACTTTTAAATGTCGAAACATAATACTGATATAAGAACCTTTTGGCCTCGTAAGGGACTTTCTGATTATTGTTACTTTTTATTAAACTCTTGCGTAGCTTCTAACACGGGCCTTGAGCGTGGACACCCAATCCAGCAATTCCGTAACGAAAATAATTAACACTCCCCACACCGACCGGCACAGCGATGCGGTGTTGAAAGCCGTGCATCGTCTAACGTCGTTTCAGTTCGGCAGTCTTCGGCATGGTATTTTTGGATTCGGTATTCTTGGACTCGAAGGACTCCTTGGACTTCCTGGACTTCTTGGACTCTTTGGACTCCTTGGACACTTTGGACTCCTTGGACTCCTTGGATTCCTTGGACTCCTTGGACTCCTTGGACTCCTTGGACTCCTTGGACTCCTTGGACTCCTTGGACTCCTTGGACTCCTTGAACTCCTTGGACTCCTTGGACTCCTTGGACTCCTTGGACTCCTTGGACTCCTTGGACTCCTTGGACTCCTTGGACTCCTTGGACTCCTTGGACTCCTTAGACTCCTTGGACTCCTTGGACTCCTTGGACTCCTTGGACTCCTTGGACTCCTTGGACTCCTTGGACTCCTTGGACTCATTGGACTCCTTGGACTCCTTGGACTCCTTGGACTCCTTGGACTTCTTTCTCCTAGGATCCAGGGACTCTTTGAACACCTTGGACTCCTTGGACTCCTTGGACTCCTTGGAGTCCTTGATCTACTTGGACTCCTTCGACTACTTGGACTCCTTGGACTCCTTGAACTCCTTGGACTCCTTAGATTCCTTGGAATCCTTGGACTCCTTGAACTCCCTGGACTCCCTGGACCTCTTATTCCTCGGATCCTGAAAAGAAAGAAATTACGTTTATTTGCGGTAAACATGACGTTAAAGTGTACAAAAACAATTGAGTGATAATAGTTGACATGCGTCACATCCACGCAAAACGTCTATCGCTTAGCATTATGCTGCGACCCTATGCAAAACAGAGTCCAGCGCTGGTTTTCAGCGACAGCCGGTGCCGAAGTAAAGACGTCACTCGGTGCAGCAAACAATCACAGCTGACACCGAACCGGTACAAAAAAAAAAAAAACAATAATAATAACAAAAAATTAAAATCTAAAACTACATAGAAACCTGAATATCGTTTGTTCAGAATAAGCAACTGAATCGATTCCAATCATTTTTACACCATGTTATATTTTTTCCCAAATACATTTAGAAATTGATGCAATGTGGATACGAAGACGGTAGATCATAGTATGTACTATGAACACAGTGAGACAGGCCCCTCACCGCGCCGCGCCGCTTTAGACAGGCATCAGTCGACATTCTGATAAACACCCAACAAAATTGATAGACACCATAGAGAAATAGCTGATTCAATAAGGGTTCCGTTATTTGTTTTAAAGGCACAGTTCCTCATCATCATCATCGACCTTTTTACTGTCCCACTGCTGGGTACAGGTCCCCTCTCATACAGAGAAGGATTGAGCAGCACGCTTGCTCAATGCGGGTTGGCGATTTGAGACTTAAAAGTCCAGGTTTCCTCAAAATGTTTTCCTTCACATTACTTAACATTGGTGTCCAAGATATACTTAGAAAGTACATAAAACTTAGAAAAGTTACATTGGTACTTGCCTGATCTGGAATCGAAACTACATACTTGAGAGGCTGGTGTCTTTACAACCAGGCCAACACGATATTTTACTATTCCACATAATTACACAAGGCAGTGGCGGCACAGTTCGGGTTCCTAGAAATATCATAATCTCATTAAACACCTTTTTGGTTAACGCCTAAAAGGGTTTGTTATATTTATAAGTAAAAGCCACTTAAATAAAAAACCACATACCCGAAAAAGTTTTAAACATTTTGTTTTCCATTATTAAAACGTTTAATTAAAAATAAACGAATAATTTACGGATAATATGGCTACTGTATTTCAGTGCATTAATTTTTTGTTTATTTTTAATTAAAACCCAAGAATATAGGAAGGGTTCTCCTTTACATATTCCGTGTATTTTTAACTTTATTTACCTACCTTTTAATGGATTTTGAATGAAATGAAAACATGACACATTAGAGTTTTGTTAGCTTTATTAATAACTAGCTTTCCGCCCGCGGCTTCTCCCGCGTGGAGTTCGGTTATATCGAGCTTTTTAGATTTCCCTCAGGAACATCAAATTTTTCCGGGATAAAAGGTAGCCTATGTTCTTTCTCAGGGTCTAAAGATTGACTGTGCCAAATTTCATCAAAATTGGTTGAGAGGTTTAAGCGCGAAAGCGTAACACACAGACAGACAGATAGACAGACAGACAGACAGACAGAGTTACTTTCGCATTTATAATACTAGCTTTCCGCCCGCGGCTTCGCCCGCGTGGAGTTCGGTTATATCGCGCTTTTAGATTTCCCTCGGGAACATCAAATTTTTCCGGGATAAAAGGTAGCCTATGTTCTTTCTCAGGGTCTAAAGATTGTCTGTGCCAAATTTCATCAAAATGGGTTGAGGGGTTTAGGCGGGAAAGCGTAACAGACAGACAGACAGATAGACAGACAGACAGACAGACAGAGTTACTTTCGCATTTATAATATTAGTATGGATGTTTGTACCGGCATTGTTACTAAGATAACATGAGATTTTGGTCCCGATTCTCTTGTGCATAAACTAAACATATTTTACATACTAACATAACATATATTTCTGTATCGTTCTCACGCAGTTGATTTCAACATGAATGATGTAATCAAATATTTGTAACAATAGCTTAAAAATTTAAAAGAGTGTCCATGGAGTTTCTTGCCCGTTCTTCTCCTTATGTACCTACTCTTTGGAATGGGCGACTAGCTTCATCTTATTGACTGACCGACCTTCTGACAATTCAAAAGTGCCTGTAACTGGTTTATTTGAAATAAATGATTTGATTTGATTTGATTTAAACTAAATTTAAGTTAAGTGCATCTTATTCTTTCTATTTCATTTTGAAAAGGATAGAAGATCGGCCTCTAGAGCCTGGAGCACAGGCGTAGTCAGCCTTTCGGTCTTCTATAGAAAGCATTCTGGGGAGTGTGCAAGAGAATTGCATGATTTAATTCCCCCATCACCGTTCCACCATCGGACGACCCGTCGTACGGCGAGTTTCCACCCTTACGTTGTTAACACCACTACGATCCGGACGAAGCATTTCGCTTCCTCTTTTATACCGCGCACATCGAGGGACTGGAACAATTTGCTGATGTTTCTGTCACACTACAATTTGAGTTCTTCAAGGCTTTTAATAAAATAGCGCGCTATACCATCAACGATCGCATCACTGCTTACCATCAGGCGGGATTGCGGTCAAGCACGAGTTTATAACTTATAAAAAAAAATACGTTCACTCTCGTCAAATTCATCATCATCGTCATCAGCCTCTACTCGTTCACTGCTGGACATAGGCCTCCTTCATGGCACGCCAACAAGCTCGATCCTGAGCAGTTCTCCGCCAGCCACTACCAGCCACCTTTTTGATGTCGTCGCTCCATCTCGCCCAAGGGCGTCCCACGCTACGTTTGCCGAGACGCGGTCTCCACTCGAGGACTCGTTTACCCCATCGGTTGTCGGTCCTGCGGCATAAGTGACAGCTTAGACCCGATTATAAAGATGGCGACCAAAATACATCAATTTACGCCAGGCGCGGACTAATTTGACAGGTCTAAGCTAACATATAAAGTTCTGTCCTTTTTTGATGAAAACTTATTTTAACAAATAAGTCCGCATCTAACGCAAATTGACGTATTTTTAATAGCCATGTTTTCAATCGCATCTGAACTGTTTATGGCGTGTCTTATTTGACAGGACTAAAGTAATAATTTATCTGTTGTCCTTTTCTTAATGCAATATATAGAAAAAAACGCACTAATCATAAATTTAGTTTAGTTTATTAACAAGGGAATCGGGGCCATTATCAATCAATTATTATCATTTTTGGACTGTCTTATGTTAATATTGACGTTCAAAAAGTGCTGATTTTCAGCCCGATTGGAATAGATGACTTTTGATTTTGATTTTGAGCCTAGAGCACAGGCGTAGAGTAGCCAGCCTTTCGGTGTTCTATAGGATGCATTTCGGGGAGTGTGCGATGGAATTGCATGATTTAATTCCCCCATCTCCGTTCCACCAGTGGACGACCCGTCGTACGGCTGGTTTCCACCCTTACGTTGTTAACACCACTACGATCCGGACGAAGCGTTTCGCCTCCTCCTTTATACCGCGTACATCGAGGGACTGGAATAGTTTGCCAGCGGCGGTGTTTCCGTCGGACTACAATTTGAGTGTCTTCATGGCTAGAGTGAATGTGAATAGGCTCTTAATAAACTAGTGCGCTTTACCATCAACGATTGCGTCACTGCTTACCATCAGGCAGGATTGCGGTCAAGCGCTAGTTTATAATATAGAAAAAGAAAAAAAAAATGTTGTTCAGATTTGTCCGTTTCAGTCATTATGGATGAGGATAGATTTCCCGATCATATTAATATCACCAACTCTTAAGACCACTTTATTTATGACTCTTTTCGGAAATCTGAAAGCAAGGAGGCTCCTGTGTTCAATATATTTTTGGTATCCTCTCATCATGCCACATCTACCCAGCTTCCATATTTTTGCCTTGCATAAATGTTTTCTCGAAAATCCTCTTAGCTGAGTTGAAGCAGTGTGGCAAGGAAAGCTCCATTATTTTTAGTGACTAGGTAACGAGATTAAATCTATCTTGAATAAATCCATATAAATAAGGTAGACACTTCTGTGCACATAGTGTTTTTAGTAACCAAATCCCCAGCAACAGCCTAGATAAATTCTAATATTCGTAAAGAAAAAGCTTTCATACATTATTCAGTAAATTCATTACGAGCATTTACAACAGTTTGCGATTACAATTTTAGCAGGCGTTTATGAATATTTAATGTTCATATTATTCACGTTTATATAACGCTATACGATTTATTTCGTAAACATGTAATAATTGAAATATATCTAGAGTGGGTATTTAACTGAAGACGTGATTGGTTTAACACACTACAGGGGTTGCTGGGGAGTTTTTATGAGCCACTTCTTCTTCTGAGAGAAATCATTACTTACTACAGAGAGAGAGGATGTTGTAGGATCCAGGGCATCACCACTGTGTGGTCGCCCTGAAGATACGGTGAAGCATACGGTGGAGGTCTGCTCGGCTTGGGTAGAGCACGGCCGTGTCCTCCTGGCGTCGATCGGCATCGATCTCTCCTGGTACAGGTCATGGTCCGGAGCGAGAGTGCATGGCAGGCCGCCACCTACTTCTGCGAAGCAGTAATGCTAGAGAAGGGGAGGCGGAGCGCGTGAGGGAGCGGGAATACCACCGCCTTTACGCCTCTAGCCCTCGCAGGAGACGCCCTGATAAGTAGTCAAATATCGAACTCCCGGCCAGCGTTGGCGAGGACTTACTCCTTACCGGGCGGCGAGTGGCCCACTGCTCACCACCCGGTAAGGACCAGGCTTGAGCCGATGGCGCGTTGTGTTTCACACGCGCCTCAAAGAGATGTCTTTTTTGACCAACCTGCAAGACGACTCAGGCATCGATCTTTGTGGATCGAATCACGATGCGCTGGAATCTCTTTGAGGCGCGCGTGAAACACAACGAGCCGTCGATCCTAGCCTTGACCTTACCGGGCGGCGCGGTGAGCTCCCCACTGCTGCTGCGCTGCCCGCAAGCCGGGAGTTCCATGTTGTCTTCCGAATAGGGCGACTCTTGCGTTGGTTAGAGGCGGGAGATTTCCTGCTCCCTCATGCGCTCCACCTCCTCCTTTGCCAGCATCGCTGCTTCGTAGAAGGATTTAACGGCCTGCCATGCACTCTCGCTCCGGACCATGGCCTGGTCCAAGGCCGGATGCGAGAGATCGCCGGCGATCGCCGCCACGAGAACACGGCGGTGCTCCGCCCAAGCCGGGTAGATCTCCACCATGTCCTCAGGACGATCCCCACAGTACTGACAGCCTGGCGTTTCCTCCCGCCTTATCTGGAATTGTTCAAATCCCCTTATAGTGAAACTTGGATAATAGTTCAGTGAGTCAGACGTTGTACGGGAAGCCAGAAGACCGATACTTTGGCAGTAAGTCTTACGTCTATCAAATAATTCTTACATCGCTCTTTAGGCCTAGAAAAGAAAAAATCAGTTCACACAACCACAGAAAAAAAAGAACACGCAGCAAATTAATTCCCCAACAAATATCTCACTTGGTGACATTTCAACGTCAAAAATTACTCACTTCTAATAAAGAGAGGCCGTAATTTTTCTCAGGACAACCTGGGAGGGGTGAAAAAAATATAAATTGCCCCCTTGCTCTTGACAGTACAGTCGTTATGCCCCAGTTTTATGTCCCGCACTTTATCAAGGGATGAGCGGAGGTACTATGAGATTTTGAAAGAGCTAGGTTCGAGGAAATTTGATGTGAATACAGTAATATTCATAATATTACTTAGAAAAAACGTATATAATCTATAAGTATATATTGTTCTCCTACACTTGTATTGTCCTAGTAATGTAATTTAGTTACTAAGACAATACAAGTTCGTTTACTCGGTGGTAGGCCACAACATCGGCAGAAGCTACCACCCACCAGACAAGGTCTTGCCGCCAAGCAATTCATCGTGTTCCGGTATGATGTCTGGTGAAGCTGTACGGAGGACGGGTCTGAGCAGTTGTGTTGCAATGTGTGCCGGGTACGAAGCGCCAAATGTTGTTGTGTCTCTGGCGCAGCATCGTTGGTCGTATTGGTCTTGGGTTTAACATTGCATCACCTCGCTCAACTGCCGTCATCCTTCCTATTCCTAAGTTTTTTTAAGTGAATAGGCTTAATAAACTAGTGCACTTTATCATCAACGATTGCATCACTGCTTACCTATGTGTGGATTTACGCGGAAGGACCGCATCAGGAACTCTCGCACCCGTGGCGGTCTTTATGTCCGTGACATAGCGGACAAACTGCAGGAGGGTCGCATACGTTGGTACGGTCACGTCTTACGAAAACTGGCATGTTACGTGGGTCACAAATGTCTTGCCATGGCACCTCCGCCGGGCCGGAACAAGCGGGGTAGACCAAAGAAGTGCTGGCTTGACATTGTAAGAGATGACATGCGTGTCATCAATCTCACACCACAGGATGCTAAAGATCGCGCGAAATGGAGGAAATTAAGCAAGAAACCGGACCCCGGGCTCCAACGCGAAAGCCGCGGATGCAACCGGGATAAACGCTAAGATGATGATGATGATGATTGCATCACTGCTTACAATCAGGTGGGATAGCAGTCAAGCACTAATTTATAATTATTAAAAAAAAGTTATTCTTATATAATGTATATTTACACACACACTATATAGTATGCTTTTCGGAGTGTGCGCGGGAATTGCATGACTTAAATCACCTAGGCTGAGGGCGTCCCACCTTACGCCTACCGATTCGCGGTCTCCGCACAAGAACACATCTACTCTAACGGTCATCGGTTCTACGGATAATATGGCCAGCCCAATGCCATTTCAGTTTCCTTATTCTATGAGTTATATCGACAACTTTGGTTCTGTGTTGGATCACCTCATTGCGGATTCTATCCTTAAGAGAGGCTCCAAGAATAGCTCTCCAGAAAGAACTCTTTTTAATCATAAAATTGTTAAAAATATTTGAATACATCATTCATGTTGAAATAAAACAAAATTTTGTAAACGAAACGAAAAAAAAAGAATATCTTGTAGCGTTATGTCTCTACTTGCGACCCTTTAATAAATAATAATGTAATACACTGTATGTAAAAGAGATAGTTGGGATGGTGTTTCGGTGGCTAAGCGGTTAACGCCGTCATAAGTATTACCTAAGGTAGTTCGAGTTGAAATCTTTCAAACAGGGCTGATGCTTATAGCGATCGCTAGAAATATACACACTCACACATATATATATATATATATATATATATATATATATATATATACAACGTGTAACATAAAGGGTATATACATAACAAAGGCATGGCATCTTTACATGATATCAAACGATATTAGGAGGGTTTTTTAATCCTATCTCTTTATGTTAGGAAGTTATGGGGAAAAACACCGCCTGTGATAGGCTACTATCATACTAGTCGCACAGAGATATTGAAGATATTTATCGGATTTAGGCAAGTAACGTGACGGGTAACGAGTAGTTATTAACGTATGTAGTGTGCTGCCACGTTTGTTATGATTTGATTTTAAGAAACACACGAAACCGGAAATTTGGTACCAATTTTTTGAGTTTTTTACACGTTGTATATAACGTGTAACAAAAAGGGTATATACATACCAAGGGCATGGCATCTTTAGATGATATCAAACGATATCGGAAGGGTTTCAACTCAAAATCAATCACTCAATCTAAAGATGCCATGCCCTTGGTATGTATATACCCTTTTTGTTACACGTTGTATATAACGTGTAACAAAAAGGGTATATACATACCAAGGGCATGGCATCTTTAGATGATAACAAACGATATCGGAAGGGTTTCAACTCAAAATAAAATACTCAAAAAATTGGAACCAAATTTTCGGTTTCGTGTGTTTCTTAAAATCAAATCATAACAAACGGCAGCGCACTACATACGTTAATAACTACTCGTTACCCGTCTAATCCGTAATGTCTTCAATATCTCTGTGCGACTAGTACGATAGTAGCCTATCACAGGCCGTGTTTTTCCTCATAACTTCCTAACATAAAGAGATAGGATTAAAAAACCCTTCCAATATCGTTTGATATCATGTAAAGATGCCATGCCTTTGTTATGTATATACCCTTTATGTTACACGTTGTATATATATAGACATATATCATGGACTCAAGGCTGGAATGATTAGGCTCTTGATAAATTAGAACGCTTTACCATCATACTTTGCATCACTGCTTACCGTCAGGCGGGAATGCGATCAAGCACTAGTTTATAATATATATAAAAAAAAATTAAGATGGCGGCTGGTACAAAAAAGTCTCAGCCGTCCTTTTGTACCATTTTTTCCGGAAGCCCACAGATTCTTCATTCCGCACTTAAGCATCTTAAAAAGCCCCTTTTTAATAAAACGTAAACAATGTAATCCAAAGTTCATACATTTTTCAAAGAAGGTTCATTGTTAAGTAAATGCTTTGCTTCAACAAACTCTTGAAGACTAATGATGCTACATTAAAAGTTTTACCGTGAAATATAATATTAGTTGAACAAGAGTTTTATTTTCCACTTTTTTAGGCCCGTTCAAGAAGGACGGAGCCGCGGGCAAAAGTTACCGGTCATATAAAACAGGAAAAAAATAATTATTCATATCTTTAAAACAAAATAAAAATTTTATACCTTAAAAATTAATACCTTTTCAAACTGTTTCCTTCTTTAACTTAAACCTTTACAAACTAAATAAATAAATATATACGGACAAATCACACAGATTGAGCTAGCCCCAAAGTAAGTTCGAGACTTGTGTTATGGGATACTAACTCAACGACACTATATTTTATAATAGATACATATATAAATTAACATCCAAGACCCAGACCAATCAGGAAAAGATCGTTTTCCATCATGACCTGGCCGGGGATCGAACCCGGGGCCTCCACGTCGCAGGCAGGCGTGTTGACCGCTGCGCCACGGAGGACGTCAAAACAGTTTCCTTCTTTAACTTAATAAGCACACTAGTGCTTAATACACACAAGCCATTATGTGCTCTGAACTCTAGGCCTGCTTGAAAAGATTTTACTTTTCCGGAACAAATTTCTGGTGTGGAGTCAGATCATGTTGAGCAGCAGCATAATGCTGAGCGACAGCCATTTTGCGTATAAGAAGTGGTTAGGGGAACATGCGTCACAACGCATGTTCCCCTAACCACTTCTTATTTTTTGTTTTAGGAATTTTTTGCCCCACGTTTACCGGAAAGAAACGTTTTTCCTTTCTTTCTTTCTGATCAAGAAAGATACAGAAATCAGCATGGCAGCATGTGGCAAGCAAGTGTTAGGCAATAGCTACACCACGCTGATGCCCCTAAATCTCCTGGGTGAATTCATAATCCTCATCTGTGACTTATCTTTATTGGCCGACTGGAGTCATCATTCATCTTCTCAGCGTTAATCCCAGTCTCATCCGAAGCTTTTTCAGCTTTGGAGTCTGGGGTGCGCTTTACCAGTTTAACTGCTGATTTTGGCTTAACTTCGATATTTTCCGTGAAGTGACTGCCGTCTGACCTCCACAACCCGAAGGCGATATCGAAGCATTGCAGCTAGACCAATTGTTGGACTTTTTGAGGGCTCCAACAACCTGTAACGACTGTCATTAGATGTTTGTATGGCAATCGGAACCAACGGCTTAACGTGCTTTCCTAGACACGAGCAGACCAGTGCTAATATTCATATTCATGCATACAAATATTTGCACTGCACGGGGATCGAAACCGCGCCTCCTTGCGCAGCGGCCGCGTTCGTTACCGCTACGCCACGGAGGCTGTCATTGGCCGACTGGAGTGATAATGTTAAAAGTCTAATATGTCTAAAGAAGACGCCTTCATTTATTTATTTATTTATAATTACAACGGCTTGCGCCAATGACGGTAATTACACACACATAAAAATAAAAACATCAACAAACATTATTTTAAGAAAAAATAACAAATTAGAAATTATACATAATAATTAACTTAGGAAATTAAAATACAATCGAAAAAGTACAACAATATTATAAATTATTTACAAACAAACATATCTTTCGCAGAACATTACAGAATCAGACATGATCGCCCTGAGTGTGTCATTAAAAATATCACAGTCCGGGACTGCTTCCATTAAGGAGTTTAGGGCACTAAGCATGCGACACAACGGGGATTGCGCGCGCGACACAGTGCGGCAATGGGATGTGGCAAACAGTCGATGTCGTCGAGAAGGCCTGTGACGCAGGTAGTTGTCAGGCACATAAAGTCTACACAAAGTGTTATGCAGCTCTGGGGAATCCACCATGCCCCTCAAGACTTTGACTGCTATACGGATCTGATCCCTAGCTCTACGCACTGAAAGGGAATTATATCCTAATATTCCCAGCAAGAAATGAGTAGGATACATAAATGGATAATATCCGTATATCTTCTTATATAAAAAACGCAGGAAAGCTTTCTGAACCTTCTCAATCATTAGTTCATATGTGGATTCATGGGGATTCCAAACGGCTGCAGCAAATTCCAATTTACTTCTAACCAGACAGTTAAACAATAATTTGATGACAATAGGATTGTTGAACTCGCGGGCATTGCGCAGGACAAAACCTAGGCGTCTGTAAGATTCAGAAGCCAGGGCAGACATATGTGCATGGAATGTCAAACCGCAGTCAAATATCACGCCCAGATCTCTAATGGTTGACACTCGTTTTACTTCAACATCTGCCAAGGTATACACGGCATGTGTAGGTTGTAACTTGCGGCTAAAGGTCATGACGTAACATTTATTGGCAATAAAGGTCATTTTGTTGTCTTTACTCCACTTATGGATTCGGTCTATGTCACTTTGAAGAAGTTCTGGAGTTGCATTTCCGTCAATCACTTGAACTAACTTTAAATCATCTGCATATAGAAGGCATTTGGCATACTTTACTACTTTAATGAGATCGTTAATCTTAATAAGAAAAAGAAGGGAACCCAGTATTGAGCCCTGGCTTACACCTGAACGCGTATGATATGACTTCGAAATAAAAGATCCATGGCAAACATACTGTTTTCTATATGAAAGGTAATTCGCAAAAAAATCATAAGTTTGGGGGTAAAACCCAAGCTGGATAATTTATCCAATAGAATATCGTTATCCACTTTATCGAATGCCTTTTTAAAATCTAAATATAGTACGTCTACTTGTTGACCTTTATCCATGTGAAACGATATATAGTCAACGAGGGATAACAGGTTAGTCTCTACTGATCGCCCTGG
Source organism: Sesamia nonagrioides (assembly GCA_017933935.1). Taxonomy (NCBI): domain Eukaryota; kingdom Metazoa; phylum Arthropoda; class Insecta; order Lepidoptera; family Noctuidae; genus Sesamia; species Sesamia nonagrioides. Next base: position 1,860,162 of record JADWQK010000820.1, on the reverse strand, counting down.
CCGGAAACCATGTTGCCCCTCAAAGAGCAGCGTATTTACCTGCGCGTAGATTTCTTTGTGTACGATATTCTCAAAAAGTTTAGCAGCGCAAGATAGTACTGCGATGGGACGATACTCTTCAACCAGTGTCTTATTGCTTGTTTTAGGTATCGGAGTGACTTTCGATATCTTCCACTGCTCAGGGTATATGCCGGTTTTCAAAGCCAGGTTAAAAATATAAGATAGTACAGGAGCAACAATCTCCTTGCACCCTTTTAAGATGTAAGATGGGACTCTATCTGGACCTACCGAACTAAGTGGCTTTAACTTATTTATTCCTGAGTCTACTTGTGATAGAGTAAAACAGCTTATGTTGATATGCCCATCGCATGGCAAGGGAGTACTAGATATGTTGTTGAAATCTAATTTGGGACTATTAGGTAGAAATACACTAGAAAAATAATTAGCAAAGGCTTCAGCGGCTTCACTACCGGAAAAATTACAACCTTTATAGGTCACGGTGGGCTCAAAGCCACCTCTATTTCGAAGGCTACTAATATGATTCCAGTTTTTTTTTTGGATTCGACTTAATGCCATTTTCAAATGCAGCTATGTCGGCATTGTACGCTACTCAATGCGTCTCTTGAGTTGTAAACGCAGCATGGAAAATGCCTCGTAGACGTTCTGATTATTAGTTCTCTTCCATCCATTATGGAGTTTAATTTTGCGATTTACATCTTTAATTATATCAAGTGAAAACCAGACAGGATAGCGTTTCCTGTTTGATATTAGTCTGCTTTTCTTGGGTACGCAAAGATCAAAAATATTATATAAGATTTCATAGAATTTAGAAGTCGCAGATTGCACATCTGAGGAATTATATACACAATCCCAATCCGCAGTAGACATCATCTCATATAAAAGAGAAAAGTTAGCCTTAATAAAATTCCAATCAGAGGCCGAGTCAAAGTTACTGGGTTTAATATTTTCGTTAACAGTATTAGATAAAATGCTAAGAGCAATATCCAAAGGAGGATGGTAGGAGTCCACATTAACAATGCCCCCAGAGCTGGAACAATTTACTTGCACTGCGCCACAAGAACCCTTTACAAGGACAACATCTAATTTACCGCCAAACATATTATAAACGTTATTCATGTCAGATAAGGAGCAAAAAGAGAGGAAATAACTATAATAATTACACACGTTTTTGGAAGCACTATTTAAGTTGATGTCTCCAATAATAAGTACAGTTCCTTTAAGGTCGTTTATAAAACTTTCAATTTTGAAAAACCAGTCAAAATATACAGCGTCTGTAGCACTGGGACTAATGTACACTACACACACATGAAAACTGCTCTTCCGGTAGGTAAATTTCACCCAAAGATCTTCGCCCTTATAAGTTTCAAACTCACGTACTCGGGTTAGTGTGACGCCTTGCTTAGATGCAAACAAGATACCACCACCATAGCCGCATCTGTCTCGGCGTATGACACTCCATCCGCCGAGGACCAACTCGGAATCTTCCACAGAAGGGTCTAGGAAAGTCTAGGTGGCTCCCAAAAGGTCATGTTCCATGAGCGTCAAATTAGTTCTCCACAAATTGAGTTTGGTCTTAATGCCGCGAACATTTCGATAAAAGATGCTTACAGAGGTTAATCCTTTTTCATACATTATTCAGTAAATTCATTGCGATCGACTACTTTGCTAAAACAATTTGAACGTTTATCAATATTTCATATCAATGTGTAGATAGAAACAATGGACGTATGACTCACTCTCTATTCTTGTGATAACCAATTCGAATATTTTTATAAAAAAAAAAACTCTTTGTATAATCCATCATATCATCCAATCCTCTTGTTTTCATATATACCTACTCAAGAGGTTGTGGAGGCATGAGGAACAGGGATTAAAGTTCACTCATGCTCCTTCTTAGAATGGGGGGATCCTCCGACCAGAGGTGTTTTGTCCCCAATGGTTGATGTTGGGAAGTTGTGTGTATGCTAATTGAACAGTAAACTCAGCTTGCGAGATTTAGAATTTGTGTGAGGTCAGTATGACGCGTTGTTCCATGTGGCGTTTGTTAGTACTACAGGGTTATTCCAAGCTGTGATTGGTAGAATTTCACGTCTTGTCGTCATTGGGTGTGTAAGCCCTAAACATGCCATCATTAATCAAGGGGGAAAGTGCTACCCAGGGATTGGGTTATCAAGCTAGATAGTTGCTCCATGCATAATATTGATTTTCAGGTGCATTCGGTTTTTGCAGAAGCCAATTATCCTCATTCTCATGCCGAATGAATACATCATAACTTTTTGCCAACTGTATTAGACATCCTCTTCGTAGTCAGTACCATTCCAACCTAACTTAGAAAAGTTACATTGGTACTTGCCTGACTTAGTATCGAACCCGCACATACATACTTGAGAGGCTGCTGTTTTAAGCACTAGGCCACCACGACTATAAGGTGAAGGAAAACATCTTGAGGAAACCTGGAGTTTATGTAAGTCTGAAATTGCCAGCCTGCATTGAGCAAGCGTGGTGATTACGCTCCAATCCTTCTCTGTATGAGAGGAGACCTGTTCCCAGCAGTGGGACGATAAAAAAGGTTGATGACTTTGCGAAGATTCTGTCCATCGATCGCTTCTTTAGACTTTCTAGACATTGAAATTCATACTCAAAATTCTCCTCATGATTTTTAATGTGACCATAGAGCATAGAAAAGACGAAAGCAACTTTAAGAAGCCGAAGTAGATGCAATAAATGAAACATTTTCTTTCAATTAGCAATTAATTTATTACTGCTGTGGCGGAATCAGCTCCAATGCCACATAATCCAACCCCGATACTTGTCGACATCCGTGAAGAGTGAGTACATAAATGGATCGCAGATGTTTCCAATTCCTTTTCTTTTGACAGCGAGAGAAACTATACCGCGGACGTACCATGCGCCTGTCACTTTGCTGGTATCGCCTACCCTGTCTGGTACAAAGATCACAAGACCGCCACCGCTATCCCCATTGCAGACTGAGGTACCTGAAAAGGGAAGATGATAGTTCAAATTTTAATTTTTGCGTTCCATTTCAGGTTCGTCATTGTTTTATAATCACACTCTGTATGTACAAACGACAGCACATCAAGCTACTACAATCTGTCGAATTTCTTTATAAGAGTTTCAACTTTATCGGTAAAGTACTAAGGCTCAAAATTCTGGCATGATGTCTAGTGAAGCCGTACGGAGGACGAGTCTGAGCAGTTGTGTTGCGATGTGTGCCGGGTACGATGCGCCAAATGTTGTTGTATCGGGAGTTTGGTCGTGGAGGGTCTTCAGATCAATCTTCCACTGGCGCAACATTGTTGGTCATGTTGTTGGGTTTACCATTGCATCCGCGCAACTGCCGTCTTCATTCCTATTTACTCATTTTTTTTTAGTGAATAGGCTTAATAAACTAGCGTGCTATACCATCAACGATTGTATCTCTGCTTACTATCAGTCTGGATTGCTATCAAGCACTAATCTATAAATATAAAAAAAAAGTTTTGGATAGCTTCATCTGTTGTCGTTCGTATAGAATTATAGTGCATGCTTACCATTAGCAAATCCACCACAAAACTTCTTAGTATTGAGTCTTTTATGAAAGAACAATGGGTTACTTTTCAAACATTTCAACTCTGATACTATGGGAACGGATGTTTGCTGCAGAGTGTGGGACGGCATGTCTAAACTGTCTAGTCCCCAACCTACCACCTGTGGAATGTTTAAGCATATCAATATATTTATGACGGACATGAAGCACGCTGCCTGTGGTCATTATTTAGTTTTCTTCTTCTTTTCTTCAGCCTATAGGTGACAATTGCTGGACAAAGGCCTCCCCCAAGGCTTTTCACGATGGCCAGTTTTGTGCTGCCCGCATCCATCGGCTTCCCGCGACCTTCACCAGGTCATCGACCCACCTTGTCAGGGGCCTCCCTACGCTGCGTCTTCCGGTACGTGGCCGCCTCTTCAGAACCTTACTGCCCCATCGGCCATTTAGTTTTCAGTTATGTAAAAAAGCAGCAGATCGCCATCACCGTTCTATCATCGTACGACCCGTCGTACGTTTTTCTCTCGTACAATTTTCCTGCGATCTTCCCGTCTGGTAACAATTTAAGTGTCTTCAAGGCTAAAGTGAATAGGCTTTTAATAAACTAGTGCGCTTTACCATTAACGATTGCGTCACTGCGTACCACCAGGCGGAAACGCGATCAAGTACTAATTTACAAAGTTAGTTTCCAGTTTGCCCGACAACTTTAAGGATGCCTTAAGAACCTATTAGAGATGCAGTATATAGGAGAGAAAACGAAGTATTTAGTTACCTACCTTTCCAATCACCTCATCTTCAGTAGGCAGTGTCGGGTCCCACAAGCATGCTGGTTGTACATAATCATCAAGAACCGCTTCAGAGTACAATTTTAGTAACGCTATATCATTATTGAACGTAGCCGCGTTGTATTCAGAATGAACAATCACCTTAAACACCTAGAAATTAATAATTATGGTATTAATTAAATAATATTGATTTAGCTTATGTAATAGTAAAAAAAACCGAGGCACGAGACCTAAAAGTGAAGGTGGTAGAACTGGTCAATAAAAGTCAGGGAATGTAGATGTGCATATTTTGACAGTAACACATCAAAGTTAAAGCCAATTTGAATACGCATTTTTTATTTGGCAGTGGTTTGAGTGAGTGACAAAATGGAAAAAATCCTGGACAGCTTGACAGCTGTTACAAAATACTTGCTTTTGAAAAAGGAATGCGCCTACGCCGATGAGTTAGACTCTCCATACGAGGACTCTGTACCGTCATTCACCACAGTGAAATTTTGGGCAGCTGAGTGTAAACGTGACGTGGCCGTAAGAGATTGGAAGATAATGAACGTTCGGGTTGTCCAAAAACTGTAACAACTGACGATAACATCGCTAAAATTCATCAAATAGCGAATTAAAGTGAGCGAGATAGCAGAGGCAATGAAAATGTCCAAAAAACGTGTTTGCCACATATTAAATCAAGATCTAGGCATGAGAAACCTGTCCGCGCGTTGAGTGCTGCATTTATTAACGTTACACCAAAAACGTGTTTGTATGAACAATTCCAATAGTCTATTGGCGCAGTTTAGGCGCAATAAGTTCAAGTTTTGCCGCCAAATAATCACTGTATATGAAATTTGGATACACCCCTATTAGCCCGAAACAAAAACATAGTCAGAATAGTGGACTGCAAAGGGCGAACTGGCTCAAAAAAAAACCAAAATCTCTTTTTTCGGCTGAGAAAGTGATGGAGACTTTTTTCGGGATAGTCATCGAGTTATCTTAATCGATTATCTCCAAAAGGGGAAAACTATTACAGGAGCATACTAAGCATTACATTCTTCATCAGATGAAGGTAGAATTTGCTGATAAACGACCAGAATAAAATCTTGTTTCACTAAGACAATGCCCCGTCTCACACCTCAACAGTTGCCATGAGGAATATCTATGAATAGGTTTGAACTGCTTGACCATTCACCTTATTTACTAGATCTAGCTTCAAGCGACATCTTTCTGTTTCCTAAATTTGAAAACTGCGCTCGGAGGTAAAAGATTTTTGCCAAATGAGGAGGCCATACACAACTATTTTGCAGAGAAGAACGCCAAGTACTATTTGGACAGATTAAAGAGATGGGAGCATCGCTGGGAGAACTAAGAGTCACAAGGAGACAAGCGACAAGGAAACCCATCGAAGGTCGAGGCTGTCAAAGGCCGACGTTCTTACCGTGTGAGGAAGGGTGACGTAAGAATCTCGCTTAGGGCGTTACTGGGAAAGGTATTACAGCATTATCCAAGTATTAAAATCAGTATTATTTAGAGACGACTTCAAAACTACAGGCTCAGCAGTACGAGCTGGCTCGAGTAAGGGTCGGCGCTACTGGTGGTCTTAATACTCTCCTGATGGAGGGTGATAGCGTTGTCGTGGATGACAAAAGTTTGCCTCGGTTGAGAAATCTTGTGTAGGTACTGGAAGGAGTGTATTGGGCGGTCGAAAAAGAAATGGGAGGCGAGGTGTTTCATTAACTCCTGTACGATAGGCATTCTGAGATCTATGTTTAACTCACATAGCGGACATAAAAGTGGACTCCCGCGACCTTACCGAGGCAACGGTTCTGAAGTGACAGCATTTTATGCAGATAATGACGCTTGTCTTGTGCAAAAACGATGCATAATAGCGTCGAGGCGCTGCACGTAAAACACTCAGATTTTTGTTGAAAATTTAGGTGTCATCATCATTTCAGCGTTAATCCCAAGCTTTTTTTCAGCGTTTGAGTCTGGGGTCTGCTTTTACCAGTCTAACTGCTGATTTTGGCTAAACTTCGATATTTTCCGTTGTTGCAAATGAGATGTTACATTTTGGGCCACCACTATGTATGCTATATAGATAAAAAGGAAAAAAAATAAAAGATTTTCATAAAAAAATACCACTAAATTAATTTGAATAGAAATACAAGTATATATAATTAATTATTTGAAACGTTTTTTTACAGAGATAACCCTTTATTAAGGTAGCCATGACAGTGGTTATGACGTTTTATTGGCGACTTTGACAGTTATATTTTCCTGTTGTGATCGTGTCGAGTGTTGATTTGTGTTGATTGTGTTTATTTAATGGTCCGTATGTTCGGAATTCATGTTTTGTTTTTTACGCAGTCATATGGTAGATAATATAGATACAATAGCATTAGACACATGACACGTCAATGAAATGTCACTGTCAAAATCTTATTTCGCTTATTGCTGACCACCGTATTTATTACTAGTTGTGTTGCACTCCTTGGCCGAGTTAAATTGAATCTGTATAAAACTAAGCCAAAATATAGGAAATTAACATTAAAAATAGTTAACTATAGCGTAACTGTACCTAGCATTAAGAGTACAATGTGCTGGCCCAGGCTCCATTCATTTCTGAAACGTCTCCTTTACTTGAATTGCTTCAAATTACAAGACAACGGTTGTTAGATGTACAAATAAAAGACCAATGAAAATAGAATAATATCATGACAAAACAGTCGCTAGTGATTTGTGATACTAATGAGCCTCAGAAGCGCTGAAAGAGGATTTTTTTCCCTACTCAACGGGTGACTAAATCGAAATCAAAAGTCATTTATTCAAATTAGGCTGAGAATGAGCACTTTTTGAACGTCAATATTACACAAGACAGTCCTCCAAAACGTCCGCCCTTCGCCTGAGTGGACGTTGGAATGAATGTCTATCTGCCTAAACTCTTTCCAACTATAATGCGACCCGCTTCAGCCTATCCAGATACATTTGAATACACTACCAGTTTTTACAAGGAGCAACTTATCTGACTTCCACAAACCAGTTACTGTTTACCACAATTCTCCTTGACTTTCGGACTTATCAATAAGCGGTAGGATTGTAATAATCAAATATTGTAATCATTGGTACCTAATATTCATATCGTACGGAGGACGGGTCTGAGCAGTTTTGTTGCGATGTGTGCCGGGTACGATGCGCCAAATGTTGTTGTGTCGGGAGTTTGGTCGTGGAGGGTCTCCAGATCAATCTCCCTCTGGCACCGTTGGTCGTGTTGTTAGGTTTAACATTGCATCACCTCGCTCAACTGCCGTCTTCCTTCCTATTTACTCAGTTCTTTTTTGAGTGAATAGGTAAGCTTAATAATAAACTAGCGCGCTTTACCATCATTGATTGCATCACTGCTTATCAACAGGCGGGATTGCGGTCAAGCACAAGGTTACAATTGTTAAAAATAAAAATATTGTAAATACCAACCCCTCTTTCCTGTGAAGCTAAGTCTCCACCGATGAGATTGTACTTGCCAAGAACAACGGTTAAAGAGTCTTGTATAACAGGATTACTTCCTATGGTAACACAATGGGCAGCTGAAAGGTGAAAACGAAAGTAGTTTTGAAATTAAGGCCTTTGCATCACAAAGCTATGAATACATATACCGCTAAATGTATCATCATCATCTCAGCCACATGAAGTAAACTGCTGCACATAGGCCTCCCCCAAGGATTTCCAAAAATAACGGTTGGACGCGGTCTGCATCCAGCGCTTCACTGTTATTTTGGTCAGATAATCTGACCACCTAGTCGGTGGGCGTCCGACGCTGCGCTTGTCGGTACGTGGTCGCCATCAAGAGCCTTTCTGCCCCATCGGCCATCGGCTCTACGAGCTATCGAGCTAAATGTATGAACGACATTCTTTTATTTATGTTATTATAAACTAGTGCATGACTGCAATCCCGCCTGATGGTAAGCAGTGATGCAATCGTTGATTGTAAAGCGCACTAGTTTATTAAGCCTATTCACTTAAATAACTAAGGAATAGGAAGGATGACGGCAGTTGAGCGAGGTGATGCAATGTTAAACCCAAGACCAACACGAGCAAACGAAGCTGCGCTAGAGGGAGATTGATCTGGAGACTCTCTACGACCAAACTCCAGACACAACAACATTTGGCGCATCGTACCCGCCACACATCGCATCACAACTGCTCAGACCCGCCCTCCGTACGGTACCTTCGTACATCCGTATCCGTGTACATCCGTACATCAATTTATTTGCCGTTCGATTCGTTGAGTGAATATGCTGTCTGTGTGTTGCTTGTCTGAATTTATTAATTCAGTTTGTGTGACAAAGTCTTTGTCACCTCGTACAGATTACAAAACATATATAATTAGCCTATAATGTTCCCAATGATGGGACACAGACCTCCTCTCGGTGAGAGGGAGTGGACCATAATGTACCACGCTGGGCCAGTGCGGGTTGCTAAATGTCACATGTCTTCGAAGTTTTGGGTCTAGGACCTGCCGGTTTCCGCACTATGTTATCCTTTCCCGTTTTGAGAACAGTGGTTATGAAATGATTTACACAATGTAAAGCGCTTCATGGGGTTCGAACCTACTACTTACAACTTGTAAGTTGCAGCCGATACAGTGGTATCGGCTTAGTGAGGCTACCGCTGCTCCTACAAATTTTTATATAGTACTAGCTTTCCGCCCGCGGCTTCGCCCGCATGGAGGTTGGTTATATCGCGCTTTTTAGATTTCCCTCGGGAACATCATTTTTTTCCGGGATAAAAGGTAGCCTATGTTCTTTCTCAGGGTCTAAAGATTGTCTGTGTCAAATTTCATCAAAATCAATTGAGAGGTTTAAGCGGGAAAGCGTAACAGACAGACAGACAGACAGATAGATAGCTCAGAGTCAGAGTTACTTTCGCATTTATAATATTAGTATGGATTCTGGCGGTTCTTCTTCTTCTTCAGCCTATAGAGAACGCTTCTGGACAAAGGCCTCCCCCAAGGCTTTCATAACATTGGGGAGGTGAGGGGGGATTCACAACATGGAAAATTGTTGTGTTATTAGGTTTTATTTTTCGACTATACGCATACAAGTTCAATTAAGTTGAATGTCTTCAATGATATCAATTGCAATTGGTTTTTGGGCACTACCTCTTTTCATCATCATCAACGTTATAATCTGCCGAGCCTTTTCTTAACTATCTGGGGGTCAGCTTCCAGTCTAACCGGCTTCAGTTTAATACCAGTATTTTACCTATTTTACATGGCCTGTATCTGACCTCTACAACCCAATTAATGGGTAATACGATACCCCTTGGTAAGACTGGTGGTCAGACTTTCGGAGTACTGTCGACCCGTAACGACTGTCAAAGATCTACAGATGACAGCCGGGACCAACAGCTTAACATACTTTCCAAGGCTCTGAGGTATCTCTTAACAAAATGAAAGTTCTTTGCTGTCGTTAACTCCACATAAAGCTCTGAGTCAGGTTACCGTCGTATGCTGCGCAAAAGCTGGACCCAAAAGGTCAGAAATAACACCGTCCTTCAGCGCGTTCAAATGCCTCGAAAGTTGTTGCCCACCATAAACAAACGCAAAGTAGATTATCTCGGCCACGTGCTCCGACACGGGAGATATGCGTTACTCCAAGTCATTATGATGGGCAAGGTAAAAAGAAAAAGGCGCGCTGGACGAAAGAGAAAGTCGTCGCTGCGTAACATCAGGGAGTTGACCGGCATTACTTTCGTCGAAAAACTGTTCCGACTCGCGGTTGACAAGACCGAGTACAAGAAGCTGACAACTAATCTTCAGGATTGATGAGGCACAGGAAGAAGAAGAAGAAGGGTATTTTGGTATGTAATGATTGTCACCCATCCACAGACCAACCGCGGCAAGCGTGGCTTACCCTGATCAATCGACCAGTGCGGCTGTTAGTTTAACTGATCTTAACCTGATCAATCGACCAGTGCGGCTGTTAGTTTAACTGACCTTAACCTGATCAATCGACCAGTGCGGCTGTTAGTTTAGCTGACCTTAACCTGATCATTTGTTTGACAGCAAACTGTGGTTGTAGTAGTTTGCATGTTCGAGTACGAGACTTTAGGTGATATTTTTTTTTATGTACTTTTTTCTTTTTACTTTTATTAATAATGTATATTTTTTGGTATCTAATTGTAACGTGCGTTTTGTTTGTGCGGAATAAATATATTTCTTTCTTTCTTTCTTTCTTTGATCAATCGACCAGTGCGGCTGTTAGTTTAACTGACCTTAACCTGATCAATCGACCAGTGCGGCTGTTAGTTTAACTGACCTTAACCTAATCAATCGACCAGTGCGGCTGTTAGTTTAACTGACCTTAACCTGATCAATCGACTAGTGCGGTTGTTAGTTTAACTGACCTTAACCTGATCAATCGACCAGTGCGGCTGTTAGTTTAACTGACCTTAACCTGATCAATCGACCGGTGCGGCTGTTAGTTTAACTGACCTTAACCTGATCAATCGACCAGTGCGGCTGTTAGTTTAACTGACCTTAACCTGATCAATCGACCGGTGCGGCTGTTAGTTTAACTGACCTTAACCTGATCAATCGACCAGTGCGGCTGTTAGTTTAACTGACCTTAACCTGATCAATCGACCAGTGCGGCTGTTAGTTTAACTGACCTTAACCTGATCAATCGACCAGTGCGGCTGTTAGTTTAACTGATCTTAACCTGATCAATCGACCAGTGCGGCTATTAGTTTATTAGCCACAAGTACCTTTTTTGTTTTGGATGGGAAGTCAACAAATGACCTCTCCCGCTCTGGGCAGAGCGGAAGAGCGTGTCAGGCTTTTACTGACTAAACCCCTCCCGTGTTCCTCCACTGTCCTGTGCGCTAGGACTACGGTTTTTTTTTAACCAACCCGCAACACTGCCCAAGAGACATCGGTCCTCGTGGACCCCGTCACGATGTGCTGACATCTCTTTGAGGCGCGCGTGGACCACAACGTGCCACCGACTTGGGTCCGGTCCTTACCGGGCGGCGAGCTGCCCAGCCACGAGTATTACACCTCTTTTGTAGGAATATGTGTCCAACCGTTTCTTTTTGGAAATCCTTAGAGGAGGCCTGTGTCCAACAGTGGACTTCATGTGACTGAGATGATGATGATAGGAATAATGTTGCCAACACAATCAATGGATGTCTATTGGGCTGGTTAGTAAATAAATGATAACTATGTCTTTTACCTGTTAAAACCAAAGTCTTGGAAAGCAAGGTTCCTCCACACCTAAACTGGAGGGAGAACTGGCCAAGCTTTACATCTAAAATATATATCGCTACATGCCAAGGCCAGTCTCCAGGCTGAGTCAGTTCTCCATGAACTATCAGCCCAGTATGTGACGATCTGCGTCTACCGCATGATTTGTCAAGAATGGGCCTGGTGTCTACTGAACCATCAGTTTCAACAGCTACTACTGACGTTCGACTGAGTTCTGGAGCTTGTGGGGGTGTTTCAGTTGCATTGAAGAAATAGTCCTGAAATAAAAGAAAGAATAAGGGAGCATAGTGACAGCTGCCTGTATAGGCGTGAAATAGATGTTAAGCGCTCCACACTAAAGCCGCCCGGCAGCATATGTCGGCTACATTTTGCCGGCAGGCTAGGTTGGTGGCTTCAGTCATTGCAAGTCGTAAAACTGTGCCGGCGGCATGTCGGCGGCTCGATATCAGAAACTTCTTTTGCAGTTAAATACTAGCACGTCACTACAGCTGAGATTTCGCCGGGCAAATGAGCGCTTGCCTACGCTAGCCGCCGGCAAGCCGCCGGCAAGCCGCCGACTTGTCGGCGAGCTACATGCACAGGCGAAGGTTGCCGACATGGTTCTTTCAACATTACCAGGGTTGTGTCGGCGGGCTTTGCCGCCGGGCCGGCTTTGGTGTGTAGTGCGTTTTACACTAACAGGGTACGTCTACCCTTTCCGCTACACTCGTTGTATACAGAATAGGGCGCGCATTTATATTTTAAGATTTATATTTAGATTGTTAACCCAGTGTCGGAAGAATTAATTCCTGAGGTATTTAGACTGGCTATAGTCCGAGTAGGAATTGATTCTTTTACCCGTGTTAAACACTCTACTTTTCATTTCAAATATGAGGAAAATGAAACTATGTAGTTGTTTATTTTTTTTTTGGATTTCGTCACAGTTACATAACAGATTAGTATCCCGCCAATTTGTGTCGACTTTTTAAATTTTAAATATGGAACTCGCGGCGTAATTGTTGTGGCCAAGGAAATTCTATCTAAACTGGAATGTGAACTTGCATAAGTCTCTTATTTAAAAGAAGATTCTATCGCAAGAGCAAATAAGGTCGATCGGAAATAAAACTTTATTTGAAGAGAACACGGTCCGAGGGAGAAAGCGTCCCAGTAGCCCTCTGTCTCTTTCTAAGTGTTACCCGTATTTATTTTTTGTAATTTTGTATGAAACCAACAATTTCGATTAGAAAAAAGATGGTGAAAAAGGGTGCCATTAATGTCTGCAATGGTGAGTCATACTCTGGATGCGGCATACCATTCTTTAAGTATGGTTTTTGCGGTAATCATATACAAGTTATTTTGTTTTTATGTAGGGTGACCATTAATTTCGGAGTAATTAATAAATGTGCACTTAGTCATTGTGTGCATAATAAGTAATTGTCTTTTATTGGGTATTTACAATGACATTAAATTCTGTTTTCTTGTAGATATTTTATTTATCTAAAGGTACAGTTTGGGATAGATTGACCTGCTGTCGTCCGTACATCATCAATTTATTCATCCATTTTTATATTTCAATATTGAAATTAAAAAGTTCGCATCCATGCCTAAATGTTCATTAAAACTCAGGTAATATAAGTGAAAAAAAAATATTTTACGTACATTCCTTATAAATTCTATTATAATAGTCCTACACAACAAGGACAGAGGGCTACTGTGAAGCTATCTCCCTCGGAGCGCGTTTTGATCGATAGTTCACATTCCAGTTTAGATACAAATTTCTTGGTTGTGGCTTATTCCGTTCAAAGAATTAAACTATAAGTTCACACTGGCTGTTTAGAAACTCATATGGCAGCAGCACTTTTTTAATTAGTTTTTTTTTTTACATAATACTCTTCACAGCTGACGTTAGATCCAATTTTAAAGTTCATTCAGGCCCTTAGGTGGGAATTAGAATTTTCCCTCTCTAGGGAGAGAAGCAGAATTTGCCATCCAATAATAAGATCAAAACAACACAATTTCCAAGTACGAGAACTTAAAAATAATTTGCTTTATATTTCTTCCCAACTAATTATACAAAAGTTATTACAGCTCAGCTAAAATACAAGTCATAAATATAGTTTGAAAGACTTAGAAATAATGTGAACTTTGCTAAAACATTTTTATTTAGGTGTGAATCCACCTTTAAAATTGCTTCCATAAAGAAACGCAAAATAGAATATATGCATATGGAAGCAATTTTGTTATTTATTTTTGTCCCTCCCTCCCATTCCAAAAAACATATTATGAAAACAAAATCGGGAGATAGAGTTTGGTGTTCCAGCTTAATACCTATCATTGCTACTCAAAATTCGATTACTACGTTGAACGCTTCGCGATGGACCTCGGCGGCGAGGTCGGTAGGTCAGTCTTTAGTATTTTGTGCTAGTGGCCCTATTGGCCTCTTGGAGGAGGGTTATGGGATCATCTGGGTCGGTGAGAACGTGCCTAGGTCGACGAAGCTTGCTAATTTTGGAGGGGGTGTATTTTGCTGCCGCGACAACCAGAGGATTGTGAAGTTCAGCGGCTGTGTCAAAGAAACGCTTGGAAAGGCGTTTCATAAATTGCTGGATAGTGGGGATTTTGAGATCTAGATGGAGGATCTCATTTCGGACGAACCAAGGGGCGTTTGTTGCTCTACGAAGAAAGCGGTTTTGGAGTGTCTGCATCCTATGGATATGACTGGGCTTGGTGTGTGCGAAGACTACATAGGCGTATGTCATGATGGGGCGTATGCAGGCTGTGTACAGGCGTATTTTGCACTTCAGGGACAGCTTGCTGCGCGGGTTGAGGAGAGAGTGGAGTTGATAGAGTGCGTAGGCGGCGCGCGAGCGTACCGTCCTTATATGCTCTCCGAAGGTGAGGTGTTCGTCTAGGATAACACCTAGGTATTTGGCTCGCTTTTCCCAAGGGATCGGCTTGTCAGACATGATGATTAGTCGGGGAAGGGTGGGTTTGCATCGCGGTCTCGAGTGGAGTACCGCTTGGCTCTTTTCGGGATTGACTTCTATTCTCCATTTTTTAAACCAGTCAGCAAGGGCGTTGACAGCGGTTTGGAGATTTAGTTTTATTTGATTGGGGCTGGTTCCTGAATAGTAAATGGCTGTGTCGTCTGCGAAGAGAGCGAGGTGGGCCTTTTTACTTTTGGGGATGTCGCTGGTGAACAGCGTGAAGATCAGAGGGGCCAGTATGGAGCCCTGAGGGACTCCGTCCCGGATGAGGTGGGAGGGGGAGAGAGCTCCTTCGGACTTGTAGCGGAAAGTGCGGTTTGACAGGAAGTCTCGCAGGATGAGCACGAGACGTTCAGGCACGCCGAGTTGGTACAGCTTGTATATTAAGCCGTTGTGCCAGACTTTGTCAAAGACCACGTAGGAATCCTGCGTGAATATGCTCGGAGATACGGAGGACTTGTTGGACACTGGAGTGCCGAGAACGGAACCCGAATTGTTCGTCGGGGATGAGGCCCTTGTTCTCGGCAAAGGCTCTGAGACGCTTATAAATAAGCCTTTCATAGACTTTGCAGAGAACTTTTAGCAAGCTAATAGGACGATAGCTCGAAGGCTCAGATTTTGGCTTGCCGGGCTTAGGAATGCCTATAACGGTCGCTTCCTTCCATGTTTGTGGGAAGATACTGTTGCCCATGGCTACATTGAAGATGGTGGCCAGTAGGATAATCAGGTGGGCAGGGAGAAGGCGGATCACTTTATTGGTGATGCCGTCAGAACCAGGAGCTTTTTTATGTTTGAGACCTCTGATAATATCCTGCACTTCGTCCGGAGTGACGAGAGGCAGAGAATCTTCAGGGTCTTCGACCTCCGCGTCCACCTTCAGAAGGTGAGCTGGGTCTATTGGTTGAGCGCTAGGGGAGCATTGGGCTTCAAGGCTGATGGCTAGACATTCAGCCTTGTCATCATCGTCAAAGGCGATGGTTTTATCCGGTCGGATTAGGGGGGGTATGGTGACTTCTTCTCTGGATTTGAGTTTTCTTTGAAGGTCCCAGAAGGCTTGGTGGTTTGGTTCTAGTTCGCTCAGCAACTTGTCCCAGCTGGCTTCACGCCACTCCGATATGCGTTTCTTTGCAGTTCGCTGCAAATAGCGCATATGGGCTTTGTTTGCGTCGCAGGGGAAGTTGCTGTAGGCCCGGACTACTGCATTCTTCTCAGTCAATAGTTCACGTACGTCGTCAGGGAGCTTCCCGCGGCGGTAATCCGTCACTGAGATCTCCCTTGAACAGTCGTTCATGACTGACTGTACGTGTTCCGTGAACGAGTCGATTGCGGCCGTCGTGCTCGCGATTGAGTCCAAATCAGCGGGAATAGACTCTAAGTGGGGGGATCTGGTGGATTTCAGACATTCGCCTACTTTCCTTCAGTCCGTTACCACTTTGGTCGTGGGACGTTGGTCGGGGTCATTATGGCCAATGCGTGGAGCCAGTCGGAATATGATTGGTCGGTGGTCAGAGTTAAGCTCGTGGGACACTTCTATAGAATCTAACCGTAGGTTAACATTCTTCAGAAGTGCCACGTCGAGGACGTCGGGGGTTTTTCCGGGGACAGGGGGAAAGTGAGTTGGGGTCAGAGGGCCCACAACATCGAAGTTGAACTGGGAGGAGAGGTCAAATAGGTGTCTGCCTCTGGTGTTGATCCTGGTGCTGTTTCAGGCAGTGTGCTTGGCGTTGAGGTCGCCCTATGATAACGATGTCACTCATACCAAGGAGAAGGGAGATGTCATCTGACAGAAGCGCATAGTTTTCTGCAGAACTAGTGGGGGGGAGGTAAACCGACACTATGGTGATCGGCTGGTGACCTGACATGGGCTGTTGCCACAAGGGCTGGGAAGGCCTTCTCGTGGTTCAGCTGGTTTGACTCTGCGCCGGCGTCACGGCGCTATTTATAGGTCAGCTGATGGAATATTCCAGATTCGTCTAGACGTAATTATAATAGTGCATTACTGAATGTCCTCTAAGTTTAGAGGACATTCAGTAAGTACCTACGGTAATTCCCGGAAACGGCTTTCTAGAAATTTCGATGTCGTCACTTTGTTGACAAAATTGTTGAGACCTGTATCATTCGATAGGCCATCCTAGGTCTAGCAATGCGTTTTTATAATGTACCCCGACAATGTCTACATTTCAATTTATAGGGCTTAAAAGATACGCACTGCATGTCACGCGATATTAAACCTTATGCCTAAGAAAACCCAGTCCGACCCAAAAGGATAATAAAGATTAGGTAAACACATGACCAAATAAAATATGAAGTTTTACATAATCATCATAGTAACAATACTAATGAATTTTGAAATTAATTTTTTGAATTAACTTTTTGTAAAAAGTGACAACACCCTTTTTGACGGTATTATCATGAGCGAATAGCGATGAAGCGACCGTGTGCTGCGTGCCTTGCCCCCCTTCACTTGCGCATGTGTTGCCTACCGCACATGTATTAAGTAAACTCTTTTTGCGAAATTATATTTATTTTTTAAGGTTTTTTTTTTAAGTTTAGCCCGGCTTAGTAGGCATTCTTACGGAACTGAAACGTGGTCGCTCACAATGGGCCTCATACGAAGGCTCAGAGTCACACAAAGGGCAATGGAAAGAGCTATGCTAGGAGTTTCTCTGCGTGATCGAATCAGAAATGAGGAGATCCGCAGAAGAACCAAAGTCACCGACATAGCTCTGCGAGTCGCTAAACTTAAGTGGCAGTGGGCAGGGCACATTGCGCGTAGAACCGATGGCCGATGGGGCAGCAAGGTTCTGGAGTGGCGGCCACGTACTGGAAGACGCAGCGTAGGGAGACCCCCAACAAGGTGGACCGATGACCTGGTGAAGGTCGCGGGAAGCCGATGGATGCGGGCAGCACAAGACCGGTCATCGTGGAAAGCCTTGGGGGAGGCCTTTGTCCAGCAGTGGACATCTATAGGCTGAGGAAGAAGAAGAAGAAGAAGTAGGCATTAGTAGAATCAGTTATCGACACCTAACAATACCTTCACGGATCAGACAGGGTTTTCTTTACATACATAAAGTGTATCATACTAATTTAAATAAATATGTACATCTAATTAATAAACCCCGTGTGGTGCCGGGCTTGCCCCGTGTGGTGCCGGGCTTAGAATAGCACCACCCCATATCCTCCCGTGGGTGTCGTAAGAGGCGTCTAAGGGAACTCTCACCGTGGAAGCGGGCAGTAGCGCTTCTCCTTTGTAATATCAAATCCCTGCAATCCCCAACCCACCTGCCAAGCGTGGGGATTATGGCAAACCCCCCCAATGATCCACACGACACAGCCCAGGCCCCTAGTCCCCGTCAGCTCCGCTATTCCAGTCTACGGTAGCGGACTCGGTTACGGCGGAGCAAGGGGTGCTAAGAATCTCCGGTAGAGATCCGGCTACCATTATCAACGACGACCTTTGGCCCTGGCAACATATAACACGCGCACACTACGGACCGATGAGAAGATTGTCGAACTGGAGGAAGAACTGAGCCGGTTGCGCTGGGACATTGTGGGGTTATCTGAAGTCCGAAGAGAGGGAGAGGACTCGAAAATCCTGAAGTCTGGCAACCTGCTCTATTTCCGGGAAGGCGACCAGCTGTCCCAGGGTGGCGTGGGGTTTATTGTCTACAAGTCCCTCGTGAACAGCGTTGTTAAAGTCGGGAGCTTTTCGACTCGGGTGGCGTACCTTGTACTCAGATTAACCAAAAGATATTCGTCAAAGGTTATACAGGTCTACGCTCCGACGTCTAAACACTCCGACGATGAGGTGGAGGCTATGTATGAGGACGTCAAGCCATACATTCCTCCAAAACCCACTACACTGTTGTCATAGGGGACTTTAACGCAAAACTGGGCATGCGAGAGGCGGACCAAACGAAAGTGGGGCAATTAGAAGAAAGAGAGTTGGAAATCCGAATCACCGAGGTCAGATGCTAATAGATTTCATGGAAAAAGAAGGACTCTTTGTGATGAATTCTTTTTTCAAGAAACCATTGCACCGCAAGTGGACCTGGATTAGCCCCGATGGTCAGACCAAAAACGAGATAAACTTCATAATGGCAACGAGAAGACAAGTGTTCAACGATGTCTCCGTGATCCATGCGGTTAAAACCGTGGTCACCGCATTGTTAGAGGCATCTTGAACCTCAATATTAGGCTAGAACGCTCTCAACTTATGAAGTCTACGCTCCGCCCAGCGTCAAACCAACTTCAAAACTCCGAAAGCTTTCAGATCGAACTGCAAAATCGCTTCGAATGCCTCGGTGAATGCGTAGATGTGGACGACTATAACAACAGGTTTGTGGAAACTCTCCAAACGGTAGGCTCCAAGTTTTACAAAACCCTCCGTTCAAATGGACAGAAGAAGATCTCCGGTCTCATCCGTCGGCTAATGGAAGAAAGACGGGAGGTGGTCTTACAATCCCCTGATGACGCTTCGCGTATCAGATGTCTTAACAGATAAATCTCAATGTCTCTGACTCGCGATATACGCCAATTTAATACAAACTGTATTAAAGAGGCTATCGAGCGGAACAAAGGCTCCAAAGTTTTCGCACGAGATTTGTCTGTTGGACAAAGCCTACTTGCGAAGCTGAAGACTGGGGATGGTAGGATCGTCACTTCCAAGCCCGAGCTTTTAGGTGAGATCGAGAAATTCTACGGAGAGTTATACACATCAACAGATGCACCTGTTGTAAGCCTGGCTAATGATCCTAGAGCCAGACTAACCCGACACTACACCGACGATATCCCGGACGTCAGCCTGTACGAGATTAGTATGGCCCTGAAACAGCTCAAGAATGATAAGGCGGCTGGAGATCATGGTATTACGGCTGAGCTTCTGAAAGCGGGTGGCACTGGCAAACCGGTTCTTAAAGCGCTTCAGAAGTTATTTAATTCCGTCATACTTAAAGGCGAAACGCCTAAGGCGTGGCACAGGAGCGTGGCGGTGTTGTTTATCAAAAAAGGTGACAATACCCTCTTGAAAAACTACAGACTGATATCCGTCCTGAGCCATGTCTATAAGCTGTTTTCTAGGGTCATCACGTCTCGCTCGCAGGTTCGACGACTTCCAGCCTCCCGAACAAGCAGGCTTGCGAAAAGGTTTTAGCACCATAGACCACATACATACGCTGCAGCAAGTTATACAGAAGTACGAGGAGTATAACAAACCACTATGCTTGGCGTTTGTGGACTATGAGAAGGCCTTCGATTCGATCGAGACTTGGGCGGTGCGACAGTCTCTCCAGCGGTGCCAAATTGACCATCGATACATTGAGGTGATAAAGTGTTTGTACAAAAATGCGACCATGTCAGTCCGTCTCCAGGATCAGGATCATCTCGAAACCGATTCAACTCCAGCGTGGAGTGAGACAAGGGGATGTCATATCTCCCAAATTGTTTACTGCTGCGTTGGAAGACGTCTTCAAACTCTTGGACTGGAAAGGACTTGGCATCAACATCAACGGCGAGTACATCACTAATATCCGTTTTGCAGATGATATCGTGGTCATGGCTGAGACCCTGGAAGACTTAGGCAAAATGCTCAATGACCTCAGCAGAGCTTCCCAACAAGTGGGTCCTAAGATGAACATGGATAAGACGAAGATCATGTCGAACTCTCATGTCGCACCCACTCCAATTCTAGTTGGTTGCTCTGCACTCGAAGTTGCTGACGAGTATAATACCTGGGACAAACAGTCCAACTAGGTAGGTCCAACTTCGAGAAAAAGGTGTCTCGTTGAATCCAGCTCGGCTGGGCAACGTTCGGGAAGCTACGCTATATCTTCTCGTCGTCCAAGATACCACAGTGTCTCAAGACTAAAGTCTTTGACCAGTGTGTGTTGCCAGTGATGATTTACGGAACTGAAACATGGTCGCTCACAATGGGCCTCATACTAAGGGTCAGACACACAAAGGGCAATGGAAAGAGCTATGCTCAGAGTTTCTCTGCGTGATCGAATCAGAAATGAGGAGATCCTCAGAAGAACCAAAGTCACCGACATAGCTCTGCGAGTCGCTAAACTTAAGTGGCAGTGGGCAGGGCACATTCCTCGTAAAACCGATGGCCGATGGGGCAGTAAGGTTCTGGAGTGGCGGCCACGTACTGGAAGACGCAGCGTAGGGAGGCCTCCTACAAGGTGGACCGATGACTTGGTGAAGGTCGCGGAAAGCCAACGGATGCGGGCTGCACAAGACCGGTCAGCGTGGAAAGCCTTGGGGGAGCCTTTGTCCAGCAGTGGATATCTGTATGCTGAAGAAGAATTAATAAACATCTTTCTTCTTCAGCCTATAGATGTCCACTGCTGGACAAAGGCCTCCATCATACAAGTACAAATAAAATAAAAGAAATACCTGATGAGCCAAAATCGGTTTCTATTTCAAAGTGTACTCACAGTTTTTGGTTTTTCACAAAGCTCCTTACCGTTCAGGATAGCGCTTCGGACGTAAGGTATGCTGGTTCCAGAAGGAGGACCAAAGACTTGAAGGACGAAGATGGGATATTTATTAATCTTTATAAGGAATTGATAATTGTCGTCTAGCTTTGAGACTACGGCGCTACTGTATTGTCGTATCTGGAACAGAAATGATAATGTAATTAATTATTGAATTATTGAGAAACTTGACGAAACACTTGGTGCTTTGGTTACTGCGTGTTGTGGGTTCGATTCCCGCACGGAACAAATATTTATATGGCCTACAGGTAAACAACATCGAGAATGAGGCAAATAGATGGATCCAGCTGGGATGGGCAGCATTTGGTAAACTTCGTCGGGTATTTTCGTCGCCCATACCCCAATGTTTGAGGACTAAAATTGTCAACCAGTGCATCCTACCCGTCATGACTTACGGAGTCGAGACGTGGACACTAACGATCAGACTAGTTTATAAAGTTTAAAGCCGATCAGCGAGCTATGGAGCGGGCTATGTTGGGCGTATATCTGAATGACCGCATCAGAAATGAGGTGATCCGACAGAGGACCAAAGTCACCGACATATCTGAGAGTATTAGCAAGCTGAAGTGAAAGAAAGAAAGAAAGAAAAGAAACTGGTCACATATGCCGCAGGGCCGGCAACCGTTGGGGTAAACGAGTCCTCGAGTGGAGACCGCGTCTCGGCAAACGTAGCGTAGGACGCCCTTGGGCGAGATGGAGCGACGACATCAAAAAGGTGGTTGGCAGTGGCCGAGTAGAGGCTGATGATGATGATTGCAGGTAGTTGTTCCGGGTCTGGCTGTTTGTGTATGTGAGTTTAAATGTTTATAAACACGCCCACAATACAGGAGTAATTCCTAGTTAGGAACAATGTGTTTCTTAAAAAAAAAAGCTCTGTTTATATCAATTGGGAATTAGCTTTGTCATTGTACTATCTTTCAATATTGTCGGCTCTTAGCCGCACGCGCCCTCTCACTTACACCGCTCACAGCTGACTGAGCTGTGTACGATCGCACGCGCGCCAGAGATGACATAATGCTTCCCTCTCTTTCACTCACATACACTACATCCCTCCCTTGTTTTATTTTCAAAACAGGAAAGAAACAATTAAAACAATTAATCAAAGAAATGATTCATCGTTTCATTATACTCATAACTATTGATTACATTATTGAAAATCAATCTCCCGGTATAAAGTCAAAGCCAGTCGCCTTTTGGTTTTGCTGCTGTCTGATGACAGCAACAACCTCATCAAGCAACAGTGCTCGTCCAACGCGTCCAACGGAGTTGAGGCATTAAGCTGATGGCTTGAAGATCAGTTGAACGACCCACATTCAGCAGAGTATTGAAGAGCTCCGCCCAGCGCTTTAGTACATCCTCTCTGCTAGTCAACAGGTGTCTACCGTCTAGAGACCTTAAAGGCACCTTTGCATAGTAGGATGTACCAGTCAGCCCACGTACCCCACTGTGGAACTCCCCGAGTTGGTTAGTGTCAAAAAGCCATTGCATGTGAATGGCTTTGTCATTCCACCACTTGTCCTTAGTTTGACGAGACAGCTTGCGTAATTACTAGCCACTAGCTTTGACCAATTCAATGCTTCTTTGTCGCCTCCATGCTGCCTCAAGAGATCCCGGTGTTTATCGAAAGCCGCCTGTAGAGCATCATCATTTTTATCAAACCAATCTTCATTGTGACGGCGTGTTTTGTCAAGTACAGATGAAGCGGTAATCGAGGTATGAGATGACAAAGATCCCCAGGCAGCCTCGGTTTCACCTGCCTCATTAATCGGCAACAGCTTTCTAGACAGCGCTTCAGCATACTTGATTTAGGAACACAAAATGAGGAAACTACCAGCTTCCTATAATGCAGACAGTGAAGATGTCTGTCCCTCAACTTCATCAGAATATAAAATGGTTGAAAGAACAAATCAGATCAACTTCACAGCTATTGGATACGATTGACCGTAATGTTTCTGACAATGATAACGATGATGATGACGAGTCTTATGAAGTCTAATGATATGTTAACATAAAATAAATAAATTTTTAAATTATTTATGTCCATATAGATGGTGACAATGTATTCTTATATTTTTAGACAATATAGGACCCTGATGCTTTCCATTCATCAGTAGATGAAACATTTACCGACCATGAAACTCCTCATAAAGTTAAAGCAATATGAATTGGAATGGGAACTACCTATATGTAGCTAATTTAATGGTTATTTTTATAATAATACTTCGTCATTTTCCCTTTTTCTTAGTGCTCGGAAAAGTAGGTAAGCCGTATCCGTTTCGTTCTTCGTTCAATGAAGCTCGTGGTTATAGCCTACCATAAAATAATAATTTATGTACTTTTTGTACTTACTAGCTTTTAGTTTGTTCTCCTTGATTATTTATACTTTTATATGACTATAATTTCAACGTTTGAAATTAACTCTATTACATGTTGAAGCTGAATACTCAGGGTATAACATTATATTAATACGATCATATGGTATTAATAATAAAGCGCATTCCCTTATTCATACACAAAATTAATGTCAGTTCAATGCATCTGTTACTTTCCATTTTACTAAATAAAAGAGGGAAGATAAATATAAGTTTGGTTCTGTCAAATATAACAAACATTTCAGATACTCCATAAACAGTTTACACGCGTTCAACATAAGGGCTACTAAAACATTATAATTAACCTCAGACGCTATCTATGGATTAGAAACAAAACTAAAGTTTAAACAAACTACATCATAAAAAACCGGCCAAGTGCGAGTCGGACTCGCACACCGAGGGTTCCGCCGCACAAACGTAGCGGTTCACAATATATGACGTATTAAATCAAATTACTTATTTCAAGATTCTGAGTTCACGGGAAGCACCCTTCAGGCCTTGATTCCCTACCGTTGACGGAAATTCGTCTAAGGTGTCGGTATAAACTGCTATATCTTTTGATCGCCCTAGCTTAGAAGTTCGATTCCTTCACTGGTTAAAGGGACAACAGGTCCAGGCACCCCATGCGAATCCCAGCTTGATACGTCCACGCGTTCCCGAGACAAAGGGTCTTGACAGACAGACAGACAGAGAACAAAGTGATCCCATAAGGGCTCCGCTCCCTCCCCTTGATTTACGGAACCCTAAAAAGTAACCAACATTGAGATCATCCTTCCAAAACTCATTCAAGAAATCATTACACGGAACGGCAATGTGTAGCTTATCGCCCCGGCAACTGCGCATCGCGTGTTGTACCTACCTATGTATGTACTTACTCGTGATCGGTCTGATTCTCTGATTTGAAAATATATTGTCACTTATAGTTACTTTCCTCAACTTCTCAAACGCATTTATTATTCGATGACGTAACTGTTCCGCCGAATCCACGTTCTTCATCGATGACATTTTTCGTATACCTATTAGGATCGTCGACGATCGAAACGAATGCCAGAATACTTTCCGATCCTATGAGAGTTTGACCTCTGTATGCTCAAGGAAGAGCAGAAAGGACTCTCACATCGACCTATAATGCCTTTGGCAATATGAGCCTTTTGAACTTCAAGCTATTGCTTGTAATTCTCAGAATATCAGACGGAGGGAGGGGCTTGTATGAAAATATATGGGCTGGACTTGGATCTTGACTAGTTCAAGTAGTACCATTCTAACTATTTTATATGTTTTAATTATACAAATATTAACAGTAGTTATTTTAAGTAAATTATATTTGTTTAAGGAATAATGTTGAAATTAACAAGTCCTTCATATAACAAAACATTTATACAAAACTTTCATACTCTTTACGCGCGTTAAAGATCATACTGGTTACGCGTTAAAGATTAAATTTGCATAACTGTTTTATAATATTTGCCTATCTCGAGCAAGTCATTTAAGATCATTAAGCACGTACTGATAGAATGCCAGAAGGTTCAAATTCGTTAAATTTTAGTGAGTCAGCTTTAGGTACCTACTTCGAACCCTTATTATTGCAATATTTGCCCATTTCTCGGACAGAAGGTTGCAGAAGGGTGCATTCTCTTTGTTTTAATTTCAGTAAGTTGGCTCAAGGTTAGAGCTAACCATACAACAATATTTACCTACTCTTTGTATTTAGAAGCTATTGTTTTGGTCTCCTTAATTGTTTGTCTTTTGTATTAGTTATATTTTAACCCTTTCGCGAGCATCGGCAAAATAATTGCTAAACTACTTTTTAAAAGCTACGCCGAAATGTATGAAGTATATTGATATTGTGCAACTTTAGACAGCTAACGGCATCTGGCAGAACTTTGATACAATAATCCGAAATTCACCAATTAAATTGACGGAAGAAACATTTGACACATTGGCCATGATCCATCATTATCAAGAAAACAACCGTGCAAAAACTAAGTAACGACATGCTTTTCCTTAGCTCTTGAGCTGATATATTGACAAGTCGTTATATTTTGAAATATTATGCACTTATAATACCTTTCACGACAACGGAAACTTGACACTGCCTCTGCCCTAAATATTCGGCAAAATAGCTGCCTATGCTCGATAAATTATTTGTTATGGATACATAATTGCCAATGCTCGAATTTGTTTCCTTCTTTTAGATGCCGCCACAAAGTCCCAGTAATAATGTCCTTGTGCAACAATATTTTAATCCTACGTCAAACACCACCAAGAATTGAGAAAATTATTGAATTAGTGAATGTCCCTGACAGAAATGAATCAGAAGATGATCTAAATATTTATGAGTCGAAAGAAGAAGGTGTCCCACCTTCAGTCAGTAACTCGTCAGCGGCATCCACCTCATCGTCGGTCTCAGCAACACAGAATCCTACCGGATTCCGGATTCCGGTTGTGGATTGTGTGTCGCAGCCCGTAATTATAGATATAGACAGCATTTTTGACAGAGAAGATGCTAGCACTAGCTAGAGCTAGCATTAATATCTGCAGCTTCCAGGTAGGTACTTAAACCCCTCTTCCAACACTCACATCTTGCTCCTACAGAACCTGCTTCACCATCGCACTCAAATTTTTCCAATGTAAGACTTGACATTATTTAATCCGTGAACAAGGAAACAAATAAGGAATGTCCCATTCAGGCTATCAAATGGGCATTATCCTTTCAACAACCCGGTACATTCATTATTTATTCCTAACAACCTGTCCTTCCAAAACCATACAAATTGTTGTTAATATTCAGTAAACGGGCGCCACCCGTATTAAATTCGTATTACGGGCATCACCCGCATCAACTTCGCATTACGGGCATCACCCGCATCAACTTCGCATTACGGGCGTCACCCGCATCAACTTCGCATTACGGGCATCATCCGCATCAACTTCGCATTACGGGCATCACCCGCATCAACTTCGCATTACGGGCGTCACCCGCATCAACTTCGCATTACGGGCATCATCCGCATTAACTTCGCATTACGGGCGTCACCCGCATCAACCTCGCGTTACGGGCATCACCCGTATCAACTTTTCATTACGGGCATCACCCGTACCAACATTACGTTACAGGTAACCCGTAAAGGCATCACCCGTGTAACTTCCATAGGTATCTAACACTCTAACATATCTCCATTACATCATACCACACCTACAGGCATCACCCATAGGTATTTAATTAAGTTACGAAGTCCTCACAGGCATTACCTGTTTATGGACTACCAGGCATCATCTGGTAACATCACAGCGTAGATATTAAATTGTAGATAACCGACGACACTCTTTATTATAATATGGTATTAATTAATCAAAAGCTAAATTTGCGTGTGCGTGTGCAGGTGTGTATGTTTGGGGAATGTACTATTTAAAACACACATAAAACTTTTTCCATGATAGAAAAGCAATGTACATAATTCGTACCGGTAGTTTCTAAAACCAGCCTAATCAAATGAATATATGCGCCAAGGAACAAAAGCGTTTGTAATCTAATAATAATAGACCATGCATATAAACGATCTCTTAAGTATGTCAGTACAAAAGTAACAAATGTAAACACACTTTGAACGTCGCTTTTGACCCACTATCTAAGGTAGTAACTGATACCTTCCGAAAGCGCTGACGAAAAATAAGGAGCGGTTGCCTCGTCCCGCATGGTAACTACCTACTTAGATGTAATGAAAATAAAATAAATACTTGCTTCTATCTGCAGTAATTCGTACTGATAACTTTGTCTACTGCATTTTATTACTTATAATAACACCACACTGCCACCCACACAGTTTTTTTTTTTTTCTTTTTTTATATTTATTTAAAATAACATATTTTATTATAATTCTTACTCACAATAATTGATCCTCGTCGCCAAAATGTACTATCTTTCAATATTGTCGGCTCTTAGCCGCACGCGCCCTCTCACTTACACCGCTCACAGCTGACTGAGCTGTGTACGATCGCACGCGCGCCAGAGATGACATAATGCTTCCCTCTCTTTCACTCACATACACTACAGTCATGTCATGTTTTCTCGGTGATAGGCCATAACATCGGCTGCCGGCAGAAGTTACCGCCCACCAGACAAAGTCTTGCCGCCAAGCACTTCGTCGTGTTCCGGCATGATGTCTGGTGAAGCTGTACGGAGGACGGGTCTGAGCAGTTATGTTGCGATGTGTGGCGGGTACGATGCGCCAAATGTTGTTGTGTCGGGAGTTTGGTCGTGGTGAGTCTCCAGATCAATCTCCCTCTAGCGCAGCTTCGTTTGGTCGTGTTGGTATTTGGTTTTATATTGCAACACCTCTCTCAACTGCCGTCATCCTTCCTATTCCTTAGTTTTTTAAGTGAATAGGCTTAATAAACTAGTGCGCTTTACCATCAACGATTGCATCACTGCTTATCATCAGGCGGGATTGCAGTCAAGCACTAGTTTATACTTATTAAAAAAAAATGTCACATGATAGTTTCTAATCTAATCTTATGTTAGGCAAAATATTCACATGTGCATCAAAAACAATGACATTCATAATGATAACACCAGAAATAAGAACAAACTGCGAGCCCCTTTTCATCGACTTCAAAACATTGATAACTCTTTTGTTGGGCTTGGTATAACTTTTTATAACAAGATACCCTCTGCTTTACTAGACTTGCCTTACAATGCATTTAAACCACAAATCAAACCCAAGCTATGTTTAAAGGCATATTATTCGGTAAATGACTATTTAAATGATAACAATAGCTGGTCGCTCTGATTAACTCAAGACAATGTTTGTATTCTTTCTCCGGAATTAGCTTACTGACAGGTTATATGAATTCATAATATATAATTTACTTTTTTACAATGCTTATATATGTGAGCTGTCACGCCCTTTATACCTGGGGCTTTTATTTAGGTAATAAGTTTTTACTTATTTACGTTTCCATTTTAATGACATTTTATTTTTACCCGACTGCCAGGAGGCTTATGTTTTTAGCGCCTATCTTGTATGTATTATTCTTTATTACCTAGTATCTCCAGAACCGCTGAACGGATTTTCACATTTGAGGTATCGTTAGATTTGCCCTAAGGCGGTTCCCGGGGAAAAACACACCGCAAGCCGTTTTTATGTAGTTTTTCGGAGCTATCTACTCTTTATCCAAAAGAAATATCAACTTATTAAAAACACATAAATTTTCTACATAATCTTGGCTCCAAAATTGTAGATTTCTTTTTTTTTTACCAAGCATAACGTTTAAATAATTCCTTCACAACGAAACCTCTGACAAGAGAAATAATTATAAAAACGTGCATCTCCTCAAAAAGTAAGCATTATTTAGATTGCATTCTTACACTAATGGATGGGTAATTTCATGAAGAACATTATTGTGGAAATATTTTTTTAAAACAACCAAAACAAAAATTTTATTCAACAATCTGAGCGTATTCCCCATCATTTCTCTTGCCCGAGCTATTGAGATTCAGTATGCCACAAGCTCTCGAAGGGGGAACCGGTGTCGTTCGTCATCCGCTAGCATAGCGGGCGGCGCGTGAGCGAGAAAGCATCTGCTTGTTCGCTCACGCACCGCATGTCGCATAGAGTATAATACTATCAAAAAGTGTCTCTGTTATTGATGTTCATTTTGGTGTTCGTTTTTTTAACCGATTTCAAAAGGGAGGAGGTTATATGTTTTTTTATATTTGTTTGCGGATAACTTTACTACAATATAAATAATAGGGTATTTGACTAAAAAAAAACTAATTAGTCCATCATTCAGATTATAGAAAAATATTGGATAGGTTTATTATATACGTTTTACATTTCGTATATTTTGTTTTATCAAATCAATAAAAATTGACAAATATAATAGGCATCAAAGATCAGGAGTGATGGCTGGTGACGTCACTGGCCGCTAAAAAGTGTAGCGTGCAGTGACGTCACACGAGTTTTCAAAGCAATGTGTCGTCTTCATTTTTTGTTCATATGAAAAAAGAAAAAAAATATGTGTCTAGTATTTTTTGGGTAGGCCCCCGACAAGGTGGACCGACGACCTGGTGAAGGTCGCGGGAAACCGCTGGATGTGGGAGGCGCAGGACCGGTCGTCTTGGAGAACCTTGAGGGAGGCCTATATCCAGCAGTCGAGGACGTCTTTCGGCTGAAATGATGATGATGATGATGAGTATTTTTTGGAAATCTGACTGACGGACTAATTAGGTTTTTTTTAGGCAAATACCCTATTGCATAAGTTGATAAAAAATGCTATGCAATAGCTTTACCGCGGCAGTTCCTGTGTGCCACATGTTTTTTTTTTTTTTTAATTAGAAAGATTATATCTTCAAGGTAGTCTCATGTTAAGGAAATTAGGGTCTGATGATGGAAGACTAAGGAAACCTAGGAGAAATTTAAAAAAATCCTAGGGGCGCCTAGGGCATTTCTACGTTTTTTTCATTAAGTGTTTTAACGCACTACAATTTAGTAAAGTTCGGAGTTGATGATGGAGCCGGGAGACAGCCGAGGGATCTCCTTAACGATTCACATCAGCTGCCTCGTGTTTGTGCTTAATAAATTTATATTGATAACAACTTTACACCTAAATGAGTTGTGATTGTCATTAAAGCTCTGATGATGAAGACAAAGGCCAGTTAAGGGAACTCCTCAAATGTTTACAATAGTTACTTTGTGTTTGGACTTAATTCATTTATATTGATGAAAACTTTACACCCATATAGGTTTAAATGAAGGTCTGCAATAGATCTGATAATGAAGACCTTAGACAGTCGACGGAATTCCTCAACAATTTACAACAATGTACTTTAACATAGTACAAACACTACCTACTCGTCATGCTTATGCATTAATCAATTAAAATCAAGAGACTGAATTTAAGTTGTGTTATTTCATTGCGTTATTTCTAGAAATGCTCATACTTTCATTGTGGTCTTATAGGAATTAAAGCAAACGAAATACGTCGTTTGCTTGCAGGCCTTTTCCAAATATGCTGCCGTCAGCGTGCAGTCTGACCGGATATTGTATTAGTCAGATGTTTATTATTTTTCTGCAAAAGGAAGCTTTGTGTAAATAATATTATAGTATATGTATTTGTTTTTTTTATACGATAGTTTTATTTTTTACAATTTACGTATTTGTTTTATTAAACGAGAATAATAATATAATTTCAGTCTTGCCTGAGCCCAAAAAAAAACATCAAATCTTTTTTTTATGTAGGTTTCCTGTCTGCAGAAATTTATTTGACCCTGATTACGTTTTCCCATAAAATAATAAATAATGATAAATTAACCTTTATTATATTATTTTTCTATCCCTTTGACCATCTGACTTAGCTAACTTTCAATTTACAAAACTAACTTCCAACCCTGAAGTTACAGTCATAACATATTTAGTTGTAAAGGTCTAATCAATACAAATTAAGTAAGCCCAAACACATGACAGTTGCTTCCGATGTGGATTCCCTTGATTCTCTGTCATCTCCATCATCAGGTCAGGCCCAAATCTTCACGGTTTTATAGTATCATCCGATATAAATACGAGTATCAAGTTTTCACCCGAAGCGCGCCTACAATTTTCGATAATTGGCCTAAATTTCTTAGCATTTCCATTATTGACACTGACGTGGTAACAATGAGATTACATAGGCAGCATACTCTTTCATATAAAAAAGAATGGTCAAAATCGGTTCATTAACGATAAAGTTATCAGCGAGCACACATAAATCGAATTGAGAACCACACTTTTGGGAAGTCGGTTAAAAAATAAAATACGCAAAATTTTTATTATGAAGTATTGTCAATATTTGTTTCAGGCTATAATAACCAAAAGTATTTGGGCGCACCACTAAACAAAAATAAAAGTGCCATGTCTGTTACTTCTGTGGTCTATGAATTTAACTTGTATTTGTAAGTACTTTGTCCGCCAGACGGCGCTAGTAATATTTTGCGAAGTATTGTAGAGGTGGGGCGCGGTGAAGAGGGAGCAAATGCTCAAGGTCATTTGGTGAGGGTACGACCTTAATTGCCCAACTGTTACTAGATAGGTGACATTTAAAAAAAATCAAAATGGCGCCATATTGTGAGATATACAGCCTTATTCATAAAACTTCAATCAATTGCTAAGCAACTGATTAGCAAAATTCTTATTCATAAAAGCTGTTTAGCGCTAAGAGGATGCTAAGCAATTGATTAGTAGCTGTCAAAATTAAACATCACCGGACCGCTGTTAAGAGGATGGTTAGAGGCAACAATATGGCGGATTTTATTTGAATCAGCTGATTGATGTCATATGATTATTATACTTCGAAGTTATTTTATTTATAATATCGAATAGTGCGTAAATATGGATGTTGAAAACCTTTTTTTGAATTTCCAAAATGACGTAGTAAAGTTATAATCACTTTGAAACTTTTTTTGATTGTTTTATATATGCTTGATTTGAGAGCTTTACTCGGCGATAGGCTATAACATCGGCTGCCGGCAGAAGTTAGCACCCAGCAGACAAAGTCTTGCCGCCAAGCGATTCGTCGTGTTCATGGTGTATGGTGAAGCCGTACGGAGGACGGGTCTGAGCAGTTGTGTTGCAATGTGTGCCGGGTACGATGCGCCAAATGTTGTTGTGTCGGGAGTTTGGTCGTGGAGAGTCTCCAGATCAATCTCCCTCTAGCGCAGCATCGTTGGTCGTGTTGGTCTTGTTTAACATTGCATCACCTTTTTTTTTGTTGACGCTGTGGGAATGCATTAACGCACCTTACCCCGAAGGGCGTGTGTGGGACTCGCCCAGCCGAAGCCGGGAATACCCACTAAACCCACAGCGGCACTCCGGCATCGCCATAGTGGCGGGGGAGTGGGAAACTAGCGCAGCCTGAGCTACCTCTCCCCCGCCGGCGAAACCCGCCTAGTAAGGCGGGCCCTCAATTGCCCCTCCTAGGGAGGGGCCGTGGCTCCCGCATGGTGAGCGATGTAAGGCGGGCGTCGGCCTCACGCCCGCCGCTCACCTCAGGGAGGGAGAAAGCGGGCGAAATCCCGCCTTCTCCTCCCCTACGCCGCCTGCGGAGCGCCGGAGCGAGGGGATCCTCCTCCCGCTCGCGCTCCGCTGCCTCCTTCTGCGACATCACGACCTCGCAGAAGGAGGCCATCGCCACCCAAGCTTCCTCGCTCCCCACCATCTCTCTGACGATGGCGGGCAGCGAGAGGTCCCCCCCAACCGCCGTGACAAGATCGCGGCGCGGCACGGCCCACGACGGGCACACCGCGAGGGTGTGTTCCGCCGTGTCCTCCGCCGCGCCACAACCGTGGCACGACGGTGTCTCCTCTCGTCCTATCCGGTGCAGGTACCTGCCGAAGCAGCCGTGACCGGAGGGTACTGTTACGGAGCGGGTCGGAAGATGGTTTTTAAAAAAAAACTATTTGATTAGCTAAAAGAAAGATATATTCAATTATCAAACACGTATTACAAGTTACTATGCCCGACGGAAGTCCAATCCAAACTGATGGGAAAAACGGTTAGAATCGCTTACGAGGATAACAACGGTTTCCTATTGCATTCACGTAAATGCAATGGGAAACTCAGCACTTTTAATTTATATTCTACGTAATAGTTAATCTGATATAACAACCCCCCCGTTAAGATCGATCATCACATCTGAAAGTGATGAGAGATGTAAGGGTTAATCTATGCTAAGTCTTGGATGCTAAATTGGATTTACGTCGAAGCATTACAACATATTATGACAGTGAAAACAAAAGAAACACAGTTAGGTATAATAAAAATAAAACATCGAGATAACGACTACTTTTAAGATTTATCTAAGATAGGAAGACATGGAAATAACTAGTAGGAAACAAAGAGAATAGTTACTCTAAAATTATAATTATTACAATTGATTTATCATAATTCAAGTTTTGATTCAAGATTATTAAAATTAAGATTAAAATTAACAATAAAAATTGCTTAAACAATATTTATTTATGTTTATCTTTTAACATAATAATTAATAATAGTATTACAATTAATTATCGTGAGTTTTGCTAAACAGGATGTTTCTTTTAATAGGGGTTGGCGTCACCCTTATGTCTTCTACAGACTCTGACTCGTCCTTATTGATTGTTGCTACCTTATCGCCATGAAATGTGGTTTGAGAAATGGGGACTGAATTATGTTTGGTATTATGGCATTGATTAAATATTTGAATGCAGCATGGAGCATTAGTTGAACAAAAAGACTTACGGCTCTTGTATATAATATAAAACAAAGTTAAAACAGAGACACACAGGCTAAAGGACAAATAGTGAGTGCTATAAGTTTGAAAATGAGATGGGTTTTCTATCTTACTAATCTCTTCCTCAAAAGAATCTAAGTGGATGCTGGCTCGTAGTAGAGAATCAAGGTTATCTAAGTTATTTAATTTTGAGAAAGGTAATCGCTGTAAGGTTTTATTCAACTTAGATCGCTCACAGCAATCATCTTGTAAGATGTTGAAGTTTGATATTTTATTAGTTATATTTCCGATGAATGTTTCGCCTACAGCGGCGAATTGCAACGTCTTATAAAAAGCCTTGCAGCTCCTGGGCAAGGTCAAGACACCAGTACCAAACAAAATAACGTCAGAGTTTGTGTCTTTATCATTACAAGTTACATGACACTTGCCAGGTTCAGATTGTACAAAAATCCAGCGGTTTAAAGTTAACTTATGAAATAGATCGATTGAGCCATGAATAAGTTTTGTTACACATATATCAGGAAGTTTGCTAATTACGTCACTTAAGAGAGTCGTTTCACACGTAGGGCTGGTAATCGCTGAAAACACATTAGTTAATACGCACACATAACACTTATCACTTATTATTTTGCACTTGTCTATGTCTGTTATGAGTGAATAAAACATTCGGTCGGCTGTAATCGCTACATATGAGCTAGTTGGCTCGATAAGAACGTAGGTATCGGGTTTCGACATATCGTAAGGAACAGGTAGTGGAATTATCCTATATAGGTCATAGGCTTGTGGTAATATTAGAGGGATCTTAACGACAATAATAACTCTATTTAAATGGAAAAAACACGCAAGTTGTGAAATATCGATTAGGGCGTGTATATTCTGTAACGTTAAAGGTACAGGAAGTTCATAATGATTAGGAAGATTATTCCTATGCTTATCTAATTCACTATACAACTGATGCGGACTGAGTACAGTAGGATACAAAACGTTGAGTTTCGCGGAAAGGATTGCATTATTAATATCTTCAATATCGAAAGACAAAGTCATTATGATGGACTCTAATGAATGTAATAAAGAACTTAATTCAGATTTAATTTCTAATTTATCGTTACTATTTATAACCATTTCTAATATTTTATAGATTGTTTCCATATTCCGTAATATGATTTTCGGTTTCATTCACCTTAGATTATAGTGTTATTGAAGTATGATATAGAAGAGAATTTGCTTACGTTAAGAATATGACGATTTTTTAAAGCGGATAACGAATTAATACAGTCGGACTGTATTTTAGAAGAAGTTAGTGAGTTACAAAATACGTTAAGTTTTTCAAATAAAAATTCGACCTTATCTAGGTTAGCTTGTACATGACTTATATCTACGTATGCTATAACATTCCAATCATTATTAGTAAACTTAATATCTAAGAGCTTATCAAAGTAGAGGCCGGGACTGCTGACGATAGAAGAAACATATTCGCATATGATCAATGAACGATGAAGCGCTCGTGTATCATTCATTACGTCGCTAATTTTATACTTGTGACTGTTACGTCACCGGCCGGCTTGATTTCATCGTAATGGTGACGTACATGTTTACGATTAATTAGTAGTGTAACGGAATGGTTGCCATTCAACTTTATTATTTTGTATGGGCCTTTCCATACTGGAGATAGCGCCTTATTCTGCTTATGGTGACAACGGACATATACCATATCTCCTGTTTTGTAGGATAATGGCTTCGTGCGGGAATCATAATAAGTTTTTGATTTCTCTTTAGAGGATTGAATATTTTGGAGAGCTTTCTGACGACTATAGTATAGTCGGTGATTAAGGGCCCGGATGTAATCCGTATAGGTATTAGTATCGAGAGTATCGATACTTGAAGGTAAGTAGGGTTTGAACCCGAAAAGTAATTCCAGGGGCGAGTAACCTGTGGTGCTATGTATATTTGAATTATATGCTATCATAGCACTGGGAATATAGAGGTCCCAAGTGTGTTGATTCTCACCTATATATGATCTGAGATACTCTTTTAGAGTAGAATGACTGCGTTCAAGGGCACCGCATGTCTGAGGGTGGTAAGGAGATGCGAACACGTGTTTAATGTTAAACAGCTTCTCAAGTTGTTTGAAGACATCAGAGCAGAAGTTGGTGCCTTGATCGGATATTATTAGTTTAGGAATTCCCATATGAGATATGAATAGGACTAAAGACTTCGCTGTTTCTTCGGCAGAACAGGATTGCATAGGATAGGCCTGAGAAAATTTAGTTAAGTCATCTTGTAGAGTAAGCAAGAACTTATATTTGTATTCATGTGTTTCAGGGAGTGGACCGACTAAATCGAGATAGAGTTTTTCATTAGGCCGAGATGCCGTTGACGTGATGATCATAGGGGCCTTATTTGTTTGTCTTAGAGGTTTATTTATTTGGCAAGAGCGGCAATTTTTCACATAATCCTCGATATCTTGCCTCATGTTTTTCCACCAGAATTGAGTTTTGATTCTTTCAAACATGCGTGATATACCTGGGTGACCAGCTAGAGGAGAATCATGATTATCTCTAAGAATGCGTTT
The DNA here is from genome assembly GCA_017933935.1 of Sesamia nonagrioides. Classification (NCBI taxonomy): domain Eukaryota; kingdom Metazoa; phylum Arthropoda; class Insecta; order Lepidoptera; family Noctuidae; genus Sesamia; species Sesamia nonagrioides. Next base: position 1,823,914 of record JADWQK010000820.1, on the reverse strand, counting down.
GACCTCGTCAGGGGTCGGATATCGGATAGAGTTACGGTAGATGTTGACTTTAATGTTCGTGTTGTGAAATAGAAATGATAAAATATTATAAATTTTTGTGTAAGATAATTTTGTGTAAGGATCTGTAAAGTCTGATATCGCGAATTCTTTTTCTTCTATGTACCAATACTTTATCATGTCTCTATAATCACGAAGGAGGTTAAATACGTCCTTATAAATAATTTCGTCATAATGATTTATTTTTAGAAATAAATGAGTGAATAAATGGTCATTATTAGAGGTAGAATAGTAAGTGTTTAATTCGCGTTCTACGTCGCAAATATTAGGTTCGCTAGTGGAGGCATCCATAATATCCTTGCAATAAGGGACAGATTCGTCTAAGTCAATGGATGTCGGATAGGCAATAAGTTTACACTTTGCTCTCATTAACGACTCGTTGTGTTCTTGAATGATGGTGTCGAATGACACATCGGATTGTTTTATAATTTTAAGAAACTGCTCGTAAGTTTCTGATATGGATGCTGAATTATGTGAGTCTTCTTCGTTATTAGATGTTTCTGCCGGGTTGCAGATAATCGAGTTAGAACCTTCATTATCCTGTAATACATTTACAGGGAACCGAGATAAAGCGTCGGCGTTTGCGTTTAATTTACCTTTCTTATAAACGATTTCGTAGTCGTACTCCTCAAGTTTCAAACGCCATCTAATGAGTCTAGATCCTGGGTCCTTGACATTGAAAAGCCATACCAGAGGTTTGTGGTCTGTAATTATTTTGAATTTACGACCAAACAAGTAAGGGCGAAATGTTTTTACGCCGAATAAAATCGCTAGGAGCTCCTTTTCAATAGTTGAATAGTTGCCCTCGGCTTTATTTAGGGTACGCGATGCATATGAGACGGGTTTGTCAGAACCGATTGCGCCTTGAGAGAGTACGGCTCCTATCGCATAATTGGAAGCATCGGTTGTTAAAAGGAATGGTTGTGTAAAATCAGGATATTGTAGCAGAGGCGCTGAAGTTAGTTTATCCTTGAGGGTGGTGAACGCTTGTTCTTGACTATTCGACCATTGAAATATAGCATCCTTTTTCAGAAGGGCAGTCAGTGGTTTAGTGATTTGGGAGAAGTTATTAATAAAACGACGATAGTAGCCGACTAGCCCCAGAAATGATTTTATATCCTTCGGATTCTTGGGAGTAGGGAATTGAGAGACGGCCTTGACCTTCTCGGGATTTGGACAGACACCTTTATCTGTGATTATATGACCAAGGTAAGCGACCTCGCGTCGCAAGAACTCGCATTTGTCTGGTTGAAGTTTTAAATTAAATTTTCGGATGCGGTCGAAGATTAACCTGATTTTTTCCATATGAGATAACAAGTTACTACTGTAGATTATGATGTCATCAAGATACACATATGCGTGGAGGCCTTGGAGACCAGAAAGGACAGTGTTCATCAACTTCTGGAAGGTTGATGGAGCATTTTTAAGACCAAAAGGCATCCGCAGGAATTCGTAGTGCCCTGCAGTGCTAGAATTTGTGTTTATTGAGAACCCCGTTTTGTGTGCATCTAGGGGATTGAGTTTGGTCTGATGGAAGCCACTTGACAGGTCTAATGTGCTAAAATATTTTGAGTGACCTAACTGATCTAAGATATCAGTGATAAGCGGCAAAGGATAACTCTCAGAGACAGTGACGTCATTCAGACGGCGGTAGTCTATTACTACACGCCATTTCTTTTTCCCAGAAGCGTCCATCTTCTTAGGGACTACCCAAACGGGGGCGCTCCAAGGTGATGTTGACGGACGTATAATATTTTGGTCAAGCATCTTGCGAATTTGTGAGTCCACTTCTTCCTTGTGGCACTCAGGGAAACGGTAAGATTTTACGTGAATAGGGGGCGCATCACCCGAATCTATAGTATGCTCGATCGCGTTTGTGAATGATAAAGGTTCACCTTCTAAGTGAAAAATATCTGTGTACTCAGAACAACATTCTAGCAAAGCTTCTTTTTCTTCAGAGTTTAGATGAGAACAGCGTATGAGATTTAATACCCTTTGCGGTCTGTCAGATTCAGAATAGGATAAAGCGTTCACGGATTCTTTTGAATCTGAGGTAATATTTCGTTCAAGAGGTGTTAACTGGACCTTAAAGTTTTGAACTTGGACATCAGAATCAGTAGTATTTAAGACGGTTACGTTAATTCTTTTATTAGGTTTTATAGTAACAAGACAATTTGCGAAATAAATACCTTCGCCTATAGAGTGATCTAATAATAGACCCTCATTGTTATCATAATGTTCACGCGAGTAATTAGATACTGCGCATTCGATGACCGCTTCGGAGCGAGCGGGGATGACGTAAGTCGGTTGAATATAGTTAATGTCCAGACTCTGTCCGCATATATGAACCGATTGTGAGTTATAGTCTATATTGGCTTTGAAATGATTTAAAAAGTCGCTACCCATGATACCATCATACTCTAAATTAATATTATCGTCAACTACGTGAAATTTATACTCGTGGCAATTATTTTCCGAAGTAAAGTCTAATTGACATGTACCTAAAGTTTCTGAATAAGTGCCAATGTTATTAAAGCCTTTTATCTTAACTATTTCGCGAGATAATTCAGGCGCTTTGGTTAAACTTGACAGTTTGATCAAACTAATACTCGCTCCCGTATCAATAAGAAGACACAACGGATGAACAGAAAACGAAGTAGTTATATATATGTGAGGCAGTGACACTTTCTTCGAGTATGAAGATATCTCATAAACAGGGATTTCAAGATTAGTTTTAATTTCCTCTTTAGGCTGCGGCACAGCGGATTCATTGTGAGAGGGAAGATTTGGACTCAGCGATACAGCGGCTCTATTAGAAGCGCGTTGAGGTAAAATAGTATTTTGACTCGACGGAACAGCGTTTATCTGTGGAGTGTGGCGAGATGAGACAGAGGTTTGACTCAGCGAAACAGGGACTCCCTTTGGAGCATGCTGAGGTGAAGCGGACTTTTGATTCAACGATTCAGAGGCTCTTGAAAGAGTGTGTTGAGGTGCAACAGGATTTGGACTCGACGAGACAGAGACTCTCGGAGGAGTATGTCGAGATGAAACAGAGGGACGACTCAGCGAAACAGGGACTCTCTTTGGAGCATGCTGAGATGAAATATGTTTTTGACTCAACGATTCAGGGACTCTTGGAAGAGCGTGTTGAGATGAAACAGAGGGATGACTCAGCGAAACAGGGACTCTCTTTGGAGCATGCTGAGATGAAATATTGTTTTGACTCAACGATTCAGGGACTCTTAGAAGAGCGTGTTGAGATGAAAGGTCATTTTTATGCGATTTATGTATAAAGGTACGAGTGCCTAATTTATCCGGATGACGTCGGCACGCTTTCGTAATCCGTGGAGTTAGTTTAAAGAATTATTATGGTCGTCATCATTTTCACACGGAATATAATAAGGCGTCGGTGATATCGGCGACTCGAATGTAATATGATTCGTTGCAGCCGGTCGGTCGCGATTGTCGGAATTAGATATATTACGCCGTTCATTATTATATTTTCTTTTACGACATTGAGTAATATCATGACCCTTATTTTTACAATATTTACAGAAAAGTTGATTATTAGATGATGACCTTGAGTTATTAAATGATGTTGATGGTTGAGGGTCCGACGGAGCGTGTGGTGGCCCCGTGCGCTTTTGTCTCTCCCGGCATTCAGAATCCGAGTGCCCGGGCTTACCACAGACCCTACATTTAGGTTTCATAGATGTTTTATATAGGAGGTTTTGTATCTTTTCTTCCTCGAGAGCCACGTTAATCGCATCATTAAGTGATTTTGGGCTTCTGCATCTGACATTATTACTAAGTCGGGGATGTAACCCTAAAGTAAAAGTAAATAAGGCCAAATCTTCGGTCATAGCTATACGACCGGGTATATCCCTTTTTAGGGATTCAGAATTATAAATTTCTGATTGAAGATCAGTAAGGCAACTTTCTACGCGAAGTGCGAATTGCGCAACAGTTTCATTTGCCGATTGCCTGCACGACTGTAAATCTAGCAACAAATGATTATAATGTTTTCTCTCACCAAAGTTTTGTTTAAGAAAACATTTCAATTGGTCGAAATCTTCAAATATTTTATTAGAGCATGCGATCTGAGCTTTGCCTTCTAGGCGCGATAAAATATATTTTGTTAGTAAAACCGTTTGACTTGGTGATGCTAGATCTAAGGCGTTCTGGCAATTGGTGATAAAAGCGGTAAGAGTTTCGCGTTCTCCTTTATAAGGGCTAATAAAATTACAGAGCACATTGATGGGAAACTGTTCGCTCAACACGATTTTTGCCGTTTTCTTAGAAGTACTCATAGTAGTTTCATTAGTTTCTGTAGACATTATGAACTTGATAGAAAATTGAAAAGATAAACGTATGATACAAGTATGGATAGGGTTTACGATATGTGATACCCTAGGTTATGGGAATGCCTACTCGTAATTTAAAATATTGTAGCGATAACAGTAAACTGATGTGTTTTACTCACAGACACAGGAACACGAAGTATTCGATACGCATTTCTTGGCACTGGATTAGCACGATTACTGGAGCAGGAGTACAGCGGCGCGATAATTCGCGGCCAGCAGCAACGGGGACGTCAGGGACAGCGGGGTGGCAGCGCACGTCACACGAGCGTGATCAGCGCTTACACGTGGCAGCACCACGCGGCAGCACCGCGTGTCAGGGCGGCAAGGTCAATCACCTGCTCCTTGCGGCGATGTCACGATAACAGGGCTTGCGTATTGTGAGCCCCCTGGATGTAGAAGAATTGAGAGTTCTGGACGACCGGCAGGCTTACGCAAGATACTCGTAAGGCTTACTGTCGCGACTCGTCTTAAGGAGGTGACACTGAGTTTGTCGAGGTGTGTTTTCAGTTAGCGAAAATAAGAACACCCCGGAGATGGATTAGCTTGTCGGTAACGTAAAGTTCACAATTCACATATGATCACTCACAGTTTTTAGGATAACCACGACCCGATAGGGAATACCAGCGGAACGGTTACGGCGATATCAACACTGGTATCCCACTTCTGACACCACTGTTACGGAGCGGGTCGGAAGATGGTTTTTAAAAAAACTATTTAATTAGCTAAAAGAAAGATATATTCAATTATCAAACACGTATTACAAGTTACTATGCCCGACGGAAGTCCAATCCAAACTGATGGGAAAAACGGTTAGAATCGCTTACGAGAATAACAACGGTTTCCTATTGCATTCACGTAAATGCAATGGGAAACTCAGCACTTTTAATTTATATTCTACGTAATAGTTAATCTGATATAACAGTACCTACACCAGACGGAAGGAGAGGAACCCGTGAAGCCTGTCGAGCCAGTCCTCCAGGACCGGCCCGATGGCGTCGAGGGTACGGCGGCCGAAGACGGCGGAGGCGAGGTCCTGCGTCCACTGCTGGACAAGAGCGACCCTCGCCTCCCGCCGGACGGCCTCCCTCAATTCTGGGGCCGGACGCTCGCCCAGCGCCCTGCACCCCGCCGTCCACTCGTACACTCTGGCGAGCATCCACGCCTCCAGCTCCCAAGGCGAGGTGCCCGCCAGAGCGCACGCCGCTGCGAAGCCCACCGTACGGTAGGCCCGCGATGCCCGCTGGGCGATGGCGACCAAAGGGCGGTGAGGTTCTCCCTCCTATGGAGGGAGTCCGCCCAAATTGGGGCCCATAAAGGGCCATACTCCGCAGTATGCGGTGCCGGCGTATAGACGCCGGCACCGCATGCTGGGCCCTCCCAAGTTTGGCATCAGCCATGAGAGGGCTCCCGCAGCCTTCAGCAGGCGCGACGACAGCCCGCTAAAGTGCGGGCCGAAGCGCCACCTGCTCTCTAAGATGAGGCCCAGATGTTTCATCTGGGCCTCAACTCCGACCCTCACCCCCTCCACATAAATGTGGGCGTCAGGCGGGGGGCGCTGCCGGGGGCCGTGAAAGAACACGGCCGCTGTTTTGTGCAGCGCCACCCTCAAGCCCAGGCGGCGGATCCTTCCCGCCACTAAGGATCCGCCCGCCGACGCCAAACTGGCCGCCTCCCGGAAGGTGCTCCCGCGGGAAGTGAGGATAGCAGATGACACTCGTGCCTCGAAGGAGGGTTCCCCCAGGAGCCAGTTATAACCGACGTTCCACAGAAGAGACCCTAGAACGGACCCTTGTGGAACGCCGGCTCCGACAGCGTATCGACGGAGCTGGCCAGCCCCGTCTACGAGGAGGACAGCACGGTCCTCCAAGTAGCTGGCCAGGAGGCCCCGCAAGTACAGGGGCACTCCGTGGAACCGGAGCGCTTCCAGGATGGTGGAGTGGGGGATGGAATTGAAGGCGTTGGCAATGTCGAATGACACAGCCAACACTCCATCCCCCACTCCCACCGCCTCTGTCACCTGGCCCTTTAGACGGGCCAGGGCGTCCACTGTCGAACGACCAGCACGAAATCCGAACTGGGCGTCCGACAGGTCCGGTCCCACGCTCCGCAGATGCCGCTTGAGACGGCCGGCGATAATCCCCTCGAACATTTTACCGACCTCATCGAGCAAAACGATGGGCCGGTAAGCCGAGGGGGAGTCCGCCGGCCGCCCTTCCTTCCAGAGGAGGCACAGTTGGCCTTCCCGCCATGGTTTCGGGCACCTCCCCGACGCGAAGCACGCGCTGAAGAGGTCCCGAAACCTGCCCTCCATTTCGGTGGCAGCGATGGCCACCACCCGTGCGGGGACACCATCCGGGCCGGGAGCCGTCTTTTTGGCGCGGAGACGAGAGTCGCCGCGCCAAATTCCTCCTCTGAGACCGGAGGAGGAGGAGCTTCCTCCTCCGGTAGAACCGCTCCCCTTGGCGGACCCATCATTGGTGGGGTGAAGTGCGGATCCCTGCGCGGAAACAGGGACCGCACCACCCTATCCAGGAGCGCTGGTTCAAGGGTCTCGGCAACCGGGGGACCAATGCGGCGCAGTTTATTACGCGCCGCCTTATATGGCCTCCCGAATGGGTCGTTGTCGAGACCCTCCAGCAGCTCGGCCCTCGCCGCGTCCTTGGCGGCGCCGATGGCCGACTTGAAGGCCGCCCTCGCCTCTACGTACCTCGCGTAGAGGCGGTCCTCGTCAGCCTGGTCCCGTCGGCGCCGCCGACGCGATCGCGTAAAGGCCCGCCGTGCCGCCACGCAGGTGGCCCGCAGCTCCGCCAACTCCTCCGACCACCAGTACACGGCGCGTCGGGGAGGCGGACGTCTCGACCGAGGCATGCTGGCGTTACACACCTCGGTCAATGACCCCCTCAGTCGGGCCGCCGCCGCGTCCACGTCCAGGACGTCCACGCCGGGACGTGGCCAAAGCCAGTCCTGGACGAACGCGGCCTCCCTTGCCGCCTCCCGATCCAGGTGGGTCAGAGCCCACCTTGGAAACGGAGATCGGCCTGACGAAGAGGGAACATTGCATCACCTCGCTCAACTGCCATCATCCTTTGTATTCCTAAGTTTTTTAAGTGAATAAGCTTAATAAACTAGTGCGCTTTACCATCAACGATTGCATCACTGCTTGTCATCAGGCGGGATTGCGGTCAGGCATTGGTTTATATTAGCAATAATAAAAAAGATAGTGCTACAATTGTATTGTTGTTTAATTGTAATTTTAGATGCTATCCTATGTTACCTTGTGTTATCTTATGATGTCATAGGTACATATATAAGACACAGGACTAAACTGCCGTCCTTTAACTAGAGTGCCGTTAAGTATCAAAACCAAATTTCGAGATACGCGCGGAAAACGGTAAAATAATTTAAAATTGATGCTACTTCCTAACGAGAAGTTACTTGCGAAACTTTTAAATACCAAAAAAATTGTCTTGAAGGCTATTTTAGTCAGTGTAGCTGTCAGTCAAAAACGTTTTAGTAAATTAGAGAAAATAAATATTTATCATATTATTAAAGTAATTTATAAAATATTTAGCCTTAAAATCCTGACTATAATGCCGTAATGCATACCTTAACGGCATTTTTGCTAATGGTTATGACCTAATAATGTAGTTATGTACCACACTTAAAAATGTTGTAATAAAACTTACCTTAATAGCCGTTAAAACACTAAAAGTCAATATAGATTAGCATTATTGCTTAAAAAAAGTAGACTCGAACTATGCTATATTGCCGCTAAGTCACTTAACGGCAAACAAGACAAGTAAAATTCAATAATAACTTCATGTCTTGTTTTGCCGTACGACATTTTTTATTTATTACGTTGCTTTAATGTCGCTAAGTACAAAACATTTAATGATAACGGCATTTTAGATATGTATGCATTACGTTTTATAAATTAATAGAGCGTCAAATGAAGTAAAATATAAAAATAAAACAAGCATTATATTTAAAATCTTCGTATATTTATTAAATCAAAATGAGATCAATATTATTTTAAAAAATCTTACCAACTTAACACTTACCATATCAGATGGCAGATGCTTATAATATTCCAGAGTAATTAAATTACATTAGTTATTAAAAAAAATATTTAAAAGAAAACATTAAAGGAACTTTTACTTATTGTCTAGGGATAAAATATTATTATCAAAATTATACAGTCTTCAGTTACTTAGATTTACTCAGTACTTTTTTATTGACTTTTTTTATAATTCTTAGCACCACTTGTGCTTGCCTCAACATTAGATTGAGTCGTTGGCAAATTGTTCCAAAATACCAATTTATGTGGTGGATAATTTTTCTAGAATGCCAGCTTTTCTCTCTACATCTATACCTTTTGGATTAGTACGAAATTCTAACTTGAACACTTTTGGATTTTTTATATATTTGTCATTCATGAATCTCAATAGTGTGTATTCGTCTTCAAAATCGTTTTTGTACATGATATCATAATTATTCCGACTAAAACACACCTGTGTCATGTTTTTCAAATATGCTCTCGGATTAGAATTATGTATACTTCTATCTGATACATAATTTGGTACATTTAAAAAGTTTTCTGCGACCAAAGATTTCACGTTAACTTTTCCATTATTTATAGATGCCACTGCTTCTTCAAAATCGGTAAAGTCGTAGTTTCCCTTTCTTTTTCATGGCGAGTTCTACTTGGCGATGCACTTGGTCGGCGCTCATAAACGTATGGCCAGGCTCTAAATAGTGCAGAACAATTTGTTCTGCACTAATGTCACTAACATTTACCATGTGCACTAGCATTGAATATGTGTGACACTAACTTTGTTACACAACGCGACCTCAATAGAATTTATAGATTATTTAAACCTCAGACTGACGTCTGGGAGGACCTCTTATCCGAATGGCAAAGTAGGTGGGATAATTCCATCCGTTGGCGATCGGCTGACTAAGACATGGCTGGAGGTTGACCACTGCGTTGCTCAATTTCTCACAGGTCATGGCAACTTTAAAAGTAAACTGTATTCTTTTAAACTTGTTCCTTCGCCTTTGTGTCAGTGTTCTACATCGAACTGTGAATTTGAACAGTCCGCACATCACATCTTGTGGGAGTGTATTCTTTGGCAGAATGAACGCAATATTATGTTGGATAGTGTACAAGTTACATCCGGAGTTGTTTATTATACGGACCTTGTAGAAACTAGAACTAATTTCCGTGCGTTCAGGTGCTTTTGCCATACCTATGTATTATTGGAATCAATTGTGACAGCAAATACCTACTTAGGACCCATTAACTTAATCAAATGTTACTCCATGGTGCTTGGCAATCTGGGCTTCTCCCAGTTGCAATAATGTCCCTTTGTGCCGATTGGTTTAGTTCTGTTCTGTCTCCTGCTTATTATGGAGGGAAGTGGAAAAAATATATTTTTTCTTACTCCTCCGCTATTCTTTTCTGATTAATTTCGATGCGGGACCCAAGACAGTTGAATCGTTTCCCCGGGACTCGTCGAGCTTCATTGCTCGGCGTTTTTCTGGCGGTCTCCACTGTTGATTCTGGCTTTTAGGAGTTGCAGTGGGTTGGGAACAGTGTGGCGGGTTTAGCATTGAATACAGTAACCAATTTTTATTCTGTGCGGTGCAGTTGTCCAGCCAGATATGTGTGTTTGTTATATCTCGGTTTCGAAGAAGAAAATAATAAAATCCTGTCATGATATCTTCTTGCCTCCGTCCCGCTTGAGCGTCATGTCATAAGACTGTTAACGGCTTAGATTCGGATGTTATTTTACCCAGAGGTGCGAAGGTATGATTATAAGCTACAAGACGCTGGCAAAATATAGCAGCTTTGAAAGACTCCAATCTTGGTAAAATGATCACTTTCTCTAAATCAGCGCTGAAATAAATCGCAGTATGATCTTGTGCCATTTTTTTTTTTTTTTGTGATTTTCGTAGAGCTGTCTCGCTTTTAAGTATTTCTCGTGATGCTTAATCCAGTCCATACACACAGCGCAACCATCAGTTTGATCGTGAGAAGTTCCTTTTTTATGTAAGTCGTAAGCTTCGCACACTTTACATTCTTCATTGCCGAGGCGAGCAAAAGATATATTCATAGCTTTTAAATTGTTTCTATTTTGTAGCTGATTTTTTGATGGGGATGTTTTTGAAGGAAATCTTTATGCATGTGAACAACATTTAAATCGCTTGGCAGGTAGCGTCGCAATGGAGCATGTTCTCGCCTGTAGTGAGGTTCCATTGGATTAGATAAATAAATAAATAAATATATACGGACAAATCACACAGATTAAGCTGGCCCCAAAGTAAGTTCGAGACTTGTGTTATGGGATACTAACTCAACGATACTATATTTATAATAGATAAATATATAGATAAACATCCAAGACCCAGGCCAATCAGGAAAAGATCGTTTTCCATCATGACCTGGCCGGGGATCGAACCCGGGGCCTCCACGTCGCAGGCAGGCGTGTTGACCGCTGCGCCACGGAGGACGACAAATGATTCTACATGTTGTTTTAACATATCTCTATTAAATCAAGGAGTTTTTTTATGTTTTCCTCTTTTATCACACGTGGTGTCTATTCGTTTATCTTGAAGGATCCGGTCATTTGTTTTAACGTAGCCTAAAGTGGGGATCGGGGGGGATCAGGATTACCCAAAACTTGTACGGTAGCGAGAATACCTAGCGGCATTTTAGATTAGTCATGTTGGATAGCCGCAATTTAGTCTTGAAAAATGTTTAAAATATTTTGCTGGATTATAAATAACTGCCGCTGTATACGAATTCTAATTGTAAACTACCAAATTAATATATTTATATAAAACTCTTAAATGCAGCAAAGCGTATTTTGCGGCATTTATGCATAGGATTCTTATACAGTGGCTTTATTGTTATGGATTTGTTTACATCAAAAATAAAAATGCCTAGTTAAAAAGCCGCTAAAGTACTTTTACTGCCCTATAGGATAGGAAAATAATTTAACGGCAATTTAGCTAGGTAACAAATCGCAAATTATTTGTTCAAATCTGTGGCTATGTAGCTTTACCCGCATTTTTGCTTGGCAATGTCACTTAACAACATTTTAGCATAGGTTTACTTTATGATTTGTGCTTTTAACGGCATTTCTTTTTTTCATATCTCGAAAACCACAAGAGCTATCGAAACTGTAAATAGATGTATCGATAGAACTTTTTTTTCTAATATAAATGGCCTCAGAAAAAGTGAAAATGCCAAATGTCACTAAACGGCATTCTAGTTAAAGGACGGCAGTAAAAAAAAGTCATGTTGTGGCAGTAATACACAAATAATAAGACATTTTTTAAAAAATATTTTAATTTAACGCAATAAAACTGTTTACATTTTTGTGCTAAAAATAATTCATTGTTTTTGTTTTCCAATACTTTTCTTCCATAAAAATGAGAGCCATTCTTGACTCACGCGATCCTCATTCCTCATCTTTTTCACTCAGCATGGTCTTCTCTTTCGCCGTCATTGCGAGGTTGAATAATATTGCCGCTAGTTGCTAATAGTGGCTTCGTTTATAGCAATAAAATGTGTGCCTGTAAACAAGTGTAATAATACTGTAAAAAGCAGTACAAAAACAGTAGGCAGTAATGTAATATATATACACAAGAACCCACTTAAACTTCTTAAATAGCAAAGGGATGTTTACAAGCATAAAGAGCAGGAAAATACACAGTTATTATCGGCTACTGCTTTAACATTAATTTCGTCAGTTTAGATTAGTAATTACATAAATACAGAGATAAATACCTTTTTCTCATCATCATCATCCCAGCGTTAATCCCAGTCACATCCGAAGTCTTTTCAGCTTTGGAGTATGGGGTCCGCTTTTACCAGTCCAACAGCTGCTATGGCTAAACTTCGACATTTTCCGTGAAGCGACTGCCGTCTGACCTCCACAACCCGAAGGCGACATCAAAGCATTGCAGATAAATACCTTTTTCTGTTTACTATAATATTATTGGAGTTTATTACTTTCACCACTAATATCACAAATACAATTATTTAATTGTAATAAATCATTTTATATAAATTCAAATTATTCGATGAATTTTCTGACATTTCTCTGCCACACACAACAGATAAAAAATCGTAGTTTTGACAAGTTTTTTCTAAAAAATCCATTGTTTAGTCAACTATTTTGATTATAATCTGTGCCAGACGCATAGTTTCACCTCTACTTCGTATCGCAACTAATCATCTGCTAACTACCTTTTATGAATAAAGAAACGTTAAGCATTGATTAAGAGCTAACTAAATGGTTAGCTAAACAGTCGCTAATGAGTGATTAACGAGTTTTTTATGAATAAGACAGATGGTTAGCTAAACAGTCGCTAATGAGTGATTAACGAGTTTTTTATGAATAAGACAGTATATATATAAATAAAAAAATATTATTTAAAAACAATCTTGCTGGTATTTTGGAGTGGCTAGCTAGCATATGGTAAATAATTTCATTGTTAAATTTTCTTGTGTTCATTACTATACATAGTACCTATTGTATAATGTCATGTTTTTTTTGACAGACATCTGTGCTGCTGGGGAGTTTGTTCAGCCACTTCTTCTTTCCCAGCGAAACCATTAGGGAGTGGCGATGGGTCAGCGTTTGTCTTATGTAATATTGACGTTCAATAAGTGATTCTTAGCTAATTTGAATAAATGACTTGTGATTTTGAATAGATTATGCGTTTATTTACCTCAAAAATTCATCATGAGGTGGAAGAATCCGAGAATCCACCCTAAATTCCGTTTATCCAATTAAGCCTTAGGTGGATTATCGGGCTAGCGTTACAGAATTTCCATTTTGGAGTGGATAAACACGATAACCCATAGCCAATTTCTGCTAGCGTTGCTTATCTTTGAATCCTTGAGGGTCACCCCGTGCAGCGGTTATCATATTTTTTTTTTAACACAAAAAAATGTTGTGCCACCCTTTTTTCTCGTCGGTAGGTTATAACATCGGCACCTGCTTTGACTTGCCCGACTTGCCCGGCAACTTGACTTGGCACCTGACAAAGTCTTGCGGCCAAGTAATTCGTCGTGTTCCGGCATGATATCTGGTTGAGCCGTACGGAGGACGGGTCTGAGCAGTTGTGTTGCGATTTGTGCCGGGTACGATGCATCAAATGTTGTTTTGTCGGGAGTTTGGTCGTGGAGGCCTCCAGAGCAAACTCCCTCTTGCGCAGCATCGTTGGTGGTGTTGTTGGATTTAACATTGCATCACCTCGCTGAACTGTCGTCTTCTTTCCTATTCATTCAGATTTTTTGATTGAATAGGCTTAAAAAAAACTAGCGCGCTTTACCATCAACGGTTGCATCATTGCTAACCAACAGGTGGGATTGCAGTCAAGCACTTGTTTATAATTATAACAAAGATCACTAGGATTTTTTCCTGTATCATGGGTGCGTTTACAAACATGTAAACTGACATGTACAAACAGCTAGATTCGGAACAACTACTTAAAGGTCATACGAATATTTGTTCCGTGCGGGAATAAGGGAATCGAACCCGTGGCACGCAGCGTAGTAGTCGATCAGCCACTATAATCCGCGCAGATAAAGAAAAGATCTGTAAATGGTGTCCGCTCGCATGCGTTCTCACTGACTCTCTATCGCTGTCTATACTCACACAGTGAAATAAGCGCTGCAAAAAAAAAATCATCGATCATTAATTCAGGATTCGCTTTTCAAGCTACTTTGATGCACTCCGAGTTATCGTTAATTTCGTTCCGCTATAGTCTCTATTATTTTGTTGTTTTTGTTGATATTGTTGTTTTTGTTGAGTTTGAACAATCAATCTCAACAAAAACAACAATAAAAACAAACACAACAACAAACAAGTAAAATGTCAAATTTACGTTGTAAATAACAATATTTACAACGTAAGTAAATTTGACATTTTACTATATTAGCATTTGGTTTGTGATTGAACAATGGCCTGTTTTATGGTTGATAAAACAGGCCATTGTTCAATCACAAACCAATAACCAGTACCATAAGTATCCGCCGCCATTTTCAGATATTTTCTTTATCTGCGCGGGTTATACCAACCGTATCGTCAAAGTTACGCCATACCGCGTTACATCACATTGCGAATATTGTTGTAGCATGAATAAATTTTCGATAATGCAACAAACGCGTTTTTTATAAACATGTTATTATAAACAAAACCGGCCAAGTGCGAGTCGGACTCGCGCATTCCGTAGGACGTATTTCCGCAGAGTTTCGTATCTTTAAAAAGGAAAAAATTAAAACTTTCTATTTCCGTTATTAATATGCAGCAATAAACTGCAAAAAATCACGTTTTTTAATAGGGTAAGGGGCTCCCTCAATATTTATTTTATTTTAATTATTTATTTTTAATTTTAATATATAACCAACTAGCTTTCCGCCCGCGGCTTCGCCCGCGTGGAGTTCGGTTATATCGGGCTTTTTAGATTTCCCTCAGGAACATCAAATTTTTCAGGGATAAAAGGTAGCCTATGTCCTTTCTTATGGTCTAAAGATTGTCTGTGACAAAGGAGATGTTTCAGAAATGTATGGAGCCTGGGCCAGCACATTGTACACTTAATCCTAGCTATAGTTACGCTATAGTTAACTGTTTTTAATGTTAATTTTCTATATTTTGGCTTAGTTTTTATACAGATTCAATTTAACTAGGCCAACGAGTGCAACACAACTACTAATAAATATAGTGGTCAGCAATAAGCGAAAGAAAATTTTGACAGTGACATTTGATTGAGGTGTCATGTATCTATGGCTACCGTATCTATATATTATCTACCTTATGACTGTGAAAAAAACAAAACATGAATTCCGAACATACGGCCCATTAAATAAATACAATTAACTCAAATCAACACTCGACACGAACACAACGGGAAAATAGAACTGTCAAAGTCGCCAATCAAACGTCATATAAAGTATCATGGCTACATTAATAAAGGGTTATCTCACTAAAAATCGTTTCAAATACATAATTATATAGACTTGTATTTTTATTCAAATTAATTTAGTAGTATTTTTATGACAATCTTCTATTTTTTTTCCTTTTTATCTATATAGCGTACATAGTGGTGGCCCAAAATAAAATATCTCCTTTCATCAAAATCGGTTCAGTAGTTTTGGCGTGAAAGCCGGACAGACAGACAGACAGACAGAGATACTTTCGCATTTATAATATTAGTATGGATTATTCTGTGAACATTTCAAGCATCTATCTATTTCCATTATTAATATGTAACAAAAAAACGGAAAAAATAACGTTTGTTGTATGAGAATTAAATATTTTTAAATATTTTTTTTTTTTTTTAGTGTTTGTGGTTATAGCGGCAACAGAAATACACAATCCCTGAAAAATTCAACTGTCTAGCTGTTACGATTCATGAGATACATGAGATAGCTGGTATTTTTAAGTGGCTAGCTGGCATGTCATCAACCTTTTATAATCCCACTGCTGGGCACAGGTCTCATCTCATATAGAGAAGGATTGAGCGTAATCACCACGCTTGCTCAATGTGGGTTGGCGATTACAGACTTATAAAGTCCAGGTTTCCTCAAGATGTTTTCCTTCACCTTCAGTCAGTGGTGTCCAAGATATACTTAGAAAGTACATTGAAAAGTTACATTGGTACTTGCACGACTTGGAATCGAACCCGCACACTTATACTTGAGAGGCAGGCTAGCTGGCATGTGGTAAATAAATTTTTTCGTTGGTATTTTCTTGTTAACGAATCTGTACCTACATAGTATTGCCACAGTCTAAAAATCATACAGTCGTCCGATGAAGACGTCTAGACAGAGCAATCGTGCGGGGTGTGAGGGACGAGACGCGGGTAAGCGGCACCCGAGCTGCGAACAAAACGATGTTCGTAGCTCGGTATCTATCATTAAGGGCTAACACGTGTTTGTTTTTTTATTTCTTTGTTTTATAATTTGATATGAGTGTCAATTTTGAGTATAATTGGGCTGCTTATAATGAAGAAGCCATCCTTTTTGACATCCAAAATGGTGGACGTATTTTTTTTTAAATTTGATATGGGTGTCGATTAAGTAAATATAATTGTGGTGCTGGTTACAAAAAAGCTATCCTTTCTGAAATCCAAGATGGCGGGCGCCAATTTAAGTGTATATTAATATGATATGGGTGTTAATTCCGAGGTCGATTGGGGTGCTGGTTACGAAAATTCCATCTAAATAACTTAAATCTGTCTCGAGCTGTTCCCTTAGTAAAAATAGCAAATTAATTAAATATAATACAGCTATCGATGTTGATCTGCAAAAAATAAATAATTTCATAAATATTGTTTATTTGTGACAACCCTGGCCGATGCGTTACTGTCTAGACGATGTCGGCATTTTACACGAGATCAAAGGCGTCGGCGGCGTACCTACTGTATAATTTTTATACTGTGGTATTGCATAAAGTCACGTGTTGTTTTATTCCGCCATTTCTTCTTCCTAGCGAAAGCACTAGGAAGTGTCGATGGGTGGGCGTTTTGGGGGACTGAATTATGTAATATTGACGTTTAAAAAGTGCTGATTCTCAGCCTAATTTGAATAAATTACTTTTGATCTTGAGATACAGCCTGGTGACAGACGGACGGACGGACAGACGGACAGCGAAGTCTCATGAATAGTTTTCCGTTTTAGGTATGGAACCCTAATAATGACAAATAAATCAATTATTAGGTATGTAATATTTTACCTTCTGTACTTTTCTTTGCAAGGAAAAAGGCGAAGTTTAGTTAATAAAAAACTAGCTTTCCGCCCGCTGCTTCGCCCGTGTGGAGTTGGTTATATCGCGCTTTTTGGATTTCCCTCGGGAACATAAAATTTTTCCGGGATAAAAAATACTTTATTACTTATTTAATCCGGTCTTCTAACTTTACGTCTGCAAAATTTCACAGCAATCGGTTCAGTAGTTACAACATGAAAGCGGAACAAACAAACAAACAATCTTACTTTCCCATTTATAATATTAATAAGGATAACTTACCGATTTGAGTGAAACTTCTGAATCAAATTTCAAAATCATCTGAGAGTCATCCGGGATTATTGTCGGTCCGAGATATGTTAATATGTACTGGTTTTTAGGGCTTAATGTTTTATTATATACGGCAAATAAATATCGGGAATTTTCACAAACTAGAACATTCTGAGCTTGTCCATCAGCTGCTGTCAAAAGTGTTAGAAGCAGCCAAATCATCGCTTATGTGGTGGTGTTGCACTGGAAATGAAATTGGGACTGTTTAGTGAGAGGAAACACATGTGTTTAACGCGGACAAAAGCAAATAGACATTTTTTTTTTTATAAATTATAAACTAGCGCTTGACCACAATCCCACCTGATGGTAAGCAGTGACGCAATCGTTGATGGTAAAGCGCACTAGTTTATTAAGAGCCTATTCACTCTAGCCTTGATGACACTCAAATTGTAGTCCTCCGGAAAACTGTTCCAGTCCCGCGATGTACGGGGTATAAAGGAGGTGGCGAAACGCTTCGGCCGGGTCGTAGTGGTGTTAACAAGGTAAAGGTGGAAACTAGCCGTACGACTGGCCGTCCGATGGTGGAACGGAGACGGGGGAATTAAATCATGCAATTCCTTCGTACATTCCCCAAAATGCATCCTATAGAACACCGAAAGGCTGGCTACTCTACGCCTGTGCTCTAGGTTTTGGAGACCATCTCGAGTTAAATCAGGGTCACCAATCAGCCTCTTCGCACGCATCTCCACCGAATCCAGAGTGGCCACTTAGCAGCACCAGCCCAAATGTGGCTGCAGTACTCCAGTTGCCCAGGTGTGAAGTACCGCCGGACCTTTGCGATAACGCCAAGTTTCCTGGCTGGCTGCCAGGAACTGCCGTCTCCGATTTGAAAAATTCTTTTTGCGTTGGATAGCCCATTAATCCAGGAAGGCTTTAGGCTATATAACATCACGCTGCGACCAAAAGGAGCGGAGCATAACTAACTCCACGCGAATGAAGTCGCTGGCGGCCGCTAGTTTCTTATAATTGACGACAATTTTATCGCAAGAAACAAATATCATATTACTTACCTGTCAGAACCAGTCTTAGTCGGCAAGGTAGCTCCACTAATGTACCTTAGAGGAACAGTTTTTGACCCGTGAGACCCATACTAGAGTCAGTCTCCAGTCTATGCCAATTGTTCATGAATTATCAGTTCAGTATGTCCACCAAAGCGTTTTTCGTAATATTCGTTTAGCTTTAGACTGTTGATTTCCTCTCCAGATTATGGTATGAACGACAGCAGGTCCATCTACCCGAAACTGCCAGAAAATCCCAGTTAATCGTGAGCCTTAATGCTTTACAGATAATGTTGAAAATCTAATAAATACATCTGACAGATTGTAGTAGCTTGATGTGCTGTTGTCTGTACTTTAGGTATAGTCTACTGTGATGTAAGTATTAGTCCAAATGCCTCTGAAATTAATAATTTTGTTGTTAGAGTGTACAATATGACCCAGTTACTGTGTAATACAGTAACTTTAATTTTTTGAGATAGAATGAGTATAATAATCACAAACTAGTCACCTTTGATCATTCCAAAGATATAAAAACAAGTCACGAAAATTTGTTAAATCAAAACACTGTTTTAATAAATACCTCTTTTTTATATCCTATGAAATCATCGCTTTTAATTTAAACACAAAAAATACAATCAAAACTTGTATACATCTACACAACATCGCACTTCCAAGTTGACTCAAACATGTCTGATGTGGTCGGGCAACATATTTGCGTTAGACACGGTCGCTTCATAGTGACGTCAACTCGATACTTGTTTGAATCGAGACCTCGGGAGATGACACCAAACTCCCAGCCACCGTAGGCGCGGGCCTGCGGGCGGTGAGCAGTGGGCAGCTCGCCACCCGGAAGGACCAGCCCCGAGTCAACGGCGCGCGGTGTTTCACGCGCGCCTCAAAAGATGTCAGCACATCGGCAGGGTCCACGAAGGCGGATGCCTCCTGTGTCAGGGTTGCGGGTTGGTTAAACAATAAACCGTGGCCCTGGCCGTCCCACAGGCAAGTGAAGAAACACGGGTGGGTTTTAGTCAGTAAAAGTCTGACACGCCCTTCCGCTTTGAGATTTTTCCAGATCGGAAGAAGTCAATTGATCTATTTAATTTATTTCTGAATTATTTAATTTTTTAACCGACTTCAAAAAAAGGAGGTTATCAATACGACCCGTATGTAGGTAAGCCAAATTTCAAGATGTATGTATGTATGTTTTTATGTTCGTGCGCGCATATTCCCGGAACTACAAGTCCGATTTAAGTAATTCTTTTTTTGTTGTACTATGTATTGTTCAACTTAGAAAATACTATAAGTTTCATCAAAATCGGTTTAGTAGTTTTTGAGATAGGGATTTTTTTTCGAATTGTTGAGAACTTATTCTAACATGGGTTATGGCTACCACTATTGTTTTTAGATGAAAAAAAACGAATTTCGACGAAGACACTGAAAAGCATGAAATAAAAACTTTTTACAAAAAATAGAAACAGACTTCAAAAAAACACTTAAAAGTAAAAACTAATTTTACTTTTGCTCTAGAAGTCGGTTTCTATTTTTATCCGACTACGGCAAAGCAAAAGGAGGGTTATGGTTTTGACAGGCTATGTATGTATGTATGTATGTCTTAATTGTCAGCTGGTTAGCCATACTAATATTATAAATGCGAAAGTAACTCAGTCTGTCTGTCTGTCGGTCTATCTGTCTGTCTATCTGTCTGTCTGTATGTCTGTTACGCTTTCCCGCTTAAACCTCTGAACCGATTTTGATGAAATTTGCCACAGACAATCTTTGGACCCTGAGAAAGAACATAGGCTACCTTTTATTCCGGAAAAATATTATGTTCCCGAGGGAAATCTAAAAAGCGCGATATAACCGAACTCTACGCGTGAGAAGCCGCGGGCGGAAAGCTAGTAGGCTATATGGGGTTTCACAAAATCTAATGTGGCGCCCTCTAGCGGACAAAACATACAGGGTAAAAAAATAAAGTTTAGATAAATATGCCGTGTTTGGTATCATTTTAAAGCGCTTTACGTGTACATTTTGAATATATATATATATATATATATATATATATATATATATTCTATATTATATATATAATATACAACGTGTAACAAAAAGGGTATATACATACCAAGGGCATGGCATCTTTAGATGATATCAAACGATATCGGAAGGGTTTCAACTCAAACTAAAATACTTAAAAAATTGGTACCAAATTTTCGGTGTCGTGTGTTTCTTAAAATCAAATCATAACAAACGTGGCAGCACACTACATACGTTAATAACTACTCGGTACCCGTCACGTTACTTCCAAAATCCGATAAATGTCTTCAATATCTCTGTGCAACTAGTATGATAGTAGCCTATCACAGGCGGTGGTTTTCCTCATAACTTCCTAACATAAAGAGATAGGATTAAAAAACTCTTTCAATATCGTTTGAAATCATGTAAAGATGCCATGCCTTTGTTATGTATATACCCTTTATGATACACGTTGTATATTGCTAGCATTTGCTTGTGACTTTACCTGTATTCATAGGCTGGTTGCATATAATTCACATCTTTTCGTTCATAGCTTCTTTACTACTTATCAGAATAAGACCACTGCAGTACCATTAGAAGGGCTTTGATATTCTGTTAGTTATGAGCTATAAAGCTTGTCACCAAATTTAGTATTACGCCCTCTAGCGGACAAAAAGTTTTATGTTATTATAAAATTAAAATAAATATACCGTGTTTGGTATCACGTGAAAGAGCTTCACGAGTATTTTATGCTTGTACATAATTACAAGAATGCTTTAATGATGTTAAATATGAGCGATAAGAGTAAAGTGAGAATCACGGGAACTGTGAATCGCTTTATGCAATGTAGAACAGTGTGAACATTAATAGAATATTTAATGCACTAATGAAAACGACATAAGCTTGGAGTAACTCCACGCGGTGAAGGCGGAAACAGTTTGATAACTGGCTAAAGCTCCCATAAAAATATCCTATGCACTATATGCCTTCGGGCTTGTTTTATATGTGCGTGTAAATGTAATATGTCAAGTACCTAGTCTTTAGTTCATCAATTTAACTTTTGTTAATATTATGCGCCGCAAATACACTTAAACACCAAAATAGTACAAATAATAAAAAGTAAAAAAAAAAAACTAAAACCCAACTACGACAAAAAACGATGATGAAAAAGTATAAAACAAGATTTTCAGAATACTGAACTGAACAAAGTTGCTAATGTAGTTGCAAGTAAATGGACACAGTAGTAATGTCATACAATAGGTACTATTCTGAAGTATGCAATATTCACTATGTAGAGATAAATTTTCATGTTTGGAAAGGCGTAGTCACACGTTGTCAAGGTGCTACGGTAGGTAGGTATATGTAACGTGTGACTACGCCTTTCCAAACATGAAAATTTATCTCTACATAGTGAACATTGCATACTGCAGAATAGTATTGTATGACATTATTGTCAATTTACAACGAACGCATCTTGGTAGAGTCTACTGTGTCCATTTACTTGCAACTACATTAGCAACTTTGTTCAGTTCAGTATTCTGAAAATCTTGTTTTATACTTTTTCATCGTCGTTTTTTGTCGTAGTTGGGTTTTAGTTTTTTTACTTTTTATTATTTTGTAAAAAGTTTTTATTACTTGATAGAATAGAATAGAATAGATTAGAATACTCATTATGTATACCATAAAGACTACGGAAACATAAATATAAAGAATTTACAAAGGGTGACACAATGGGCGGTTTTATCGCTAAGAGCGATCTTTTACAGACAACCTTTGGATGGAATACTAAGGGGAAGGAGAGAGAAATAATGTAGGTAGTGTACACTTCTACAGTGTACTATATAAATAGATTATATAGTAAATATGTACTACGTTAAGTGTATCATACTAGTCTAATAAATATATACTAACATCTAATTAATAAACATCATACAAGACCATACCGCTGGATGAGGGGTGTGCAGGACCGGTCGTCGTGGAGAACCTTGGGGGGCCAGCAGCAGGCAGTCGACGTCTTTCGGCTGAAATTATATACAAGAGCAAATAAAATATAATAACATGTTTAAAGAGGAAGTGCTTTTTGTCATGGTTTTAAGAGTGGATACTTTTTTTTTTTGGACAAAACCCGCCGCACATTTCCCACCCACTGCAACTCCTGAAAGTCAGAATTAATAGTGAAGACCGCCAGAAAAACGCCGAGCAATTAAGCTCGACGGGTCCCGGAGAAACGATTTAACTGTCTTGGGACCCGCAACGAAATTAATCAGAAAATAATAGCGGAGGAGTAAGAAGAAATATATTTTTCCACTTCCCTCCATAACAAGCAGGAGACAGAACAGAACCAGGCCAATCGGCACAAAGGGACATTATTGCAACTGGGAGAAGCCCAGATTGCCAAGTACCACGGAATAAAATTTGATTAAGTTAATGGGTCCTAAGTAGGTATGTGCTGTTACAATTGATTCCAATAATAGGTATGGCAAAAGCGCCTGAACGCACGGAAATTAGTTCTAGTTTCTACAAGGTCCGTATAATAAACAACTCTGGATGTAACTTGTACACTATCCAACATAATATTGCGTTCATTCTGCCAAAGAATACACTCCTACAAGATGTGATGTGCGGACTGTTCAAATTCACAGTTCGATGTAGAACACTGACACAAAGGCGAAGGAACAAGTTTAAAAGAATACAGTTTACTTTTAAAGTTGCCATGACCTGTGAGAAATTGAAAATTCCATCAAGGGCCTCCATCTAAGTATAAGTAGCCTTGCATTAAAATTTCATGACAAGATGTTAAAATATGTTCCCAGTACTCTAATGGCATAACGTACTACCATCAATGGAAATAATTTCGAAGCGCCTTGATAATCCGTTTCTCCATATGTTCAAAAAATGTGTCTTGTCAACGACGCAAATAACGCAATGAATTTAAAAAATAACATTGCCGCGCACTAGGTATTAGTCATGTATTGTGGGTGCGTTTACAAACATACAAACTCATATACACAAACATCCAGACCCGGAACAACTACGTACTTGTAGGTAATACAAATATTTGTTCCGCGCGGGAATCTAACCCGCGATACGCAGTCATCATCGTCATCATCACAGCGTTAATCCCAGTCGCATCCGAAGCCTTTTCAGCTTTGGAGTCTGGGGTCCGCTTTACCAGTCCAACTGCTGAAATGGCTAAACTTCGACATTTTCTGTGAAGTGACTGCCGTCTGACCTCCACAACCCGAAGGCGACATCGAAGCATTACAGTTAGACCAATTGTTGGACTTTTGAGAGGTCCAACAACCCGTAACGACTGCTACTAGATGTTTGTATGGCAACCGGGACCAACGCCTTAACGTGCTTTCCGAGGCACGACCAGACCAGTGCAAGT